>VZTN01021142.1:80717-126387 GCA_013400515.1 Erpornis zantholeuca
AGCTGAGAAATGCTGAATATCTAAATCTTCTAATCTAAATAGTAATGTGCCACATGGCAAAATGTAGGTTCCAGGACAAAGGGGCTTTCAAGCCCTGGAAATATGAGTAATTACAGGAGACAGGAATGTCACCCTGATTCCTTCAGCCTTCTGAATGTTTGCATTTTTGTAATGGAGTCTTTCACGCTTTTAATGTAAGCAAACCAATGTTTTTCTAACTTTTCCTTTTGTTTTGCATTCTTTCTCTAAGGAGGAGAAAAATTGATGGGCTGTTAATTTGACCAGTGGGGTTGGAGAGGAGGCAGCCTCATTCTCCAATGCACAGGATTTGTGAGAAATCTATAAATACGAGGTCAAAAAATTAAATGTGCTTTTTTTCTGCATGAAATGAGCAGTGTCCATGTTGCTCATTTCGTGCTCTATAGCGACACAGGAACATCTCCAAAACTCTTCAGCATTTACAGTTTTCCAGAACCTGCTGATTTCCAAATCTTAAGCCAAATTATCAGTATGAAGAAAGTCAATAGATGTTGACAGGCAAAAAGTGTAGTTAGTGAAGAAAAACACCCCAGTATTCAGGAGCATAAAGTTTTTGTTCTGCAATTTAAACAAAATCCAACAAAGCTTGTTTCAGACTATTATAGTTTTGTATTTGGCTTGGTGTTTACTTTGTTTAGAGACATTAGTAATGAAAGTCAGTAGACAGTTAGCTAAGGGCCTCAGCACAAGCAAAGTTATGAAATTGGGATTAACCAGAGTAAGAAGGAATCTGGAATATTCAGGGCTCAAACATCCAAGGGGAATTTTACTGGGGCATGTAATTTTGGCAACTATACTGTGGTTGTGCCTGGACCTTGTAATACTCCAATGCACATGTATCTGCATTGTTCTCTCTTATCTACTGACATTTCATTGGAGTTGATGAATGCTGCGTCAGTGATATCTTCTCTGTGAAATACTTGCGTAAATGTTATGAAGCCCTCCACCTATTCTTGTTATTTGAATATATTTTTTTGTCAAAGGTATGACAAGTTTGTGTGTCACTGCCTTTCTTCTGTCATCCAGTTATTCTGCCAGAGTGACCAGCAGTTTTTATTCAGGATGCATAGCCGGAGTTCTTCTCACAAAAGCTAGGATGTGACTGAAGAGCAGGATGTATACCTAGGTCTTGAGGAAGACTCATTCTCTGTTGCTGGCATGAGAAAGAGCAATGCTACTGCATTGCTCTAGAAATATATGAAATAAACATCTTTTGAGAAAAATAAATTGGACTCCATGTAGAAGTGTGGAAGAACTGCAGGACATCTTCACTATGACTGATGTAAAGTGGCATCAGAAGAAATCAGCTTTCTTCAGACAAAGAAACAAAACAATAATGTCACCTTTTTTTTTGGTCTTCTTTATTTCCCCACCCACCAACTTCCAAAATAAACTTTCTTACCATCATGCATGCTTTCTTACCATCAAGAATGCTTGGTCTCTTTACAGTGGTTCTGACAGTTGGAGGAAACCTGTATTGCTGCTCATATCCATTCTGTTTGAAAAGCTTTATTTTAGAACACATAGTTAAGGATTCTTCCAAGAAAAACTTTCAAAAGGCATATAGATATGAGAGTGTGTGAATAAGAGCGGATTCTATAACTCCATGGACAGCAGAAGGTATCTCAGAGCAAGTTCCATATACAAAATTTAGTACTGACTTAGTATGATTTGGAAATGTTGTTCTTTTTTGGTAGGTTAAATGAAACAAAGGTGTACACTAAATGTAATATTTACTTTTCAATTATTAAAATAATATATAGCAGAAAATTTAAGTTAAAGAAGAAAGGAAATTTCAATATGTGAAAAACTGAATTCTAGAGCTTTTGGAAGAGACCTGAAGTTTAGAAAGCATGCCATCCAAAATTCTTTTAAATAAGTTACTGAAGAAAGTGTAGAGAATTTAATAACATTCCAATCTCATAACTTCTGCATGATTACATTACTTTAGGCTTAGTTCAACAATATCAAATCAGGTTTTTTGACTTTAGGTTGTGATCTTTTAAAGCTTTATAAATCTTATTAAAACCTGACTCACTTTTCCAGATGAGACTTAGAGAAAAGGAAAAAGATCTAAATCAGCTAAAATGAGAAAAAATATGATGTGGTATTTAAATAAGGCATGGAGAGAAAGAGGCAGTGGCACAATTTTACTGTTACAGAAAAGTTCTAAGACAGCACACTTTTATTTTCTAACCAATTTCTAAGAACAGTGTCTTGGAATAACGTTGGGCTCTTCCCAGTGGCTGCTATGGGGCTGTGTTTCAGATTTGTGCTGAACACATGGTTGATAACACAGAGATGTTTTTGTCATTGCTGAGCAGGGCTTACACAGAGCCAAGGCCTTTTCTGCTCTTTGTGCTGCCACACTGGTAGTGATGCTGGGGGGGCTTGAGAAGGTAGGAGGGGACACAGTCTGGAGAAGTGACCCCAAGGGGCCAAAGGGATGTTCCAGACCATATGGCATCATGCTCAGTATATAAAGTGAGGGGGGAAAGGAAGAAGGAGAGGACATTTAGACTGAAGGTGGTATGTTTCCCAGTCACTGTTACCTGTGATGGGGCCTTGCTCTCCTAGAGATGTCTGCCCATGAGAAGCCATGAATTAATTCCTTGTTTTGCTTTGCTTGCGTGTGTGGCTTTTGCTTTCCCTGTTAGACTTTATCTCAACCCACAAGTTCTCTACCTTTACCCTTCCAATCCTCTCCCTGAAATCAGAAAGCAGCATGTTCCCTGTGTTCCATGAGAACATGTTCCATGTTCTCTGGCTTTTTCCTACCTTGACGAGTGCAGAAAACATACAGATAATGAGGAAATCTGAGAGCTGAATCAGTAGATAGTAGAAAATAATAATATTCTCATTGTATTACATCTGTCTTTGCTTTACAGCCAAAATGTTCTCTATATGCTGTTCTGCTGATTCAGATGTAAGTGAATATGTGGATGCAGATATGGAATCTGGGAGGGATATGAACTAGTTTATAGATTAGACCAGTTCCAGAGATGGTGGATTTTGTGCTTTTTGAGCTACACAGTTGTGGTAGGGGACTGGACTTATTAGTTGGGAAAGGCTTGTTAAAAACTGTACACTGATGTGTCATGAGATATTAAGGAGTCAGAGTTTTATAACCTAATAAGGAAAGAAATTAGAGTGTATAAAACTATGATATTTGAAATCCTATTCTGTCTCTAATGGAAAAAATAACATGTTTTAAGATGTGATTGAAAGCCAGAGTATACAAAGAAAATAGGTAACTTCATTTGTTTGCAAAGTAAAAAGTTTATTCTCTGCTTTACCTGTTCTGAAAAATTCAATTTACTAATGGCATAGCTCCAAAAAGTAAGTGTCATGATACTGGGATGAACTTTCTTGTATGACGCACATTCACAGTCAAAATGTACTGCTTGATTTCTGGTGGCTCTTTCTATTCCTACTGGAACTGTTTTTCTAGTTGCTGTTTGTTAAGCTAAGAGATACTGCAGAGGAGTGCTCTATTAAATGCAGAAAAAACTGAGAAGTTCTAATTAGCCTCAGAATACGACTACAACTGTGCGTGCCAAACCTCTGATATTTATAGAGGTAAAAGCAGGTTGAAACATTTGGGTTTTTATTTTTCACTTTTATGTTTCTATCAGTAAAACTATATTTTACTTTTAGTGAAAAAGTTGGTGGAAATTCTATATAGCTCACAAATTAAAATTTTGTCTTCAGAATTTTCAGATTAGTTTTCAAAAACAGGCTAACTGGCTTTCCTTAGGCTTTGTGCACACACCAGATAAAACATAAATCATCAAACTTTCCTGAAATGTTATTTCCTTTTCTTATAGCAAATGTGGTCTGAAAATAATGGAAGATTGTTTTAAAAGTCTGATAGTGTTCATTCCAAGGTGTCTCGGTTTGAGACAAGTTTAGGGGGAAATGCTCTGGAAGGAACGTCTCCTCCCCAGAAGAGGTTTCAGCACTCCCTCCCTCACTGATACAAAAGGAATTTCTTGGATGAAAGTGAAAAAACCTATTTGTTAACAAGCTGAGTGCTGGCAGGATAAAGAAAAAAAATGAGTAATGTTAGATAATAAACCTCCTCGATGCTGAGAAAGCTGGTGATGTTAGAGTTCTGTCTGTAGCTGGCTCGGTCCCTCCCGAGGCCCAGGGCCGGGATGCGGTGGCCCTGGAGCCCCCTTGCCGGTCCGCGTGGCCCCATGGTCTGGTTCCCCAAGCCAAGCAGTTCCAGAAGAAGAAGTTCCGGAGGATTTCAGTGTGCAGTCCTGGGAAAATTTCTTCCCTCAGCTAAGAGGCTGGCTAAAAGCAGGAAGGTGCTCCCTCGGCTCTGCAGCGGTGAGAACGCGGGGGAATGTGTAAGTCTTTGAACACAAACCGCGGTGAAGAATTCGCCCGGCTTCTCTCCCCCCTCTTCTGGACCCAGCTTAAAGCTGCAGGACCCATTTCTGGGAATAAGCAGACGATAGGGGAATACATTATTTTCATAAAATCACCCCAAGACACATGGTTAGTAGATTTTGGACTGGCTTTCAAACATTCAGGTGCTAGCATTTCAACTGCAGATATAGCAATGTAAGATTTTCAGAAATTATTATTATATAAAAAAAATTTCCTCAATCTAGAACTAAGGGGAAAGGTATTTTTAAATTCTTAATATTTTTTTTAATTGAGAAAATGGAAGAAACTGGGGTGATTTAGACCAAATGTCAGGGAATAAATGCCAGAAGATAAATATTTAGTTTTATTATTCATTTCCTTGCTTTGTATGCCTTCTGTACATTTCATAATTTGATCTCATACAGAGTGGTCAGAAAGAGATGTGGGGAATATCTTACAAATTCAGGTATGTTTTGAACATCACGGTGATGTTCTACCCATGGCAAAGAATAAGAATTATATGTAATGTAATTACATAATTAATAAGAATTATATGTAATGTATTATATGTAATTCTCTGCTGAAAAGCAGAGAAAATCAGTTTATAGTGCCTACCATGATTAATTTTAGAACATATAGTAGAAATTACTTGGCAGTTGCTGTAAGATATTGATGGCTGTGGGAGGTGTTCAACAGAGCTTCTAGATAAAATTGCAATCAGAGCCCACTATTCCTCCAAGAGCTGCCAGTTAATGTCCAATTAAAACTTTCAGGAGGAGGAGTTACTCAATTCAAAGATTGAATTCTAGATCGACACACACGAAAAGAGGAAAAATTGAGAGAATTCACAGGCATTTAGAATAGCAGAAGTCTGGTCTTGGACTCAGAACTGGGGTGGAGACAAAGTAGAACAGCTGAAATATTATACTATTTGCAAGATTAAAAAAATTTAAATTTTTCAGCACAATACAGTAATTTTTAAGCCTGAACCCATATGTAGCAGACACTGAACTACTTTTTTGAAACCAGAAATGTGTATGTACAAATGTATTACATATACAAGAAAGATGATTTAATTATTTGTAATCCAGTACTCTAACACGTGAGTTGTTTCATTGAGTCACTTAAACAAGCAAGTGAGGTTTAGACCGAAATCTTCCACTGTCCCCAAACTTACGACTTAGCATACCTAGGTACCCTAAGCAGATCACAGAACCACAGTGTTGGAATGCGAGCTCCCCTGGATCTCACATCTTCAGGCCCAGAAACAAGCAAGAACATGGGGACTGAATTAAAATCACTGTAGAAACTGAATCACACAAGCATGAAATAGAAGTATAAACTTTAGTTTTCATAGAAATATATTTTGAGTGCCTTAAATACTGAGAAGCTGTCTATTACTTTAGTTAAAAAACCGTTAAACCTATTTTTTTACTATAGCAGTTCTACCTTTCACAGAGTACCCTGTCCTAGATGAAATATAAACATCGCTACGTTACTGGCATTTTTAGATACGTTGTGTACATAAACAAAAGAACAGATAGAGACCATATGCTTAAATTCTATGTAGGACTTGTATAAGTTTGGATAGGTTTAGAGAAGTAGAATTAGAATTGTTTTTTATCCTGATTGGTTAATTAATGAATATAATGTATATCCCGGTGTGTACGTTAGAAGAAGGAGAAGAAGAAGAAGAAGAAGAAGAAGAAGAAGAAGAAGAAGAAGAAGAAGAAGAAGAAGAAGAAGACGAAGAGAAAAATTGCTGCTATGGAACTTAGGCTGCTAAGGCTGCTTTGCTGCTGCTTTTGCCCTCGATTCTCGCCTTCAGATGAATTAAAAAATTCAAAACAGCACAGCGGCCTCCTCTTTTCCTTTCTCTCTCTCTCGATGTTGGAAATCCCCATCAACTACTCGACACCTCAGAATGGTTTGGGTTGGAAGGGACATTAGAGATCATCTCATTCCAACTGTCTGCCATGGGCAAGGACACCTTCCACCAGATCAGGTTGCTCAAAGCCCCATTCAACCCGGCCTTGAACATTTCCAGGCATGGGACAGGAACGTCCACAGTGTTTATGTTCCCACTGCTTATGCAGCAATGGGGTGGTGAGGTGGCTAAGGCTGCTTTCAGAACCTGCTTTACTTCATAACTTCCTGATGGGGAAAAAGAAACTGTAAAGCTGTGCTGGTACATGGCATGATATGCTGACACATGCTACTTGTATCTTCCTCTGATGGAAATTTCCTTTGGCTGACTGACTACTGCTGTTTGTACAATGGAATGTCCACCTGACTCTGTGCTGTCTTGTCCTGCTCAGTGTGGTTCCACTGCTACAGGCAGCAGTTTCATTACAAACTACAGAATATCATTTTTTATAAAAGGAGAGAGCTCTTGCTCTCTTTCTTGCCATGATGGGCTTAGAAGCAGGTGTGTGAGAGCTGTCACAGACAGTGGAGACCTGAACTTCTTGCTACTCAGAGGTAGGGTGTAAAGCTACCAAGTTGGCTGACAAAATGAGTTTTTTGAAGGCTCCGAATAGCACAGTTAAATTAAGATATTACAGTTTCTTAAGAGTCAAAAAACTTTTAAAAGTGAATCCCATATGTGGTGGTGTAGAAAAAAGAGAATGGTGAAGAGATATTTGGTGAAGAGATATTTGTTTTTTTTCCCCACATTTTAAAATGAAAGCTGCAGTGTGTGGGGCTGACATTTAGTGGATCTTAGAGAAACCCAGAAGCAGGCCTCAATCTTCACAAGGAAAAACATCTTACTTTTAAAGAAAACAGTTTTGTAGGCATTTCATGTTCTCAGGAAAAGATTGATAGAGGTTTTCTAAGCATCTCTTGTTCTCAAAATAACAGGTGCTGTTTTTCACTTTAGTTTGTTATTTTCCTGTGTGTGTTTTCAAAATATGCTCTCTCTATCTCATCGAATGGTGGTAGAGAGGCGTTGTGTCACTTTACCAATCAAGTAGCTGCTAGAAAAGACCTTATAAAAAGGGAACGTTGAAAATAGAGCCTTCTGATTTTTGGAACTCGGAACTTTTTCTCTTCATTCTATGCGCCACAGCGACAGCAGTGTAAAACAGTGCATGGGATTTATGCCTATTTGCACAAATACATGCATATTTATGTTATGCATTTCCCTGAAGTGTACCTGAGGCAAAATGAACGCTGAAATCTGATTCTTCCTTTTGCATAAATGTCTGAATTTTCTCTTCCTCTTCTTGAATTTCTCTTTTTCTTCATCTTAAATATATAAAGGATCCAAAGAAAGCATCAGGATATTTTTACTCTAATAGCAGCTTTAAACATGGATACTACACTGGTCTCTATGAAGCTGTATTATATGAACAATTTTATTGCTGATCAGATTTTGAAGCACTCAATTTTTCTGTAGTTCTTCTTTAGGTTAAACATCCTTCTATAAAATATGACTACTTATATGTCTGTAAGTGTATGAAAAAAATAAATTCCTCATGATCTGACCCATAAATAAATATTTACTCTTGGTAAGGTACTAAGCTGTTGTGTGACTTGGGAGAAACAACTCTGCCTCTCTATATTTCCTGACAGCTGTGAAACAATTCTACTTCAAAAGTCACAGGATTTGAATTTCAAAATAACTTACAGGCTGGAAGCAGAGCTTTAATGTTTTTAAAACTTTAGTGGGCGACTAAGTGAGATAGAAGCTGAAAATTATTCTAAGTGTTGGGAGAATAATAATTTTCATTTGTACAGGGCTTTAAAATTCTGATGTTCTTCTTTTAGAAAAGTTGGAATGGACACCGTAGTCCTCTTGGAACTAAATAGAGAAAAAAAATAATTCCAAAATTCATGAGAGACCCACACAATCTGGCACTGCTTTCAGCAGCAGAGCCAAAGTATGTATGTTGGGAGTGTGAAAGGATCCTTTCAGAGATTAAAAGGAAGTTTTCCATACCTGAAGTTTTCCATTACTGCAGCCCAGGAGACAAGTCACAGGGACAAATCCATCCATTGCTTTGAAACCAGTTCCAGTAGATTCTTCTACCAGTTCTGGGTAGAAGAATCAGCTCTACCCAATTCTGTAGGAATTGGCTTTAGAAGTTATAGCAAATGATTGCTTTTATTTAGTATTGTGGGTAACCTCCCCTTCCCTATTAAGTGTGGCTTTTTACAGGGCTATGGCATGTGCCATAAAATCCAGGAGGAGGACAGCATGCTTGGCACAGAACATCATGAAAGTTGGGAATATATGGTGGTGAGGCACTGGCACAGGTTGCCCAGAGAAGCTGTGCATGTTCCTTCCCAGGCAATGTACAAGGCCTGGCTGTATGGGGCTTTGAGCCACCTGGTCAGTAGGTGTCCTTGCCCATACCAGGGGCATTGGAAAGAGAAGAATTTAAGGACCCTTTCAACCCAAACCATATTTTGATTCTACAAATGTATCAAGTGAGATAGTAAGGAATTGCTCTTGCTCTAGTATTTATCTATGCTCTTTAGAGAGCTGACAAAATACATTAAAGACAGACAAGACAGTTTTGCTGGTTAAAAAGAATGAGTTAATGAAGCTGTAAACATTAGCCAGATGCTAGCCCAAGGTAGAATAATGAAATGGCTACTCTGTGAGTCTGTTAAATAAGAATTAGATAATAAAAATATAATTGGGCTTGTTACTATGGAGCTTCTCTGGAAAGTCAGCTTTTGTTTTGTTTTCAGCAGAGTTCAGGGTCTGGTTGATAAAGACACCTGTGTCAATATTAGATACTTTGATTTCTCAAAGCTCATGACAGGAAGGGTTGGATAAAAGTATAGGGTGGAAGGGAAAAGAGAAATTAAACTGGTTATTTAAAAAGGGAGAGATGAATTAAGAAAGGAAAAGAAAAAGAGAGGGAAAAATGGGATTTTGGAGGCATTTAATTTAGTGTCACATAATATTTCAGTTTAAAAATACTGCATTATGTAGTGTTAACAAGCTACACAGCAGATGAATTAGAACTGGGGTCACTGACAGGTGTGAGGGGGACCAATTTGTGTCTGGATTGGAGTGGGCACAGAGTGCAAAGCGTGATAGACTGTATCACAGCTTTGCGATTGAAAGCGAAATCTGAACCACGGGAAGGCAAAGCAGGTCTCTCTGCTGAGTTAGGTGCGGTGCTGGCTTCAACCCTACGAGAGTGAGCAGCCCGGAGCCGCAAAACGCCTGTAATTAAACAGCTACGAACGCAGGTTCAGTCCCTGCAAGCCCAGTAGCAAACCTGGAGGGGCAGTCAGAAAAGAAGTCAGAACAGCAGTTTGATACAAGTGTTGCAAAAGGAGCTGGTCTGGGAGCCCAGGGTGCCTGCTGCTGCCGGAGAGCGCCTGGGTAGCGTCACAAATAAAGCGGGCTCTCTCCCAGACATCAGAAGGGAGCTGGTGGGCTCACAGAGCCACTCTGGCGGCATGGTCTGTCTCCACCTGCTAATGAAAACTGAATTTTTACATGAAAATGATCACAGTCAAACCCCTGTTGTTACAGCCAAAAAGGTACTTTTTACTGCTACCGAATTAGTTAAGTTTTAAAAGGACTTTAGCTGTCACGCCCGGGGATCTGAAACAGAATTTGTTTGGAGTGTTTCTTGGAGTGGGGGAGACCAAATCCTTCTTAGTGAAAAGGAAGCTGAAGGTCTGGGGTCTCAGAGTTCTCCTTACTACTGGGAACTGCCACTCCCCATGGCCCCTGACCCAGAGAGCAGCCTTCTGGACTGGAAATTTAAATCTCTTGGAGAGAGGCGACCCTGTAACCATAGAAAGCACCCCAGATGAATTAGTAGAAAGTATTCAGGAAGCAGCATGCATTCAAATGATGTATGAGTGTAAGCTCATCCTTTCGCAAGAAGCACCCATGATGCTGAGAGTAGATGCCGACAGGATAACTCTGTTAATAAGAGGGCTTCCCGATTCTCTGAAACCAGTGGCAATACAATTACAAGGGAAAATACTGACTTTGGCCCCACTTAAGAGAGTTGCTGCTGGACAATACCACCTCCTTCCCTGCAGGAGACAGCACTGCCCAGGGAGGCAAAGTGTGGACTTGGAGAGAGGTAGCCCAGGAATTGATAAATTGAGGTGAAGGCACGGTCCAGTAAAGACAGTAGTCAGCAAACCAGAAACTTGCAGAGTGAGTAGTAGTGTACTTGTAGTGAGTACTTGTAGTGTAAACTGCTCAATTTAGTCCAAGAATTTCAGAGACTAGACAGGAACAAAGAAATAAAAGCAGGTATTTATTTGAAGGGCCTTGAAAGGTGCACCCTGGGGAGTCCAGAGGCTATTGCCAAGATGAACCCCCAAGATGGATCGCAGGTCACAAGTTCTTCACACTTTTATAAGTTTGGTTCATTTGCATAACAGGGTTAATTCTCCAATTAAAGCATCAGTTAATGATGTAATTTCCCCAAGCTTACCTCCCCTCCCAAGATGAAGGTTTACACATTTTGGGCCTAGGACAGTCCGAGTGTCCTTGGAGAGCAGGCTTGGAGAGGCTTTCCTAGGTCTACCTAGCATGAGAGAGCAGAAGCTAACAGTCTACAAGAAACTTCAGAGCTACAAACTAGACAATACAGGATTTGAAAAATATCAAAGTTAAAATCCAAGGCATCACTATGGGAGGTTTGACAAGTTTATTATACTGAACACTTTAGGAGATCAAAAAGAAAACAGTATGTGTTAGTAGGGGTGGAAATAATTCCAGGTGAATTATTACCTCATTCTGGTGTTATAATTATGTTCCTGGCTCCAGAAGGACTGAGAACCAGTGTGTTTGTATTACAGTATAACTGTATACAGTGTTAATAACATTTAATATTGTTGTTGCTGTTACTGTTATATTTTGGTGGTGGAACAGCATGCCGGACTTGAGTGTGAAGTCAGAATAAAGAACTTAGCACACAAGTCCAGCAGGCTTCAAAAATGACTATGCAGAATATTGAATTTATATGGGAATTGTATAGTTCTGTTGTTACACAATATTAAATATGTTAAGAAATCTAAGTTGCTAAATACCCCTACCCTTTTTCCTCTTTCATTCTCTCTCTCTGTGTCTTTCTCTTTTCTCCTGCTCCTATCATAATGAACAATGTTGAGTCACGGGGTGGTGAGGGGGAACAATCTGATTTTTATTTATGCCTTAACATACATTAAGTGAAGGATTTCTATAGGAGCTGCACACCTGCTGGCAACCCTATCCCCTTGGAGACTTCGCCTGCCAGCCGATCAGGGGAGAGAGAGCTTCCATGACCGGGCTGCAACTCCCTACTTGCCGGCAAAGTAGATGCCCTGGACGCCCGGGAAAAAATGCCCGGGAAATAGGGCTATGGGCTAATAGGGCTAAGGCTAATATGCCTTAGCACGTAAAACCAGTTAACTGTGATGCCAGAAGAGCCATTTTCTTTGGGTTTCTTGGAGGGAGTGGAGGCTTTCCTGGAGGGTTAGCTTGCCCCTCCTTCCCCCCTCCCCTTTTTCTCTCTGTGGTCCTGCTTCTTCCCTGGCTGTCTTCCCTGTCCACACCTGTCCTGCCCTGCTTCGCCGCTTCCCTGTGACGAGCCGGTGCTCTGCTCTTTCCCCGAGGGAGCAGACGCTGCCTGCACCCAGCCCGCAGCCCTTGCCGCCGCCGTGTTTCCCGCGTTGCCCGCAGCTACAAGCCTGCAGCANCTTCGCCGCTTCCCTGTGACGAGCCGGTGCTCTGCTCTTTCCCCGAGGGAGCAGACGCTGCCTGCACCCAGCCCGCAGCCCTTGCCGCCGCCGTGTTTCCCGCGTTGCCCGCAGCTACAAGCCTGCAGCAGCCGGTCCCCGGCACCAGCCCGCTGCCGCCGGGCCCCAACCCTGACAGCCTGCAGCTGCTGCAGGACTGCGCCCGTAGCCACAGCAACCCGTTCTTTGCGATGGAAGAGACACACAGTCTGCCGCTGTTTGGAAATTGCGCCAGCCCGCTGCGGCAGCCACGCAGACACATCGCAGCTTGCGGCACACACGCTCCGTCTGCCGAGTTGACTCTAACAGGGTGCCCGGGGTACAGCGGTAACGATCTGTCCCTGTCTTCTGTTTCTCTCTCCGTCTCTCTTTTTCCTTCTCTGCTCTCTTTTCTATCCCCCTTCAGCAGGACCGCTCACCCTCTTTATCAATAAACAGTTCTCAGATATAATATTGCCACGTTCGTGCTTTATTTTCGTCCGAGAAATCTATCAAAAATAATCCTCCCCGACTCTCCCTTTTATGGCGGGATGGGACAAGGTGTCAAAATGAAGTTGCTAATGGGGAGAGATCAATGAGAAATGCCATTTTTGCTGTGGTCTCCTGGGGGCCGGGGCTACTTTCCATTTTTATGATTCATCCAGACATTGATGTAAAATCCTTACTGGTGAAATTTTCAGATGAACTAAAGGTCTGTGAGGTAGCAAATAATGGAGACAATTAATTAGACAACCATGCCATGTGAGAGTCAGATGCTCCAGTGGGTTAATACTGTATCTGGGTGCCACAGTACTGCTGTGAGGGCAAATGCCAAACTCTGTCAGTGGCATCATGTTCAATCTGCTATGGAGTGTTCAAACTCTGCTACATGTCCCTCTCTTCCTCAGCAATTCTCTCTTCCCCAGCAAATGTGTAAGGAAGGCAGGTCTTGGGAAGGAAAAAAGTGAGAGATGTTGCTCTGATGTTGTGGTTCCAATTAAATAAAGTCAAGCAAAAGATGGGCCTCTCATAACAGAGAGTGAAATTCTCCAGGGCAAATTAAGACAGATCAGCTGGAGAGAAAAAGATCTGATTTTTTTTTCTCCTACTTCTGTCAAGTTGTTGCCTTCTATGCTCAGAGCTGCTGGGTAACAACCTGCTGGAATGTGCTGTATGCTGATATTTGCATTTTTTTTACATTAATACCAATCTTGGAATTAGAGAAAGGTGGTTGTTGGAGAGAACTTTGTAGTCCAACTTCTTGCTCAAGACAGGACAATTGGGAAATTAGGTCAGAACAATTAGTGCTTTGTCAGTTGAGCTTTAAAAATTTCAGTTTGGGATTTCCTTATCTGCTCTGGGAAAGCTGTTCTAGTGTTTGACCATGCACAGGCCGAGAGAAGCTGCCTTTAGTCACAACTTTCCCCCTCAGGCTGCACTATTATCTGAGAAATTCTCATTAGGCCTCAGCCTTGACAAACTGCACCTGGACAAAGCCCCTCTCCAGCTTATCAAAGAAACACTGTCTGTTCCCAGGAAGTCATCCTGTCTATTGAGCACCTGTTTTTTAACAAGCAGCCTTACAGACTTTTTTTTCTTGCCTGAATAACAGCCCAAGTAGAATAACATTTCAGTTGCTGAACCTTTAATGAAAGTTACCAACTTGAATTTTGGCCAGGATGGAAAATTTCTTTGACTAATGCCCACTCTCTTGAGACCCAAAAAATTGTGGTCAAAAGTGAGATCTTTTTGAGCTTTCAACTCCCAGAAGGTAAGGGCCAAATGTGTGTGTCTCAAACACTGATAACTGGATGGCTGTGGAGCCAAGGAACTCTTAGTAATAACAGACAAGAATGGCTGGTAATAACCAAGGATTATTGTTATTAAAACCCTGTGAGAAAGACTACGTTTAGGCTGGAGAAGGGAGGCCAGATGGAAAGAGGGCAGCACTTTTCCAGAAGAAAGAACTGCAACACATACAGCAGAAGTGCAGGAATGATTGGTGGGAAGTGGACATGGACAATAAGCCAGGACTGGGACCAGCCAAGACTCCCAAAGCCCTCTAACCCATTCCCAAAAGATGTGAAAGAACAGACTGTGCGTCTTGGTGACGCATGGTAAGTAATTAGCATAGAAAGTGAGAAACCTGTCTTTGGGGCAGAGAAATCTGTCCATAAAAAGTACCCCCCATCCCAAGCATGAGTGGTGCCTTTCCAGATCCTCATCAGCTGGACCAGTGTAGCTGGATTGCCACTTACTGCCTGAGACCAGGATTGGCATGCTATCAGCTGGATTGATGCTGGAGTAAGGGCTGGTGATCCCTTTCCCCCCTCTCTTTTTTCTCATTTTTCCCTCTCTTTTTCTTTTCTTTCTTTAATTCATCTCTCCCTTTTAAAATAACCTGTTTAATTTCTTTTAATATCTTTTAATATCTTTTTAGTATCTTTTAATTTCTTTTAATATCTTAATATCTTTTCCCTTCCACCCTATACTTTTACCCAACCCTTCTTGTCGTGAGCTTAATTTCTCTTTTCCTTTTGTCCTTCTCCTTTCTCCCAACCCCACTCCTGCATGCCTATATAGTAGGTCAAGGACTAACATACCAATTTCCATGCCAAGCACGTAATTTAGTAATAAAACTCTCTGATTGTTTGAGGACCCTCTGAGTGTTGTCATTCCTTTCAACCAATGAACATTTTTGAATCTTAAGTGCTTCTTTCCTATTAAGGGATATTCATCACAGACCACTCCAGTGATCTTTTTTTCTCTTTTACCTGAAGGGTATTTTCTGTTTTGCACCTTGCCTCTTGTCATTTCAGTGCCCATATACAAGAGAAATGTGAACTGTTTGAACTATCTATCAGTTATTGTTGATATAAATACCTCAGGTTAGTTCCTTGTCAGGGTTTTGAATGCTTGTGGAAGTGAAAGAAATCCTCCGTGTGTGTGCGCGTGTGTATGTACATTTACTTCACCATCTGCGTTTATTGTTCCATCCAGAGGTGGTGGTGCTACCTTCCAAGAGCATCTCCAACAGGGAAAGCCGCTTGGCAAAGCCACACACACACATGCAGACCGGACAGCTCCAAATAAGAGTTGACGGCAAGGAGCCAGGAAGGATTCCTGTGAGCGGTTCCACGTGGTGGTTTATTGCTGCCACATGCGCGCAAATGAAGCCAGTGGACAAGAACCAAGAGCAATGGAAGATCAGGGTTTAAGTATGGGNATTTTTGGGGACCAGCCTTTCAGTGGGCTCCCATAGTTTATAATTCTGATGATTTCTGATAGCACTATAGGCACTTCTCACTGCTTTGATTTATACCTACAAAAAATAGTGGCCCGTAAACTACTTTTATTTCAGCAGTGGAATTATCGACTTTCAAGCTTTGATAGTCTTTATAACATGCATAGGGGCAGTTCCTATTATTCCCTGCCCTCAACAAGCAGTCATTTCAATTTCCTTCTAAACCCTAGTTAAAATTCTTTCTATGCCTCAGCAGTTTTTAACCAGTTATAAAATAAGTTGGGTAGGAAGCAAACTTATGCTTCTCAGCCTTTCATTAATTTTAATACAAAAATATGGTATTGCATCTAGAATAACTGGAAATTTAAAAAGCTATTGAAATTGATAGCTTTATTCTGAAAATAATGAGGTGTCAGGAAACAGGTGTCAGAGTTTCTATACTGTTGTTTAGTTTAATTTTGAAATTGTCATTTGTAATCTGAAAAAAATCCCATCCTAGTAAAGGAGACACTGGGAAATTGTAGTACAAAATGTTGAATTGAGTCAGACACAAAACTGTTTTGTCAGTGTTTGTTCTGTACATAGTATGAAATTTCATTTCATAGTGAATGATTGTATTTCATAGTGAATCATTGTATTAAACTTAGATTTTTCCACTTCAAATTAGTCCCTAAAACGATTCCCAATCCTTAGTTTAAACTGTGTTTTGCTACGGTTAAATCTGTCTTTATCATAGTTTTGACAATGCAAATAGAAATCAAATTGATATGAAAGGAAGCTACTGAATACTTATCTTCTGCCTTTAACTATATAAACACATGCACGTATAGATCTATTAATATGGATACTTGCCCCACAGGGAAAGCCACACCAAACTCTAGAAACCATGAGATTTTGAATTTAGCTCTTAAATGCAATAAGATGGAGTGTGTTTGAGTAAAACAGTATTTTTGCCAGTTGTGTATGCAACTTTTATTTTACTCAACCTTGGAACGATATAGCAATAAAACTGCCTAAGTTTTAAACAGGAGTATGGCACTGTTTTATTTTATTCCTTGTGGGTCCCTTCCAAATCAGGATATTCTATGATTTTCTATTTTCTCTTTGTTAATTCAGAAGTTATAATGAAGAATCCATCACAGTAAGTGAAATCTTGGCTTGAGTCAAGCTTTATATTTTGCAATGTTATATTCTGCTTCATTTTTGGCTCAAGATTTTGGAATTAGGCCCTGAAAGTTGTGTTTAGGAAGTGTGTAGGTGGCTAAGGCATGGAATAAACCCAGAGCTTGCTTTTTTGTCACTAGGGCACTACAACCACTTTTAAAATAAAGAAGTACATTAGCTGAATTAGACTTTGACATGGAGGATGAATTATTTTATAAAGCCAGTCCTCTCTATTTATTGTCTCGTTAGTAATCCTTGAAGTGGGAATATAATTGTAATCTGCCAATTTAAGAGCTGTTTATATTGTTTCATTTTCTGTTCGACTGAAGAATTTTAAACTTAAGTAGCTAAATTATTAATTAATTAGCTACTCATTAGTAAGAAGAAAAGCACTTTTGTTTAATAGCTATGATCTTAAATTATGAGTACTTGGACATACAGATCCATCATTTTTACAGATAGCTTTTAAATTATTTTACTGCAGTTTTGACATAATATTCTAGCTGACATGTCTTCATCATCTTCCACTTTTCTTGGCATTTCATTTTCAGGAGTATTTTTAGTGCCTGTATGAAGTATATTTAAAATTTGACCCAATTTACCATGTGCCAATTGGTTATTCACACTTTAAATCTTGTTCTAAACTGGTAAAATTATTTTTTTTCCATGGTGGAATGGATTTCATGAAGTTGAAACACATTCTTTGTTCGTAGAGATTTGTTTTGACTTTCTTTTTTATGGTCTAGTATTTTTCGTCAGATTATTAGTTGCCCCTGGATGAGGAAAAGGCTATTTGAATGGCTGTTCCTTTTAATCCAAATAATCCTGGTCTCTAAAAAGATTAACATAAACAAATATAGTTGCTTTCTTTTGCCTCTGCCTCAGTGGTTTGGTTAGTTAGGCTATATGCCATTTCTGATTTATAAAGAGCAAACCAAAAAACAAACTAAAACCCTGTGAAAGCAATGGCTAATTAAAACCATAACTACTGACTAAGAAAGCAGCATGAACTGGGTCAAAAGTGGATTGTTTATTGTTCACAACACAGACTGGGTCAGAAAAGAATTATTGCCCACATAAGACACAACTCATGTATCTGTTTGTGAGCTGATGTAGTATTGATGTTCTTGCACAGGCCCAGTGAACTTTTAAGCTGGGCAATTTGCTGGAGGAGTGAATTTAGTGTGAAATAGGCATCAGTTAAAATTGTCAATGGCAACTGCTCATTTGTGAGATGCAGCAAATGGATGTCATGTGGTAATTGATTGGGCTTAAGCTGATAAAATGTGAAATTATTCTGTTTTGTAGCCTCAGTAAACACTGATGGAAGAAATAGTCAAAAGAGGATGGTTATTAAAAATTTTTAAAAATAATAATTGTTGCCCTCACTGATAAAGGGCCTTGAGTGCAAATATGATATAGGTAATTTATATCCCTCTTTTATTCTAAGTGCCCAATTTCTTATTTTGGCCTCTCCTAGACAAAGAAACTTCCTTGTGCACCTAACTGATCTCAATACTAATGAAGCTCAAAGTATAACACCATTTTTCTTGAGATGCTGATTTGTTGCCTAATGGGTCATTGTGGAAGTTTCAACACTTAAGTAAAGTTAGTTAATAAAGAACTGCTACAGTGGTGTGTATACATAATGTCATATCTCTGTACAGATATTACTGCTACCTTCAGTTGGCCCTGTTTTCTGTCACTCTTTATACTTCAAGCAGTGCCTTGCTTAGAAAGTAACTCTCAAGTGCTCCATCACATCAGTCAGAGTCTTACAGTCTTGAACAGCAAAATCTGACTGAATACTGGTCTATGGCCCTCCTTAAATTTTTGTTCATTATTTACCTTGACAACTGTTTAGTCAAGGTACAACAAATACAGTAGGGTTCAGACCAGGATAGAATAGAAATACATGTAAGACATCTGAATTTACAGGAAATAAATAACTTCAGCTACTTGACATCTAATACCTTTCAAAAGCAGACTCCAAAATTTCAGACTATGTACCCCCAGAACAATGGTGGGCATGATGTATAACTTGAGCATGGTTACAGTTTTCCCCAAAACAAATCATAATCTGCACAAGTTCATACATTATTTTAGCCTTTGTCATAACATAATTTGTCAAAGTTTAGTTTGGAAGACTTCTTCCACTGATTAAAAAAAATGTGAAAGTAACTGGAATATGTATTTAAATCTCTCAATATTTTAGCTATCTCTCCAGTGAAAAAAACCCTAACCAGAACAGAATGCACAGAATCTGTGATGATTCAGCCCTCGAACAGACCAAAGAGATTGATAAAGAGAAGACAGTTTCCAAGTATGAGGTATTGACCATAGAATGTATTTTCATTTACTTAAGACAACCAGAAAAATCCATTGCTAGAAATGCTTTGGTGCTCTGTCATTATTACTCCAAGATAGTTAACTATAAAGTAGCTTGGGTTTCGAATTAAATGTCAAAAGTTATTTGACACTGAAAATGTGTCTCTGCCTATTGCAGAAAGCGAATAACTTTGGATGGCATGTTTTCCATTTGCAATTCTCGTAACAGTGCTAGGAGTGATAACGTATCAAAATTGCTTCAAAAATCAAACCAATAAAATGTATTCTGTTTTTAATAACAACAGGAACAACAATAATTATTTTATATGATATTAATTTCTGAAATATGTTGGAAATCTTGAAGTAAAAGACTGCATAAATATTTAAATCCTTGTTAGAATATTCTTGAAATCTAGGCAGTTCACGCTGCAGCACCTTGATGAGGAGCTGGGAAGTTGAGTTTCTCAAGGGTCATTATGATAAATAGTAAATTCTCTTTCAAACCATTGAGTTCCAAGGCATACTTCACGTGAGTGAAATGTTAGGAAGCCTACAAGATATAAAATACCAGGTATTCTCTTCCTATAGTCTGAGTTCAGACTGCCTACTCCAATTGGCTTGGGGGAGTTGTCAGAGACTGGAAAAAGTGATCTGTTTTGATACGTTTTGGGGGCTTGGAATGTGTGATAGGGGATGGGTCAGACCTTGCTTGGGTATGGTAGTGCCCTACCCCTAACACCCCCAAGTCCCGCAGTGTCTGCCAATCAGAGCACACTAGAAACAGCCCCAGTGTTGCCTAACCCACTTCCTGAGTGGCCAAGTGAGCAGAAATCCCACCAGGGAGGAAGGCCCAGGATGGGCCAAAAATGTTTAAGAAGGGTCACCATGAGGCAAGCATGTTGTCCTTTAACCCTGTCTTCATCATGAAGTTTTACATCACTGGAACCCAGGAGTTGGTAGCTATGTCCATTTTTCTATATCTTACCTGTCTTTCTGTTTTTCTCCCTTTCTTCTTCTGTCTTCTCACAGAATGTAACATCAAATGGGTTTAAAGGTTTTCTATGTCCAGTGGACTAAGTCTACGCTCTGGTAAGCGATGTTATGTTGTATGTGCTCTGATGTGCTTGGTGGGCTGCCCAACAGCAGCGTCCTCGACTTGTTGCGAGTGCAGCCGAGAAGACTTCGCAGACTCCTCCTCAGTGCAGCTGTCACTCGATGGAATGGGCGCAGTGGAGGCAAAGAAGAGACGGGAGGGGTCCTCCATATGGGAGCCGTGAGGTTTACTGCTCAAGGGAATCCAAGGACTAAAAATGGCTCTCACGCTCAGGCAAGAGTTCTTATACAAGGGGAGGAGAAACATGGGAACCAAGAGACTTAGGGCTCAGGGGTGGATTCGGCTATGAATGACACACTGACAACCAACAGGAGAATAACAGGGGAGGGATTAGGAGAAAGGGTCCAATGGCACACTGTGGAACAAGGAACTTGGCAGCGGGAGGGGTGTGCTTTGGGGAGATTGACAAGGACTCTCCTCCCAGGAGGGGGGGAACGGGCGGAGAGGGACAGGGGTCCCACCTAATAGGTAAACTGAGAGGGAGGAACAGAGCTTAGAGGAAAAGGTAGCCGTAGTAACCGGGGTACAAGGATACAATTTACGAACAGAACAGACACAGACAAAACTTAGTAAGAAGAAATGCCTAAACACAGAACTTTTCTAGGTTTTTCCACTTTTCCCCCGCCTTCCCCCAGGCTGGGGTCCAGCAACAGTACTCTTTTGCCAATATTCCTTAATTTTCAAAACTTTGCTAGTATAGTTTGTGTGTTTTTTACCTCTTGACAATATCTCATTGGCGTTTTCTCCTTTGCGTCTGCCCAGACCAAAAGAATCTTGGTTTCACCCTGGAATTCAGTGCCTGGGGTGAAATAGGAGTGAGCATCTGAGTACACAATGGGGTATTGCAAGTGGAATTCATAATTTTGAAAGTAAAGAGGTTTGTTTAAAGACATTGAGCAGTGAAGAGAGAAGAGCTTGAATTCAGCCTTCAGCTTCTAATTTCAAGTCAATTCCTCTTCCAAGGAAATGAAAGATATGGATCATGTAGAAACTACTCCCTGTTTTCCCATCACTTCCTAAAGATAAGAAAAGTCAAGTGATTAGAAACTGAGATGTATTTTCCAATAACAGCTTCCTCTCTGAGAAATCCCTAGTGTGAAATCAGCCAATGAACAATGTCCAAGGAACTGAGGAGTGGTTTAAATAAGGACACTGTGATCTACTATCTCGTAAGTCTAGTGTGAAACAGAAGCTGGTCTCTACAGTGTCATGGAGGCATCTGTTGATGGCTTTTGTGGACAGGAGATTCTCACTTGCAGAGTACCCTTCACTTCAGCACTGTAGCACAGTTGTCAATTTGGAGTACGGATGAATACATTGCCTAGCTTGGATAGATTATGTTCTTACAGGTTAGAGAAAGAATACTCTGCTGTAAGAGTAAGAATACTCGGCTGTAGTGTTGGTAGGGTTTCCCTTAGACTAGGAAAATAAGGTAAGTTATGTGAGTCCCTAAAATGTCTGCTAGCCCTGAGTATCACTTAGGGATGTAATTAGCTGAAAAGATCTTGTTAGGCAACAACAGCCACCAACCAACCAAAACTCAAAAAAAAAACTCCCAAACCCAAACTCACCAAAAAATTCCACAGAAAACAATCTTTTTTGACATTGCTCGGTTTTCTGTTTGTTGGTTTTTTGTTTGTGTTTTTTGTGTTTTTTTCTTGCCGTTTTGCTTATTTGTTTGCTTGTTTTTTTAATAGACTTAAATAAATGAGAAATTATATCAGGATTAATTAATTCTACTAAGACATAGAGATGGCTCACATGGCCTTTGTGTTCCCTTTTAGACATTTTTCTAAAAACTGTGTGCAGCTCTTTACTTGTGTGGAGTGACTATATACAATCAGGAACAACTCTGTTGAAGTGGGTGATGGAAGTGCAATCTATAATCTCTTTTTAAAAGTCTTGATATTGGTAAAAGAAAGATCATGAACTACAGCAAACTTGCGTAGTAAAGAACAAGTCTGACACCACTTCAGTGCTGTCTCTTCCAGGCACTGCTGCACCTTCTGACTAAGTCCTGAATCTGCCTTCAAACACAGCCAAAATATTTGCTCACACCGACAAATAATTAATGTGAAGTTTGAAGAAATAGCTCAGCATATTTGCAGGAATTTCTGCATATCAAACATTTTCACATTAGTACTATACTTCTCTCCCTACATCCACAAATGCCCTCTCTTTTAGTTTAATTCAAATCCACTAGAATCTAACGTCAGTTATACTCCATTCGTGCAGCTCTGAAATGCCAAGTATTTCTCCTTCATCCATCTTTTTGTTTGGACTGCTCATAGTCCTGGGAGTGTGTTGGGTGCTTATCATACAAGACTGGAGCCTGTTAGGAGCCTGAGCAATGAGCAGTTGGGATGTTCTATTGGTTTTTATCCCCATTTATTGGCCAATTTTCTGGCCATACCAAATAGACCAAGTGAACTATTCTTTTTTCCTTATCTGTCAGCTAATTTCCAGAGACATACAAACATAACATAACTTCGATGACATTTAATTGTGACCTAGATGACTATTAGGTTCTTCATCTCTTTGGAAGGTGGGTTTGCATTCCAGCCTCAGAAGGAAAGTGATTTCACATTTATAATGCACAGCAGTGGTGCTGTAAAATCTGTGAATAGTGCTCATAACCTTTTGACATTGGAAGCTCAGGGTGCCAAATGTTGAAATTTCAAGGACTTGGTGATTTCTCACAGAGATTTAAGGCCTGATCTAGACTGAATGGTTGAGAAAATGAGTAATTTGCCTTCTGTGGCTTGCTCATCAGAATCAGCAGTAGGAGCATAACATAAAATGTAAATACTTTACAAAGAAACTGGCTGAAATTAACCAGTAAGCTTTCCATTGGGGTGTCTTCATATGGCAGAAGACAAATTCATGAACAAGAAAGCAACATGTGAGGGGAGAGAAAAGAAACACAGAAGTTTTGTGTTGCAAAGAAGGTCATTGCTCTGTTGCACAGGTGCCTGGTGCTTTTAACATAATGAAAATAGCTGGTCAATTAAAGAAATATAGGCAGATACAGAAATAACTCAGAACTTCTTATGGTCTTTTACTACCTACAGGAGTTCAAGGTACAATATCCCTGGTTTGCACTGAAATTCTATTTCAAAACCTGACAGTTTGTTGTGCATACTCAGTCTGCGTGGGCAGGGTTGGTGCTTCTGTCAGTCAAGAGTATGAGTAAATCACTTGGAGATTTTAGGGAATTGATATTGAGATATCTTCTGGTTTAGCATGAAGGAGGAAAAAAAGGGTTTGAATTGAACAAGTTTTGTTTTGATTGTTTTTGGAGAACTATATTATAAAGGACATCTATGATATATTTTATGCTTTGCTTTTATTGCTCTTTTCCTGAAACAACCCATTACAGTGAGAAGAAAGAAACTGGAATGTGCAGAGTAGAAATCAGCAGCAAGGAGCATTTGAAGCTAAAGCTTTTTTACAAAGGAACACAGATTAATAAGGACAAGATGTCCTTAAGTCTGCTTATTTTGCATATATAACTGATATATATAGATATATATATCTGATATATATAGACTTTTTTTGCATATATATCTGATATATATAGACTTTTAATCTAGGAAGACCCATGGTACATCTGTACTATATGTCCCTGAAAAATACAAGTCCAAAATGTTCTCTGGAGAACTGTCCTGGGGTGACTATATGATACCGTATTCCCTATTGTCTGCTCTATGCCAGACACGAATCCTGTTCCTTCCTGTGTCTTTAAGCTGTTTCTCGGGAAAGGGGGAAGAGAAGATAGGCAAATTTTTCAGAGTGGTTTGTGCTCAAGGACACACACTCCCCTGTGTTGCTGCTGCTACAGAGCTGAGGAAAGCACCTTCCTGCTTTTTCTCAGCTCTCACCCAAGAGGGTTGCATTGTCTTGCTGTTTTTAGCTAGCTTCTTGTTCTGTAGCTGGAGCAAGGAGTTTCTTGGGACTTTGGCTGCTGCTTCTTCTCTTCTGGGCTGTTCAACAACACCAGAACATCACTGGGGGGCCCCACACTGTGGCCTGGAGGGGCCCATGCCGAACCCCAGCTCTGGAGAGAGAGCAGAGCCACACCTAACTTCACCAGGTTTTCTCCACAGCAAGAGGCTTTGTTATTTAACATCATTCTTATTTCCGTGCCTGCATGCACTTTGCTTGTTAAATAAATAATTTTTTTCACTTTCCTCTGAGGAAATTTCTTTCCGAAATGTGGGGGAGGGGCTGCAGGAATCTGCCTTCTAACAGAGAGATGTTCATTTTGGATGTTTTTCCTCCAAATTTGTTTCAAACCAAGGCAGAACCCAAGCCAAAAGTGAAATCTGTGGTACATGAACCAAAGAGCCAAAGCCCCTAATTTTTAGCATTACAGGAAGAAAGGAAGATAGCAGGAGCTGTGTACTCAGTCCACACGAAACAAGGGGTGCTTATGAGTTACTACTGTGATGTGGTTTGAGTAGGAAACTCATCAATGTATAATGAAGTTCATTTTATAGTTTCTACTTACCTGAATTTCTCTGTGCAGTGTATCCAAGAGGTTTTTGAGTATGTCAAAATAATTTGTGTAGTCCCCTTTGACATAGCTGAAATCCCGCTCGGCTCTTACTCTCTGATGACGGAAGAGTTCAGAAAAATATCAGGTATTTCCCCTCTCCTTAATCACTCTAGAGGATTTTATAAACTATTCATTTTGCAATATTCTGTTAATAACTGTGCTATTGCCTGTTTTGTTCAGCAACAGCTATATAAAGTAAGCCAAGAAAAAAACAAGTATTATTTCCAGGTGAATAAATGCTAATGTCTTCACCCAATTTTATTTCCAGTTCCTGCTCTACTAAACTCCTACTGAAGTAAGCAGGTATGCCTAAGTAAAGAACAAATAATAACTAATTAAATGTCTTAAGTTTTGTTTCAGGGCAAGGAAATGACTGTTGGATTGCTGATCTGCCAAGCTTTTCTAGAGAGAGCAAATATTAAGATTTCCATATATAAAAAATTCAATGTGTAGAATTCAGAATAACTTCAAAGATACTCATCTCTGATCCATTGCAACTCTTATGAGAAATACAGGTAAGTGTTTTTAATAAGAGTTTTTATTTCTATAAAGTTTATTCTTTCAGGGGGAGAAAAAGGTGATTAAGTGCTCATTCATGTATGAGTTAATATATTATCATATAACTAACCTATAGTTACTATCAAGGAAAAATATTGTTTTGATTTTTTCTAGAAGGGGTTGAAATGAAAAGCAAAGTCTCACCTGTGAGTGTATTGTCTAAATCACTACTGTTTTGGGAGGTGTAAACTGAAGCATGCGTTAGTATTGCTCTCAGACACTGAGCCATCTGTCAATGTCAAGAAGCAGTTTTGAACTGGATTACAAAGTGAATTTGGGATAATCTTGGTTTAATTTCATAACACAGGAATCCTGTATATCCTATGATCCCGATTAGCAGCAGTTCTCCTCTTGCCACTTCTCGTGTTATTGGTGGTTTGAATTTGAATGTTTTGAAAAGAATGTATATTTCTTTCCCTTTTGCAGAGTCCCAAAGTGAATGTGCCAGGAGTCTGGTGGTAGGGAAAGTAAGAGGGTTAAAATTTCCTGTATGTTGTGCTTTTCTCTAATGCTTTCAGCACCTCTGATAGCTTGTTTGATTAGTACTTTTAGTTAGCAAGACAGCAGGGAGAGATTATGGGAGAGATTATTAAATGGGAGAAATTATTTATGAGCTAGTGATGGACAGAGAGTTGCAAAGACCTCCTTGCAGTTGTGCCAATACAGCCACTCAGAATTAAGATTTATGTGGTTGGATGCAATGGATGTGCAATGGAATGTAGATATTTGTTACTTTTTTAATGTTATCTACATATGGGCTATTCTGTGATTTCTAGTTTGTGCTAATTACCTGTTGAGTTCTGATGTTAAACAAGGTTCTGTTTCAGTACTTTTTGAAAGCTAAGTATGGTAACGAGACATGGAAAGTATCTAATGAGAGGTTCAACATTTAAGGCTTTCATCTAGTTTTGAGAAATACGGTGGTGATGGTGATAATAGTTAAAACTATTTGTCATCTTCATATCAAGGTGTTTCTTGGATAACATGGATATGAAAGTAAGTAGTATTCAATGTCGACTTAGATCTGACTCTAATGATAGACTACAACAGCTTAAAGCAGTTTTGTTTCAGCTTGTTTTCAGCAGGATTGTATCATATTATCTGTTGTGATGCAATTTCAATCCCCCCAAGTGCTCCTTGATGTTTTTTCTTCTGGATTTAATCGTTATCATGGAAAATCTAGCATAGGGAAGAATCCTATCAGGATTTCAGCAACAAAATTGATCTAAAATAAATGGATGTTCAATGCATCAATCAATTTTTGTATATTCCAATACTTGCCAGAGCTGGGAAGGAACATCTTCATTCATCACATCTCCTGTTGTATTATTAATGCAGAATTATAGTGTGTATTTCAAAGACATAACTCCAGGACGGAGTTGGACAGTTTGCATCACAACCAATGCATTGAACATGATTTCAAAAATTATAAGGGAAGAAAGGTTCAATGAAATATTTCAGTGTAGACCAAAGAATCAGAATTTGATATGAACATTTGCCTATAATATTAAATTTGATTGCCATAAAAAGAGTTGATGCAAGCTAGTTTGATCTTAAAATGGAAAACTCATGAAGTATTGGATCTTCAGTGTCCAAATTTTGGAACAAAAACCCATATCCATTTCAAGATTGGTTTGCAGTTTTACTCTTCAGCCATGAAGAAAATGCAAATGTTAGCCTAATATTTAAATGTTTGTGAAAGAAGGATGTCTGGTAGGATACCAGAAACTCTTGGGGTTTTGGCAGGTTTTGTTTATTTGCTGGGTTTGGTTTTTTCTTTTTTTCTTTTTTTTTTTATTTTTTTATTTTTATTGATGGAGAAGTGGAAAGACAGGTCAATGCCTGCTGAGCTGTTTACAGCTACTCACACATCCTTGTCTCTAATTGGAGTGCTACAGTTGCCACAAACTGTTTTGCCTTCACTTTTCAAACACTGTCAACATGCCTAGGGGTTTAACTTGAGGTGAAACTCAGGCTGGTTATATTTATGTTTTGATCTGAACTTGTCAATATGAGTTTGAGGATCAATATCTGGAGTTCCACCTTCTTTACTCAGGATTTTATCCATTTTACTTACATGTGAAGATGACAGAGTGCAAATCAATGTGCTATGCTTAACAGTGTTGAAGCAAACAAATACCTGTTTGCTCATTGCCAGGTACTGCTGCAGTTCCTTGTTTTCATAGCTAGACCTTGGCTCACCAGGTTCTTGTAACACAGACACAGAAATAGCAGTTAGAGTTCTGACTGTAACAGAAAATATCACACACACATTCGTTGCCCTAGGCTTTGTGTATGTCAACCAGGAGTAAATGTATATTCCATAAGCTTATAAACACTGCTATTTTTTTTTCTATTTTGATGAAATGGGAGCAGGAATAGAAGAAAGCCCTGAAGCATAGATCAGGTTACTGAAAAAAATAACAGGCATGGAATATGACAAACCAGAGTCAGCAGCATGACAGAATCACAGGAGACACTGGGTAAAACCTCCACCGGCATCTCTCATGTCCTGAGATCTGTGTTCCTGAAGTCACACAACTTGTATCTTCCCTGAACTTTATTAGACTGCTGCAGCAGGACCATCCGTATGCTAATGCGAGCTTTGAAATGCTTTCCATGCTTTTGTTATTTTAACTTCCTAGCACGTATCTGAAAGACCAAAGTTCTCCTTTATTGTTTTACTCTCTGAGCAGCAGTAGCCTGGGTGGCAGTTTAGAGTGAGTGGAATAAAAATTCAGTGTACTGCTAATGATTCAATACAAAGGCGTCTCTTTTTCTTGGCTTTCTTTTCCAACATTTTTTTTGACAGGGGTAATCTCTATTTCATCTCTGCTACAAGTAGTGCTTTCTGGCCTATTTATAACTGCAGCTGCCTGGAGAAAGCCTAAAGGAGATGTAATAAAACCAGACTATAGAGCAAAACATATTATATAAACACACAACATGCACAAAGAAATAATTTGATGTATAAGGGGAAAGTGTCAAATAGAATATCTGAAAACCAATTTGGCTTAAAGTTCAAGGCATTATGCATATGTGGGATTTGCCAGCTTTCCATTTATCCTTGGAGGGAAGGCAGGCATGAGTCATACCTGCATGTCAGCTACTGTCAACAATGCCCAAATTCTTCACTGGACTTTCTCATCTGGCACAAGTTAATTTAGAATATATTAATGTAAGAACTCTTGTTGTGATTTTTCTCTATAGGCACAACAATATCTCCTAAGTTGCTATTGATCCAAACTTGCCTCCATATGTTGCTGCTTATTAGGAATGACTTTTCTTTCTATGATTAGAACACTTTGAAAGGTTCTAGAGTTAGAATGGTCTTCTAAAGATGATGAACTTATGTGCTTATAGTCTCTGAAACAAATATATTGAAAGCACTTCTCACAGGTCGTACAGGTCTTAGATCTTAGAGGTCTTTTCCAACCTAGATGATTCTATGATTCTAAGCATATCTGCAATGCTGTGGTTAAAAAAATGTTTTCCTCATGTCTAAATGAAAGATTGCTTCTCACCTCCCAGATATGCAATATTTAATCTCCTTACTCCCCAGTAGAGATCTACTGCTTGCTATCAGTTATTAATAAAAAATGACATATTTCTAAATCTATTGTCATGTGATTTGGCCTTAGATTTTTTTCTGAACTTAGTAAGATTATTTATTTCTGCTTGGGTGAGATTTTGTAGGCTTTACTCCATTTGATATTCTTTAAACTTTTAAGCACAAACTGGGGTTTGCATGGGGCCCTGGCTTTAAGGGGGAGTTTATGGTATGTGTCTATGATGTCAAGTGTACATTTAAATGAATATTCAGTGAATTTGGTACTCATTTGCAGGTTTTCACTGTTTATAGTCCGGCTTGTAGCAGACTTTGGCAAATAAAACTGTAACAGTTATTTTAAATTGCTTTAGCCACATAACTACTGCCTATTGTGCCTTCACATGCTTTATCTGAGTGCTTTTAAAAATGCATAGTCAGTTGTAACAAAAACTATGATGCTGGAATTGCTGTGCCCTCTGATGTTTTTTAAAGGGTGTAATACAAATGTTTGCAAAACCCTCTGTATCTATTGAAACTCCAAGGGGTAATCCTGTTCAAACTAGACCATCAGAACTTGGGCAGATGTCTAAAAGTTTTGTAACTTTTGTTCTTCTAAAGACAGAGCATTTAGTTGTTTCTTTTTTGGGTTTTTTTTGGCTGGACCTGAAGTCTCCTTCCTTTATTTAACAGTGGTCTACTACATTCTTCTGAAGTTAGCATGCTTCCTGTGGCATTCCATCATTGTGTCAAGGTGCTGCTTCACAATATTTTTCATATTTTCTGCCTCAAATGTCAAACTGTAGAAGTTGTTCACAAGGCATAGCTTTCATTCTGTAAAATTCTTAGCAATGCTTTCATTTTTATCTGACAGCTACAAATACCTACAGTAATAAAAACCATTTCTACTTCATATTTGCTTAGGTGCTCATTCTGTCCCTGTCAGTGTCTATATGTTATAGTAGGTGAGATTGATACATCCCCTTACTTGGCATTCTGGGAGAGCCAAGAACAGTACCCAAGACTGTGAAATTATTCCTCTTTTCAGGATTAAAATATATATATTATTTCAACTCGCAAGACCTTCCATTAAATGTGTATTATATATGCTCTATTTGAACATAAATCAACACTTCATTTAATGGTTTCTGTTCTCTGCTTGCTCTTTTTTCTGTACATTATGTTCTCCTTTTTCTACAGTTCTGAAGATCATTAAGTTTCATGGTATGTTTGCAGAGAATTATTTTATTCAGGAGAGGGCAGAATGAAAAATCTGCACTTTATTTACTATTCAGTAAAATTGTGTCATTTATCTGCAAATTCAGTCCTCTAAGTAATTAAAATCATCCTGAGGAGAATATAAAATAAATCTGTCATACCTTAAAGTAATAATTTGCATTAAAATCAATATATACTGTCATATCATATAGCTGAAAAAAAACCTTGAAATTTTAATTTTGGTGCTTTTAACATCTTTCAACTATGTTGGAGATTTTATCTCAATGTTCAGTGTTACTTCCAGGCAGCCAATACCTTTCTGTGATCACTAAAATGTCATGTTTTCAAGGTCATCTGTTTAATATCTCACTTCATTCTTCATGAGGTGCAGGTTAATTTCAAAGAACACAAAGGATGTACATCTACATTGGGCTGAGTCTGTAACTCATTTGTTAAATCACGTCTGAAATATTAGAAGCATGACTAAACCAGAATTATTCAGTTGTGTGATCACTAATAGAAGTCTAAAAGTACTGTACAATAATTCCATCTGTTTCCCAAATGCTCCCACATTGACTCCCCCATATTATTGACTCCCATATATTGTCAGAGATTGATTAAAAAGGCGTTGGAAAAGTTAATGCAAATATTGGCAGATTATTTCAGTAACTCCTAGTCTGCAAAGGTACACAGATTTAAATTTCTTGTTGTATGGAGGCACTCTGTCCAGTATTAGCAATTCAAATAAGGAGCTGTGCTTTATACCAGAGAGCAAGAACTGTCAGGGTTTCAAAGTTAATTAGACTAAACAGACAACTAATTACATCTTATTTAAATGTAAAGGACCTGTGACAAATTGCACTAATTGCATGTTCTTATATATCTGAAGAGGTCAGGCTACTTAAAAAGTGTGTTGTTAATGGAAGACAAATGTAATTTTATATGCTCGATAGGAATATTATAAACTGCATTATTTATGACTCTGGTAGGAACCCTTATTAATTTTAAGCTTTAAATCAAACTGTTCATTAAGCCAGGGAGTCAGCACACAGCCCTAAAAATAGTCTGTAAAAACCTGCTCCCAATGTAATATTAATTTGAAGGTCTGTTGTTTTATTTTTTTTGCCTCCTCTTGGCAATACAGATATAGTGTTATTTTAAAGTATGTAAACCCTAAGGGAGTTAGAGCTCTTTGAAGTTTTCCCCTACTCTCCCAATCAAATAGCACAAAACCATTTTATATTATTAATATTTTCAAGAATTATGTAAAAACCAACCTCTCTCAGGTCTAAACTATTGCAACTCCATGTGATAATTACCAGTAAAATGAAGAAGAATGAAATAGTGGATAATAGGACAAAGAATACAGAAGAAAGGTGAGGAAATCCCCTAAAATCTTTGTAGATATTGCTGTTAAATATTGAGCAATTATTGCATTTCTGACCAGGTACACTAGTATTTAAAGTACTGATTATCTTCTGTAAGCACTTTAGAGTAAGTGTAAAAGCTGGTGTATTTATGATCTGCAAATGAGCCAAGCCAAGACTAATCCAAGAGTGAAGATTTGCTATGATGGAACAAAAGGGAGATGCCATTTCAAATCACGAGACAGGAGGACACAGAATCATATTCAGAAATCCTTTGTCACAGGCTTGGGAGTACATTATTTCTTAGACTGCTCTTAGGATAAAAATCAGTGCTAAGAAATACATCTGGAGTGAAAGCCAAGGACACCAAAGTGATGTTAAATTTATAATGCTTGTACAGGGAGGTAACCATACTTACTAAGACAGGCATTCAAAATCGCAAACTTTCCCAGACACTTCCATAGCAGACAACATGGAAGACAGTGTCAGGAGTTTTGTGGTACTATAAAGAGCATTACAGATAACAATCTTCAAAAGTAGCTTTAATTTCAGGCAGTGTGAAGAACAGCAATGTCCATGATCCACTGAGCTTTTATGGGGAAAGATCATATAGCTGAGGATGATGTTTAGCTTACATTACATTTTTCTTTGATCATAACAGTTACTGCATTTCAAGTTTATTATTCTTGAATTCTTGCACATTTCTCCCCTGATAAATTAATTTCTAGATCAAAAATTATTCTTGCTGATGCTGGTAGTTTGTAAGAGTCCCAGGAACCATCATCGTGCCTAATTGCTTCCAAGTTAGTGAAAGGTCATTAGTTTGGGGTTTTTTTCTGATAGCAAAAGTATGTAGTTCTTGTTGAAATATTTTGTTTTGGCTGAATAGACACCAATTTCAAATCTGAATAAACTTTAGAAAATAATCTTTAGTAGGATAGATGTATTTTGATATGGAACCCTTCATACTTACTGAAAATAAAATAAAATAAACCACACAAAGCCAAAGAAACATGACAGAACTTTGAATGTGATAAATGCAGAGATTTAGATTACATTTCTAATAAAAAATATTCTTCCTTGCAAGCATACAAAATTGTAAAACAAACCTTTTTTGTTTTCTTCTGAGTTTAAAGTAAAGGAATACAGAATCAACTAGACTGGAAAAAACCTCTGAGATCATCCAAACTATGACCAAACAGTGTCGGTGATTGAAAACACAGACTCCACTGGGTGCAAGCAAAGCCAACTTTTATTGAACAAATCACATCTTAGATACTGTTCCAAAGCTAGCAGTTCAACGACCACAAACTTCAGCTTCTAGGATTACATCTTTAGCATCTCAAGCACTTACTGATTACAACCTCTTTGCCTAATCTCCTGTTAACTATCCTACTTGCCTCTCCTCCTGCTCTTTATTTGTCTCCTGCTCTTTTGTTTTGCCCACTGCTAGACCTGGGGTATGCCCATCTCCCCCAGGGCCCCACGCCAACAAAAGCCATCCTCCATGGCCACATTCTGCACCCCCACATCTCCCCCTTCTGGTTTTTGACAATTAAAACTTGCAAAAACCATTACATTTATGTGGGTACAGCTTACAAAAGGGTTTGTTTGTGACCAATCAAAATTATCGCTGGATGAATTGGGGTGCTGCCAGTCTGCCGTGTATACACAGTTGTCCCAGGAACAGCTAGTCTCTCACAATCCTTGTCCAGTGTTCCTCAGCCTAACGGGATGGGGGAGGTCCAGGGGGATGCCTTTGAGTTCGTTGTCCTTGTGTTGGTCGCTCTCAGGTGGCNTGACAATTAAAACTTGCAAAAACCATTACATTTATGTGGGTACAGCTTACAAAAGGGTTTGTTTGTGACCAATCAAAATTATCGCTGGATGAATTGGGGTGCTGCCAGTCTGCCGTGTATACACAGTTGTCCCAGGAACAGCTAGTCTCTCACAATCCTTGTCCAGTGTTCCTCAGCCTAACGGGATGGGGGAGGTCCAGGGGGATGCCTTTGAGTTCGTTGTCCTTGTGTTGGTCGCTCTCAGGTGGCGCTGGTCCTTTCTCTCTGCATGGGCAAATGCTCTCCGCAGGGATCCACTCAGGTCTTGCACCTGTGGAAATACAAGCACGCCGTCTCCCCCAAGCACTAAGAGGAAAAGGTCCAAGTATTTTCCCTGATTCCAAGTCTTTTACTAGGACTGGCGCTTTTATTTCAGTGGCTGCTGCATTTTGTCCAAAATGCCACATTGTGGGTGGAGTTTTGCTATCTGAATAACAATTTAAAACATTAAAAAGATTTTCCGCAGTGTTTGTGGGAAAGTAAATTTTCTCATGAGCAGCGGGAAGGCCATGAGAGATGGAAAACAACTTTTGATAAACAATTCCTTGGTAAATAACTTGCACCTGCTGTTTGTTACTGATGTTTTGAAGAGATGTTTTGAAGCTGGTGTTGTTCTTCAGTTAACCCATAGCATTAAGGGGTGTTTTTCAATTAACCAGTGGTTTAATGTTGTTGTGCAGTGGTGTATTAAAAAGCGTACGCTCAATAAACAGGATCCTGCTCTTTCTTCTTGCCTTATGAATATTGCAGATGTCTGTGTTGTTCTTTGCTCGTCCTTAAAGTGCAACAGCGACAGGCAGTCCATTCCAATGCCCAATAATCCTTTCTGTGAAGAACTTTATTCTAATGTCCAAGCTAAACCTCCCCGGGTGCAGTTTAAATCTCTGTCCTCTTGTCCTGTCAGTGGGACAGGGAGAAGACACTGACCTGGCTACACCATCTTTTCAGGAATTTGTAGAGAGTGGTGAGGTCTCCCCATGCCTCTTTTTCCCAGGCTAAATATCCACATCTCCCTCTGTCACTCCTTACTGGACTTGTGTTCCAGACTCTTCATCAGCCTTGTTGCTCTCCTCTGGACACTCTCCAGCACCCCAACATCCTTCCTAAATTGAGGGGCCCAGAACTAGACACAATACCCAAGGTGCAGCCTCACCAGTGACAAGTGAAATGAACAGGGCTAATGCCTTTATTAATATTCAGCTTTTTATTAAATAAATCAGCTGGGCAGGGGGACCCGACTAGAACCGTTCCCACTCTCATAGCTCCCGCCAGTAACCTGGAGGAAGAGGAGTAGGTGTGCAGGTTTGTTCCTAGGGTGCAGTGCAGCAGATGCCAGGATCTTGCCCCCATGCATACCCAGGAAGGCTTGCTCTCTCAGCTTGGAGTCCAGGGTACACACACTAGTCTAGTTCCTTGGAGGTCAGGGTGACAGCTCAAATCAGGATTAGAATAGGAGATGCATCTATCCTTTCTTCCACTTGGGGTGTCTTTTATATCTTCTGATTGTATATCGGCTCATTGTCTAAGGGGCTCTTATTCCATAAAAATTATCCCATGGTGCCAAGGGTGTCTTCTATTTGCATACGCCTGCCTTTTCTGGTCTCAGGCTCTGCTGGAGGAACAGTGACAAGATCCAAGAAAGAAAAACAGAGTGTAATTGGCAAAGGTTAGGCAGATAAGTACCGAACAATGGGACAATCAGCCAGGGGTTGGCTCTTTTAACATTCTAATTAAGCAATGTAGGGGCTAGTTTCTTACACTAGGGACTGACAAAAGGAACATTGAACTCCAGGAATTTCTACTGCAGTGGAAGGCAACGCCCAGGGTTACTTACTTGTTCTAGTGGCCAGTGCGGCCACAGAGCCTGGCAGGAGCCTAGGAACGAACTGACCATGTTCCCTTCTGGTCATCTCTCCGTCCAGTCCAGACCCCTACCCGGCACAAACCCCTCTGCTCTTGGTTCTGTCCCTGTGTGTACAAACCTCTCTGCTCTCAGCTCTGTTTGTTTCTTACAAGTACAGGGGAACAATGACTTCCCTGGTTCTCCTGGCCACACAGTTCCTGATCCAGGCCAGGATGCCACTGGACTTCTTGGCCACCTGGGCACTGTTGCTTTGATTTTTCAGTTTGTTGAATGTTTGCATTTTTTTGTAATGGAGTTCTTACGCGTTTCATATAAACAAAGTAATGTTTTTCTAACTGTTCCTTTTTGTTTTCATTCCTCTCTTGAGGAAGAGACAATTGATGAACTTCTAATTTGACCAGTGTCGTTGGAGAGGAGGCAACCTCATCCTCCAATCCATAGTCGTTGTCAAGAATCTATATATAACGAAGTCAAAATTAAACTGTGCCTTTTCTGCTCAAGAAACTGGTTGTGTGCATGTTGTTCATTTCATGTCCTACAGCAACAGGGCACAATCCTGGCTCATGTTCAGCTGGCTATCGACCAGTACTCCCAGGTCCCTTTCTGCCTGGCTGCTGTCCAGCCACTCTGTCCCCAGCCTATAGTGCTGCAGGGGATTGTTGTGGCCAAAGTGCAGGACTCAGCACTTGGACTTGTTAAACCTCGTATCATTGGATTTGGGCCAATGATCCAGCCTGTCCAGGTCCCTCTGTCCAGGTCCCTCTGCAGAGTCCTCTTACCCTCCAACAGACCCACACTCACACCCAGCTTGGTGTCATCTGCAAGTTTGGTAATTGTAGAGTAGGTTTCTTATGACCCAGCAAAGTAGCTTAGCCACCATGCGTTATACTTTCTTTCTCATTCTTCTGCATCTGTCCTAGTTTCCATGGAATTTACTTGTTACTTAGTAGGAGAATTGAAATCCTTGTGCTATAGTTTTCTAGGGAATATTGCCAAATATAATGTGTTGGATTTGGTTGATTTTGGTGTGTTTTGTATGTGTGCGTGTTTTTTTCCTCTTTTGTTTTTTTTGTTTGTTTGTATAAATTCTCTGTGCCTGGTAAACATATGAAGAATGTCCTGTGAAATTTCATTGATCAACTCGGCTACGCCGAATTGTACAAGGTACAGGGCATGTTTGGGACAGTATAATTAAAACAGCCAGTATATTATTTGACTGCAACATAACTATCTCAGAACTTGCCTTTTGCTATGCTATTTCACTTGTATGCTGTGCATGAACGATTATACATAATCAGTCAGTGCATTACATAAATTAAAATGTTCAAAATCTTGATTACGATCCTTCCCTGAAGCTGATGAAAATCTTCTACGTTACAAGCAAGTTGCACTTTTAAGCCCATTCCATTCTGGCAGTTGTTTTGATTACATAGCCTTGAATTAAAATAAAAAATTTGGATTCAATAGATATTTCTTGCTAACTTGATAGGCTGTAGTTTTACTGGAGTGAAATTTGTGTAATGTTTCTAAAAGCTACTATTGTTTGTGTTTTGCCTGGCTGCACACCAGTGGTCATGTTTCTACAATATAATTTTCTTCATTAAAGGGAGAGGCTAAAATAATCTTTTTGACTAGCCAAAATGGCTTAGAGTAATATCTTAATTTCATTTAAGGAATGAATCCATAGATATATTTCCTAATGTCTTGGCTGCATCAGAAAATAAATTATGGTTATTAATGGTGAATACAGTTATATAAAATGTGGAAGAATGAGCAAGTGGAAATGATTTAATACAAATAGATATATTTTAATTAATGATAGAATAAGTGCTTTGAACCGTGCACCTAAATAATCCTTAACCTATCAATAAAGGGTACAAAATACCTTGCTTCAGCAAGCTTATTAAATATAAGATTAAATATGTCATTTGATAGCCACCTGACTTAAAATAAGAATATCCAAATATACAAATAGAAGACTTTCTTAGATCTTCTTCTGAAAGCAAAAAGCAGATATGGCTTAACACGCTCCTTATTTTCTAAACCTCATAATTGGTTTATCTAGTATATTGCTATGCTGGTAAAAATGTTCAGTCCCGGTACAGTGCTAAGTCATACCTCTCCTTGTTATGAGAAGTGCATGAGAAAAAAAAATTTTTTCACTGCTTTCTCATATTTATCCCCTAGGACAGTAGTTTAATTGGCCTATGAACAACTTCACACTCAAGAATGTCTGACAAATCTTGCAGCTACACAGTGGTGACTCTGAACCAGATGCTCCAAGATCCTTTCTTGCCATCAATAGTACTAGAACTACATCCCTTGATGTTCCTGATTTTTCACATGAATATCACCTTAGCTAGCCTTTGCCACTTAGTGATGGTACTGAGCTTTCATTTGCTTCTAGATAATGAGCTATCATGGAGTGTTGTTAATTAGTCTAATTTTACCCACATGTGAAAGCCATAGAGCCTCTGCTTTAATATAAATATCTGATAAAATTAGTTTTCTGTAAGACTGTCTCTCCTTACCTGACCTGTGTAGTAGCAAAGAGAAATTAACTACCTCAGAAACAATTAAGTTATGTATGCATAATCTTAATACAATACTGGTACTTTTATCATTTTCCCAAGAGAGGGACTGCAGCAGAAATCTAATCTTGAAATATTGGTATGCCCTGCACAGAAAATGTGTATACAAATGACACCTGAGTAGATTGAAACAGAAGTCATTGGAGGAATGAAATCTTCTGGAATGATCGGGTTATACTCCCCAGTATGTAGAGCTTACAGATAGCTGCCAAAATAAGCCTATGTAGAGAGGAAGGAGGAAACTGCTGTTTCTGAATGGCAGCCTCTGGCTGTGCTCCCCAGAGAAGATGTCAAAACCAGTGATGATGAGTTTCAGGGTCTGACAAGGATAATAAATTGATCCAATATAACCCAAACCTGCTAAACCCTTGGGTGTTCTGTATGATGTGTAAATCTGACAGGATTTCTGAGCATACCTCTCAGATCCAAGGAAGGAGACTGCTGGCTGGCAGAGCCTGTTGCAGTGTTACAACAGGTTATGATGTTATAGCTAATTATTTTGACTTTAATCTGGCTTCTTTGGATTAGATCAGGGACTCGAGAGAGCAAGCAATTTACTGATATTGCTAGACATGCATTTTTAAAAAATTTGTCAGTAATAATATAGGCAGACATAAAACCTCTATGATCTGTGTGAGATCTTTCTATCACTACAAAAGTAATCATGAGTGTGATGACAACATACAAGTCAATATAATGCTTAGTGGTAACTAATTATATCAGACAAACAAAAGCATTACACTTATAGTGAAAATACATGTTGCATGCATGTGATATGTACACAGTCTTGCTATACAATTTACTACAAAGGGGAATAGAGCTACTTAGAGATACTCACAAAATCAGCCTTTTCATTCCAGATATTTTCACAAAAACCATTGCTCCTTCTTATGGACAGACAGGACTAGATACTCATGTTCCCTGCAAATTGGTTTGCAGCCAGATGGATCCATTTACTACTCCACAGAGAAATGATTTTTCATGTAGCATGTTACAGTCCTGTTCAGATATTGCTGCTTTCTTTTTCACAGTATTTGGCTTCACCAGAGTATCGCAAATTTGTAATGAAATTCATAAACTTCTACAGAGTTTCTTGTGATAGTCTCTAGAGTATCAACATTCAACAAGACAGTGAAAAGTAGGCAGATATAATTTTCTCCTATTATGTAAGTCGATACCCTGCAGATTAGTTCAGAAAGTCAGACTGATTTTGTGTTCACCTGTCTTTTCTTATTCCTCTTCACTTTCTGTGCAATATCAAACACTCTGTAATTTCCTCTTGTTTTACATTTATCCTTGTTCCAAAGTCACAGATGATTTGTAAATAACAGTGTTATTTGTACATTTTTTAATGGGATAGCAAATGCTAAAAATTATCACACCATTTGAAGTAAGTACATAAACACAATTTAACAAGAAATCCTTAGAATATTGTAACAATCTGTATGTATCTCTTACGGCTGGAGAGAAGTAGTTTTTTCTACATTTGCAGTAAATTTAAAGACATTTATTCTCTATGGCCTTAAACCAAATATATTCTTCAGTTTAACATCTTCGTTTCTGCATCTGCAAAATGGTCACTCGACTAAAACAGATGGCTTGGGATGCTTTGTCTGGGTGCTGTGACTCAAGTACCGCCATATTTATTCATCACTACATGGGATAAAAATTTATTTGTTTTGCACATATTCAAAGCTTAACCACATGGCTGTCCTGAGGTGACCGTATGATACGGTATTTCCTATCGCCTGCTCTATGCCCAGAATGAATCCTGTGCCTTTCTGTGTCTTTAAGCTGGGTCCAAGAGAAAGGGAGAAAAAACCCGAGTAGCTTTGTGTTCAAGGACACAGATATATACTCCCTTTTGTTCCTGCTGCTGGGGAGTGGAGTAAGCACCTTCCTCCTTTTATAGCCAGCTCTCGGCTCTTTTTCTCAGGAGAGAGATAGTTAAACTCCTTTGCTTTTAATCCTAGTCTGATAGCTGAGGCAAGAGAGTTTTTCCCTGGGACTGTGGCTTCTTCTTCTTCTCTTCTGTACTGTTCAGCAACACCAGAATATCAAGAGGCCGTACACCATGGCCCAGAGGGGCCCACACCAAACCCCAGCTCTGGAGAGAGGAGAGAGCCACCCACAATGGACACTGAAATCTACCCAGGTTATCTCCGCCTGGTTTTATTATTTAGCATTATTCTTTTGTTTCCATGTCTGCATGCACTCTGCTTGTTAAATAAATGACTTTTTTACACTTTCCTCAGAGGAATTTCTTCCTGAACTTGTGGGGGAGGGGTGGTTGTAACCTGCCTTCTTCGGAGGAGTGTGGTGTTCCCCCCAGCCCCTTTTCCCCCCATCCCAGCTAAACCCTGGCCTCCCCCTCAATCTCCTCCTATTGGTCTGTGAGGGACCCCAACTCCACCTCTCCCCTGGGTCCCAATAAAACTCCAGACTCCTTGCCTTTCCTTTGCCTTTGCCCTCGGAGAGATGAGTAACACCATGTGAATAAAGATCTTCCGTGCTCTCCTTGCAGAGGCCTCTTCTCACCCCTTTGTTGCTGCGTTGTTGTGAAGAGCAAGAGGCCTGAGCAAGCCATGGAGGCTCCCTGGCCGGTGAGGGCCCCTGTGACCATGCTTTCAGAAGGAAGGCATGGAGCACGTGGATCCTGCCCAGGGCTGGGCAGAAACGCTCTCTGGCACTGGTTGCTCATTGCAGCTTTGCAACATAAGCCGGCAATGCAACAGAGAAGATGTTCCTTCCAGACAGTTTCTCTTAATCTGACTCAAACCGGGACAATGGCAATTTCACTGTCAGTCTGTCATTTGGCAAATAGAGTGAATTCAGGTATGGAGCCCTTGATTCCTCTTTCAGTTTAATTCTTTACAAAACATCTTATTTTCATCTTGGATTATTTTCCAAGTTCTAAGTAAACTTTTTAAGGATAGTCTGCAGTTGTTTCCTTAAGCCTGACAGATATTTGCAGCAGCAACATGCTGAAATTATAATTGAAATGAGGGGCTGTGATCATCCTTATCATCTGCCTATGTCCCCAGCAGTGATCACTAATTTATTCTGGTTTGCTATCTTAGTAAATTAAAACTGATTCATACTTTATAAATATAATCAAAGACAATAGCTGCTCTCTTCTGTATCTTTAATTAAACTGAATCTTCTCAACAATCTTTTTGTCTGCAAAAATTGCTATTTTATTCCAAGTCTAAATCTCTTCTTTTTTTTTGTGTCAGTTTGATGAGTTGAATAAACCATTTGAGTCTAGTTCCAAAATGCTGCTATAATGGAGGCATCAGTAGGGGCTCCACAGTATAAACTTGCATTTTGATTTCCAATAAAAGTAGGACTAAAATCTCCTTTTGATACTTTAATGGCTGAATTGAATCTCTGAATTCAGCTTTTAAAGGTACAGTTGGCATTTCTATTTTTCCAATAAAATATTTATAACACTTTTCAGTAGAAACATTTCAAAAGGATCTTAGAAGTACTACTTTGATTTTAGTCTGTCTTGGCTTTCCATAGCTAAGTAAATAGTAGTTCTCACAAATTTTTATCTGTTGATAAATTTTTGGGCAGAAATCTTTTCTGAAAAGTTTAACTCCCCTGTTTTTGAATAGCCTAGCCAATTTTGGTTAAGATTAAGCAATAAAATTTTCTCTGTCCATATTTTTGAGGCACAGTGTATTAAGGCAACAGAATCACAGGAAAGATCATGTATGCTCATCTTTCAGTACAGAGTGTCATTAATTTTATGACAAAGGGACTCTCTCTACTCAGTGTAAAGAGAATTAGCTGTAAAATGAACTTAAATATACAGGTTGAAGTAGACAGATTGAATAAAGGACACAAGGCTTCCTTTAATTTCTGTTTTCTGTTTCCTTAAGCCCTTTCCCATTTCTGTAGGTTTTACTATATCTCTCTGTTTACTGCAGTGCATCAAATGTTAGAAAGAAGAATAAAATCTCTCATCTGTTGAAGCCAATAGTAAATAGAATTAGTAGGATGCATATCTTGCCTCTCATTTCATGGAATACCTCCTTTGGAGTTACTGTTTTAAACTATTGTATTTCTTTTAGTTTAGAAATTTGGGCCAGTCAGTCCTGGCTGCTATTTTTAATATGAAGATGGAAAACCCGATTTCTATATAAGTCAGACTTGTCTCTGAGCAAGAAAACACACATTTATTAATGTATATTTAACATTTTCAAAACAACATGTAAGATTTCTACGATGGAAAGGTATTATAAAAACGACAGATTTCTACAGAAGCTGTGAAATAGTCTACATCAAAATTATTTGTCAATGTCTCAGAAAACAGAATCCGTGCTTTTAACTGAAATGAATGTTTTTTAATCTCAGAGATATGAAGGACAGTATTTGGTGCAGAAACATTGACTACCCATCTAGAACATCCATTTTGGGATGGCTTTTATAATACCTTTCCTCCATCCCTATAACGTGCCCTTTATTATCATCAGCAGGCAAACAACTGCTGGCTCTATTTTTCCTGCTATGTACTACTCTTAACTGCAAGGAAGGAAAAGTGATGTTCTGTGAGTTAAGCATGATCCAAGACCTGTGAAAAGCTGGATCTTGCAAAGTCTTTGATCGATGCAAAGTTTATGAGAGGGGGAAACTGCCACCCACTCAGTGGGAGACAGTCGTACTTAGGAGTTAGGCACTGCTGTCTCTGAAATCAGTTCTGAGTGCTTTTCCTTAGAGAAGGAAATATGCAAGACTTTGTTTCTGTCAGGTCTTTGTGCCCTGTTAAATCCTGATGGACAGTCTCTAGCACATTAATTAGTGGCTGCATGTTGAAAGATCCCACGTGATTGCAGGAAGTTCACTGTATAGTATTCCTTTCATATGACAGGCGATGATGGAGAGCAAATGTGATGGGGAAGGGGGTGTACAGGGGTGAGAAATTTCAATGGGAAAGGCAAAGAGTAAGTTTCTTCCACATCATTTGTACAGGGAAATATTTAAGAACTTGTCTGCTGGCTGGCTCTGAAATTTCTGAAAGTCAAGCTGAGTTGTCCCCTTATTTTCCACTGACTCTTGTCATAGGTAGTCTAGACTTGGTAGAAAGGTGGGTTGTGCACTGGAAAGTTGAATGAATGAAAGCAAACAAAAATTTGTTCATTAGATTTTTAAACAATATTTTTAACCATATGGTTTAAAAGGTATTTAGGATGCTTTCTACCACCAATTAATGAAAAAAACCCAAAAACTGGTGGGGCTGGAGGTTTGAGACTGTATTACTCTTTAAGCAGTCACTAAATAATGTATAAAACCACATTAACGCAATTTAAAATCCTTTAAAATAAAAACTATCCTTTCTTACATGCTCCAAAGTTCTGCCTCTTGTTTTTAATTGTTCTGTGAAGTGCTTAAGTCTTACTTGGCAGAAGTTCTCTGATTATCTTCCGGTGATAATCCTACTGTTGCCATCAGATCTAAATGATTGTGAATGTGAATACACAGCCCTGCCATTTAAGCAAGTACCTTTCTGTCTGGTCATTCACAGTTGTATCAGCTCTTCAGCAGCTATTTCCAAGCAAGTAATGCTCACATAGCTCTTAGTGGAAAGGTTTGCACTGGGACTTACCAAACTGTAACTAGATCACCCTTCTCCACTGGCCCAGTCAAAAGACTTTAATGGAAACTAGAAAGAGTTTTCTATGTAAAAAATGCTGTGGGTGACATAGAGATTAAGTAGTTAAGAAGGAAGAATGAAGTGCTCCTTCAGACTGTGGCTAGCAAGGAAGTTAAAGAACCTTTGCTGAGTCAATGAATTGTATATTGCTCAATGATGTCAGTAATATTAGGTGTGTCTCTTCCACATTTCTAAAGTGGCAGCCCTCTACTGTCAAAATCTAATAGACTCAGTGGAGTCCAAAAGTCTGCCTTTTTTCTTTCTTCCCTTTATATTGGAAAGTTTTGAATAAATGTCCTGCAAAATTTGAATGGCTTTGCAGACACAGCACTATACAAACAAATGGATGATTCGGGGTTTATTTTAACACGCTGTTGGTGTAGTTCTTGTCTGCAGGTTCAAAAATATTATACCTACTTCCATTCACAAATCTACAATATGCTTTAGCAAGAAACCTGTTCTGATTTGGAAATTCTGAAGAAAAACTGAATTGGCAGTTGTTAAACATTTCTCCTTTTTTTATGATGAAGAAAAGTAGCAATAAAGACATAAAATTATAAAGGCTCAAAAATAAATGAAAAATTAATGGCTAAGGTTAATAGTACCAGTGAAACACCTGCTTCACCAACCTAATGATTAATAAGATAACCAAGATGCTTGAGTGAGAATGATAGCTACACTTTGCTGACATGAACTCTGAGGGAAAACTTGGGGGAGAAATTAAGTATAGAAAGTAGAAAAATCCTTAAGAGCGAGTGTATAATGATCTACATTGGTCAGTAAAATGGCATCACTTTTATAGGAGAATGTCCTGGTTGTGGCCAGGACAGGGTTAATTTTTGGAGTAGCCAGGAGAGAGGCATGGTCAGAGAGCAGGCATCCTAAATGGCATCCTAAATTTTATCATTTATAGAATGTATCATGTATAGAAACGTACATTCCACACACTTATTGGGGTGCTTGGAAAAGGACTGTCCGGTATTAGCAAACCAGGGAGGAAATGTCTGCTGTAAATGTTACCACATCTATTTTCTCTCAAGCTCTCCTAAGCTTTGTAATTGCTGTTAATGCTGTGACTACCCTTACTGAGAGGAAAACAAAATATGCATGCACCAAAAATAGACTTGAAAGCAGATCCTAAACCAGTGATTTATGTCTCTCTTTACAAGGAAAAAAAGCTATTTCTGCATACAACCAGTTCCATTCTTTTGCTGAGAAAGATTAGACCAGATGATCTTTGCTGTTCCTTTCAACCTGTTATTCTATTACTCATTTTATTTGGGGCCTGTATCTATACCAAGACAGAAACTAGGTCCATATGCCAATGTCTTGGAGTGATTTTTTATGGTGTATGATATATCCTATATCGTCTGCTTTATGCCCAGAAAATGAATTTTATGCCATTCTGTGCCTGAGAAGGGAGAAAAAAAAAAAAAAAGGCAAAAAGAATCTTTGTTCACAACTACTCTGAGTCCAAAGTCACCTGTTAGGGAGAACCGTCGAAGGAGACAGGAAAGAAGCGGCAGCTCTCCTTGCTTGCCAGAGAGATTTCATCTCTGTTTTTTTCCTTCTTCAAAAAAAAGAGAGAGAAGAAGTTTTCTTTCCTTTTCTAAGACTTTGGTTTCTTTATTTCTTCTGGACTTAGAGCATCAGAACCTCAAAGAAAACATCACTAAGAAGTTTTTCTCCACCGTTTCGCAGAGGAGAGGGGGACTTCCCATGCTGACCCAGCTTTGGGGAGGAGAGGGATCAAAACCAGAAAAACTTCTCCAAGTTTTTTTCTCTCCCAAGCGAGAGATTTTATTGTTTAGCATTATTATTCTTTCTTGGTTTTTTCCCTTCCCTGTGTGTTTTGTTAAATAAATAGTTTTCTCCTCTTCATTTTCCTCCGAAGAAATTTTTTTCCCGAACCTAGTGAAGAAAAAAGTAATTAAAATCCATCAAGAAATATTTCTCCCCTGAATTTTGTCTCAAACCGAAACAAACTCCAATTTTTAAATCTTTCTAGAGCTTTAATATACTTTCCTCGTCCCAGCTCCAGCAGCATTGCTGGATATACCTTTTAGAAGCTTGCGCAGAAAACTAAGAAAATGAGCTCTGAATATCACTCAAGATAACTCAGGCTTTTGTTCAGTACCTAGGTAGCTAATTGTTGCATTGCCGGCTTATGCTGCAAAGCTGCAATGAGCAACCAGTGCCAGAGAGCGTTTCTGCCCAGCCCTGGGCAGGATCCACGTGCTCCATGCCTTCCTTCTGAAAGCATGGTCACAGGGGCCCTCACCGGCCAGGGAGCCTCCATGGCTTGCTCAGGCCTCTTGCTCTTCACAACAACGCAGCAACAAAGGGGTGAGAAGAGGCCTCTGCAAGGAGAGCACGGAAGATCTTTATTCACATGGTGTTACTCATCTCTCCGAGGGCAAAGGCAAAGGAAAGGCAAGGAGTCTGGAGTTTTATTGGGACCCAGGGGAGAGGTGGAGTTGGGGTCCCTCAGAGACCAATAGGAGGAGATTGAGGG
>VZTN01021142.1:126460-153898 GCA_013400515.1 Erpornis zantholeuca
TTGTTCAGAGTTTTAAACTTTTTAGATTTTCAGTACCTTGAAAATGTGCTTTGGTGCTTTGTCCGCCTATTGATCTTTCATTCAGCAACATTGATTTGTTTTCCTGTCTATTAAATGTAACAGAATCCAGGCAAGACTGTTTTTATTTAACAACTTCTATCGAAATAGTACTTTAATATCTTCTTGCGGCAGTATCTTCAAATGATGCTAGCACAGCTCTGAGGATGTTATGCAGCACTGTGCTGTTGAAGCCCAAAGAGGACACTATATATTATTTGTGTGCAAACCACTAAAAAAAAAATTCTTTTAACCTTGATGCTATTTTCAATAATTTTTTTTTATGGGAAGTTTTGAAGTACCTTTGAAAATAAACAACTTAAATTAGTTTAAGCTGGGGGTGTTTAGCCTGGAGAAAAGGAGGCTCAGGGGTGACCTTATCACTCTCTTCAAGTCCCTGAAAGGAGGGTGTAGTCAGGTGAGAGGAGACGACTTCTCCCAGACTGCTAGCGACAGGACAAGAGCACAGGGCCTCAGAGCAGGTTCATGTTGGACATGAGGAAGAAGTTTTTCACAGACAGGGTTGCTAAGCATTGGAATGGGCTGACCAGGAAGGAGGTAGAGTTACCATCCCTGGAGATGTTCAAGAAATGACTGGATGTGGCCCTTGATGTCATGGTCTAGTTGAAATGGTGGTGATAAGTCAAAGGTTGGACTTGATATTCTCAGAGGTCTTTTCCAACCTAAATGATTCTGTGGTTCTGTAAACTAAAATTACTGAAATTAGGAAAATTGTGATTAATTTCGTAAACCCATACTGAGGAGTTATGACTTCTACAGATAGCTCATTCTAGGTGCCCACAAAAAATATTATGTATATTATATTTCTAAGTCTTCAGGCTTTGTTTGGCTTAGCTGATTTAACCCAAAGCTAAGAGACTGCTACTCTCTGCAGCTTGAAATGCATGCCTTTGGTGACTTGGAAAGAGTATGCAAGAAACTGCAACGAAGAGTGAAGTTCTGATAGCTCAGATTTGCTTGCCACCTACAACTCACTGAGAAAGCCCTGTTTCTCTGGGCGTGAAGTTTTCCTTCTGTTATCAGTCCCATACCAGGAAAGAAAGGAGTCACAAGTGCAGTTTTTGTTCTTCGTGTTGTTATTAAGTTCTTATCTCAATTTCTGTGTGCCACTCTGCCTGAGCTTAGCACTGTCAGTATCATGCTGCAGAATGGTCACAAGACCTTGAGTACAGACTGTTTTAAAGACTTTTTACCTAATTACTAGTTCTAACATAAGATATTTTCTTATTTAATAACTATTAATCTTAGTTAACATGTTTCTTCTACCTCAATTCTATCCTACCAATCACTCAATGCCACCACCACAGCAGAAATGCAGGAGAAGAAGAAGAAGGAAAGACCCAGGGCCACCACCCTGAATCCTCCATGTTTGTCCCCATTCACTTCTATGCTACAAAATCCCATACTATGATTTTTCACCCCGTGATAAACTAACTACAATCTGTCTCACATTCTCGATGCTTGCAGTTCATCCAGATGTTTTGGGGGCTTTTTCCAGGGGCACAGATCAAAGGCTGTGTCCCCCTGGGATGTCAGGTGGGGTCTCAGACCCCCCTGAGCAACAGGAAGAGTTTCCCAGCTTTCCTGGACTCCATCACTCACAAATCATTATGGGCACAGAAAGTTCAGTTTCGGTGCTGTGTTAGGCAGTAGGCATATCAACCCTCAACATCCATAGCGAACTCTAAACTTCTTTCCCCCTGCAAGTGGATTTGGAGAAAGTTTGTCTCATCAAAATAAAATCCAGGATAGCATGAACCCTGTGCAATATATCACTTAAAATGGTTCAAATCACACTGACATACATGGTACTGCCATGGATGTACTTAAATATTTATGACCATATATATGTCTTAAATTGTCTTTCTTTTGAGCTGGTGAAGATCCTTTCTTTTAAGATCTGTGAAAGACTTAATTTCTTTTTTTAAAACCAATCCTCGAGGTCCTCTCTTTATGCAGTTGTTAATTTTCTTTTTAGAGCACTTACATGGGAGGTCAGGACATGAATTCAGTTTCTTCCTCTATATATATAGTTCTATATATATAGTTCTATAGCTCTGGAAAAGAATAATGTATAGTTAGTCTTTGATCATTCTCAGGAAAACATGGGATCAAAAGAGAGGACAGGAAAAGCTGTGACTTATATTGGCCAGTGGTTAGGGCATTTAAATGATCAGGGAGCTCAGTGAAGAGGAGTGGGCTTCAGTTTCTCTGCTTGGTATTGTACCTGCTACAGTTCATAGGATGGATTTCCAAGCCCATTCATTCAAAATGGAATGGAGTCTTGAGAGTGATAGCAAAGTGCATTTTTTTTTTTATGGATAGAGATCTGTTATGGCCTGAGAAAGCCTGCAAATCCTTGAGCAATTTAGGTAGAGGATTTTCTCTATCTTCACTGGAAGGTTGCATTTTTAGATTTGTCGAAGTTATCATGGTTGGCAGTTCTGGGCTGAGCAAGGGTACAATGCTAGGTAATCAGGAAAAGTTGAATTTGTTGATGAAAAACTCAAATGAGCCATCAATGTGCACTTGCAGCCCAGAAATGCAAATGTATCCTGAGCTGCATCCAAAGCAGCATGGGCAGCAGGGGAGGTAGGGGATTCTGCCCCTCTGCTCTGCTCTGGTGAGATTCCACCTGCAGTGCTGCATCCAGTGCTGGGCTCCCCAACATAAGGACATGGAACTGTTGGAACAAGCCCAGAAGAAGCCAGGATGTTGAAAAGAGGACTACAGCTTCTCCCCTATGAAGACAGGCTGAGAAAGTTGAAGCTGTTCAGCCCGGAGAAGACAAGGTTGCGTGAAGACCTCATAGCAACCTTCCAGTATGAAGGGGCTACAGGGAAGCTGTAGAGGGATTCTTTATCAGGAACTGTAGTGATAGAACAAGGAGTAATGGATTCAAACTGAAAGACTAGATTTAGCTTAGATGTTAGGAGAAAATTCTCTGTGAGGATGGAAAAGCCCTGGCACATGATAAGCTGTGGATGACTGACTACTGGCAGTGTTCAAGGCCAGGTTGGATGGAGCTTTGAGAACCTTGGTCTAGTGGGAAGTGTTCCTGCTCATGGAACTAGATGCTCTTTAAGGTCCCTACCAATCCAAACCATTCTATGAATTCAAAAGTTCAGAAGAGATAGAGAATTCCTTCACACCGTGCCCAAGATTAGATGGGGACTGAATGGGAGTTCTCAGAATTACAGGTTTGGACGTAGATGCTCAAAATCTGTAGAGTTTTCTGCACTCTCATGCTCTCTTCCTCTCTCTTTTGATTTTTTATTTTCTAGATCTGCTCTTCAGTATTGCATTGAAAGGAAAGCTTAGACTAAAGAAATAAAAGAATCAGAAAATCCGACAAACTTCTGTACAGACCGGGATCTGAATTATGCCTCTAAAGCCCAACTGTACTCCAGACGCCATGAAGTATGCTACATATTCACTTCCTTAACACCAAAAGTGCTCCTTCATGTACATGCCCCAATACTTTTGCCTGTACCAAAGGGATTATAAGAGGTAATGGTGCAGTGAGAATTATTATGAAATGCAAAACTTCTGTGGAGCCACAACCTCTCTAGGTAGCACAAACTTCAAAATTACCCTTAGGTAGCCGCTTTATGAATGTTTTATGCTGGCACACCATCAAAAGAACTAATCCATCTTTTTCTCTCCGTTCCTTCCCACTCACTTTTTTGTGCTGGTACTGTCATCTTGGGAAGCAGTTTGGAGCTGAAATGAATGCAGGAAGCTCATCGATGTGCTTTTAGCCCCAGGGGATTTTCTGATCCTATTCACTGTACATTGAACACTTTTAATAGCACAAAGGGAGAAGTTTAGTAGGTGAGTGCCTTCTTACAAAGATACAAATCTTTGCCTTTAAGTGAAATTCCTACCTTTTCCTGCTTAAGCTACTACTGAAACTGTTTCTTTTGATCAGCAACTACCCAGTATATAACCCATGAGAAGATGATGTTGGGGAAATATGGTCATTAGTATCAAGCACAGAATTTCAGTCTTTGTCTTAAAATAAAAATCAAGATGTGTCAGACTAGGATTTATGACCATGTTGGAAATGCATCATCCCTGCCCTAGAAATCATTGTGGAGAAAGTAGACCAGACAGCTAAAGAGTGTCTCAAGTAGACATTTTACAATATGGAGTCAATTACAGTTCTATTTCAGAGTCATGATTTGTAATGATTTATCTTCTCTTGGAAGGAAGGTCAATCAAATAACAATATTGTTCCTAGTCTTTTCGTGGTAGCTTGCAAAGAAATGAACTTGTAAGTCTATATAATATTATGTTCTTACTCCTGCATGGCAGTGGTAAGGCTGGCAGGCAGCCCACTCTATACAATGTACACATGCCAACACCACATTGCAATGAAAAATCAATTTTCAGCCAACTGTACTTGTATTGGAAGGAATTCAAGCACATTTAGTGCTCTGAGTCTTAAATTGCCACCATGATGTCTTTGCTCGAAGATAAAATCTCATGAAGGTATTGGAGTAGGACTTGCTAAGCCTGCATCTGGTAGTAATATTTTTATTAAGAGTAGTATTAATGCCATTTCATTTGAAAATAATGAGACAGGGAGGGAAAGAAAGAGATAGACAGATCTCACAAAAATTAAATCTAATCAGTGAGATGCATACTGGTGGTGTGTGTAAACAAAGCTGAGATTAAGGAAGAGCATGATGATGCTTTTACAGAATTAAAACAATGAACACACAATAAAGAAAAGAGCTGGACCAATAACAGTACAGTTCATGCATAATAATAATTCAACTTTTCTGATTGCATGTTGTTACAAACAGGTTTAAACTCAGAAGAGCAAAGAATATTAAGTCTCTGTGGATAATATGGATTGAACCCAGAAAGGTTTGAAATATACCCCAAAACTTGATTAAAACCAAACAAGGTTAGGTGTTAGTAACAAAAAACTTGAAATATTTTATTTAATAGTAAAAGATGCAAAGAGAAAGAAAGAGAGAAAGAGAGAAAGAGAGAAAGAGAGAAAGAGAGAAAGAAAGAAAGAAAGAAAGAAAGAAAGAAAGAAAGAAAGAAAGAAAGAGAAAGAAAGAAAGAAAGAAAGAGAAAGAAAGAAAGAAAAGAAAGAAAGAAGGAAAGAAAGAATGAAATGTGATAAATGCATATTATAGTATTGGCTTTTCGCAAATATAAAAATGGATGCTATGTGTATAATGTTAATTCTTATAGCAGTAGCTTTTTTATAAAGATATAATGATAACTAAATGCCTTTATTTTTCTTTGCAACTACCTTAGATATAGTGGTGAAATAGCTAATATAGGTGTTTTAGAATACTTAACATGTTTTAGAATAGTTAACATACAATAATTAAACCACCTGCTTAGCTGGATAACATTCAAAACATGGGCATGACAAGGATCCCTGCCACAGACATTTGTATCAGCAACCATCGCCTGCTGGAACCACAAAACAGAGGGGAGATACATGACTCTCCAAAAGGACTGCTCATGCTCTAAAAAGGCAGATCAGAAGAGAGACCATGCTAAAAGGTTCCTGGAACATGCAAACTAGCTTGAAGAAATGTATGAATCTGAATAATTGTGTATGAATATGCATTTGGATGATGCAATGATAAAACTATGTAAAGCTTTGACCCTGTAATCACGGTGTTGTCAGGAAAATTAATCCACAAACACCAGAGGTTTATGTCCAAAAAGGAGACAGAGGAGCCCTGTTACTTTATTCTAATAAAGGGAGAGGCCCTGGGGCATTCCCCTGGGGTCTCTCAAATTTTTGGAGGATGCAGCCTCCTTTTTATCCTAATTTCCTGGCCGCATTTTCCTCTCTCTTTCCCCATTGTTTGAGGTACTTGAGAGGGACTCCCTTCAAATGCATAACCCCTCCCTTAAGTTTTAATTCTTGGAATTCATGGTTCTTGCCATTGTTTTGTTCATCTCTCAATATAAAATTTCATTTATCAGTAGACTTACAGTTTATTTGTAAATTCAAATCTTTTTCATTCCATTCATCAATCAGTGGAATTCTTCCAATTGTTTCTTTTGTCTCTCAGTGTTAGTCTTATCTACAGCAGGCCCACAGCTTGTTTGTAAAGACAAACATTCATTCCTCTTAGTGTGCTTTTGGCTGAGGGCCAAATACCCAGCGCTGTTCCCTTTCCTTTATTATCTTTGTTCCCAATTGTCCTCTATTAAACTTTTAAANGTGGGTGGTAGAGACAGGGAGAGAGTGACAGGGGTTAGGCAGAAAAATACTACCCTTCCAAGGGTCCCAATGATGTCTAGCTGCTCCCCTCTATCTGGTCTTCTTGAGGGATCCCCACAGCCCTGTGCCAAAAAGTATAGAATCCAGTGGATTAATATACATGTGGAACAGGTGGGAATGCCCAGGTGCCTCCCCTGGGAAGGACAAGTTTGACACGGTCCCTTGCAACACTGTGGATCTGTTGCATCCCAGGCAGTGCTCTGGTGCAGGATCTGGGGATCCCTTTGGGGAGGGCCTTTGATGGGCCGTGACATCTCCTCTGCTGTCCCTCATGTGGATGCACCTTCTCCCTGGGTGAAGGGCCCCACAGCTGAGCTGCTCTGCACAGCGGAGGATGGGCGCTCACTGCCTCTCACACACCCAAAATCTCTCCTCCTCCTCCTCCCCTTTGGTATGAAGGTCTGTGAGAGCCTGACAGCTGATAACCCCGGGGCTGTGGTCTCCACCCTGAAGATGCTAAGTTTTCCCAGCCCAGACCTGAGTCACTCTACCTTATCTCCATCAACCTGCAGTCCAGGGCCTTAGACAGGACATGGTAATCTTCTCTGCAGTTTTTATACAGTTTTGCTATATAGGCAAAAGTCTTTAATGAAGATGTTTAAGCCATAAATTAAAACATTTCAGTCTCTGACATGTGTTCCCTGGTCTGTCTTCACAGTGAAATAATCTTACTAAAGTGCTTTCAGAATTTCGTCTCAGGTTGCTTTGATAACATGTGGCTGCTTAACAATGAATTTTATGCCTCATAGTTTGCTAAAAAGGCTGATGAAAATAACATGAATGTTATTGGGATTAACCCCCTCTTTTGTGTCATAATACCGCAGTTGATGTATTTTATTTTCTGTATTTGGGAAGAAATCCCTTTTCTTTTCCAGCCATACTTGATTTGACAAGTGATAGTGTAGCTCCTCTTTTTCATGCCATCCTAAGTAGTTTCTATGGTGTCACCGAAACTGTGGGGAAAAAAAAAAACCAAAACAAACCTCTCCAACAACATTTTTAGTGTTAGAGAGTCAAGGCATTACTTTATTCTGGCCAGGATGTTGTTCTTGCCAGGATGTGCAGCAGAAATCTTTTCAACCACACATTGCCCAGGTTGTGCAAAGAAAATCATTCTATTACACTAGATTTTTCATGTTTTATCCAGTCAAAACCCAGAAATTAATTGGTTCAATGTTCATTGGTCCCAAGTGGTGCAGTTCTTAGTATTTGGTTTCCTATTGGATATGGTTTCCTTGCCTTGATGTTGATTAGGTTCTCATTCTTATCTCTCTTTTCCCAGACCAGGTGTCTCCTACCATGCTGGAGGTGATGTTTGGAGTTGATGTTCATTAATAGTTGTTAGTGGTTGTTACCTTTTGTGTATTTTCTGTGCTACTCTGTTGAAATGTTAAGATCATCAGACCTCACCTGGTGGAACAGTCCCCGGAAAAGAAACTTCATTTCCCTTCCCCTGGGGCAAAGGTGAACAAAATTGACTAAATTTATGTAAAAAATTTAAACTTTGTATCATTTACAACAACAGGAATCTCAGTCCATTTTCAGTCCTGTTTAAAGTCCTGTTTTAAGTTTGGAGAGCCTTGATTTAAACAGGTGCTGTGCAAAAGCTAAATGGTGTCTATTAGCCCTGGTCTGAAGTTGCCTTTTTGGTGTAGTGGGTGGCTTGGTTTGAACAACAGGTGTGTCTGCTAAGGAAGGCAGGAGCCTCCCTTGGAATGGAAAATGCAACCCCCTTACCTCCAAATTTTAATTTTGAAATTAAGGGGCTTTCAGGCAAAGACATAAGGAATGGGAATAACAGTTCTTTACTTTTATAGATATGTATGTGTATATGCATATATATATATATAAAACCAGGCAAGCAAGCAGCAGTGACTCTGGCAGTGACCCCAAACAGAGCAGGCCCCAGTGCAGCCTCTCTCGGCTCTCAGGCCCTTTCCCTGCGCTGCAGTGCCGCTCACGGCCGGCAGGGGGCGCTGGTGGGTGCGATGGTTCCCCCGCGCCGGCAGGGGGCGCTCGGAGCCAGCTCGGCCCTCACGGTGATGGCGGAGGAGGAGTTCACCTCACAAACCCTGGGGCAGCTGATCCAGGTGTCCCGGCAAGAACCTCGGGAACAGGAGGCTGGAGCAGCAGGGACAGACACAAATCCCGGGTTGTAGATGAGATGTATCAAGCTCCGGAGCTGCAGTGGGAACCTGGGAGTCTCTGTAGGCAGGAGGTGCCAGGGCTACAGTGCAGCGAAGGCTCGAAGCAATGGCAAAGGAATGGCAGGGGCAGGGCAGCCTCAGCCCGTCTCCCAGTGGGGCACAGAAAGGCAGGCTTGGGATCCCGGGGTCCCCTGAGGCACCCGAGCAGATGGTGAGAAAAGTCCTTTTTTGGTGAGGTAGGGTGTTAAAATAGGGTCCCAGTGCAACAGCCACTCCAGAGAGCAAGCTCCACTCACGGCAGAAGGGCAGCAGGGGTCTGCAACAGCGATGAATTCCCTCCACTATGAGAACGGCTTCTCTCTCCTCCGAACGCTGGGAGAACAAGAGAGCTAGTTCAAATCTCGTGGTACCTCTGCCCCAATGAGAAAACTCCAGGTAAAAGGGGGTATCCAGCTGGACTCCTCCCCCTTTGGCCAGGTCTTATGTCTCTCATAAGCACCCAGCAGTTTTTCCCTTAGCAACAAAAGTAAGGGGAAAAATTCCTTTAAGAGAAAAAGAAAAACAAAAGGGGAACCCCTAAAACCCAAGTGGGTTTCTTGCAAACTTCTTTCCTGTGATTCAATGCAATCCTATTAAAAAGAAGGAAAAAAAAATCTTATTTAAAAAATGGACACTCTTTCACAGATGAACATTTAACTTCACATTAGTGCTGAACCTAAACCACTCAGCAAAGAAAATATCCATAGTTAAATGAGGAAATAGAATTAATTTATGATGGTGACAGTTAAATGAAACACTGCTGGCAAAAAGGAACTACTGATGGTTTGATCTTAAAAGAAAGACTGCCTGTAAGGACAAGCTTTAGAATACTGAGTGATGAATATACTTTCTGCCTCTAATTAAAACACTTGTTGTGACACTTCTCTTTGGCCTATTAATGCTGTACCTAAATCAGGTGTTTGATGAAGTTATCTGATGCATATTGCCTTCTGAAAATTCTCTTCTACTTTCTTTGTCTCATATATTTTTACGATTTGGGCAAAAGCCCCCAAACCAGGCTTTTCTTGAGTTTTCCTTTAATGCACTTTAAGCAGTGAAACAGTTCCATATTTTGACTAGTGTGTTGAAAAGGCCATTTTCCTGCAGATACTTAATGAGTGAAAGAAAATCTTTTATAACCTTGAACGCATGTGAATGAAAACTTAATGACTTTTCTCAAAAATCAATAAGCAGAACAACATCAATTGAAAAATAGCTGTTTCATAAATGAAATAAATGGCTTCAAATATGTTTAGAAGAGACTTTTAATGTCAGCAGAGATATGATGTTCTTTCAGTGAGTCTCTGTGACTAATCCACTGGAAAGATTTACCGTTAGGGAACTCAAGGTCTGCTTTTGAAAGGAAATATTGGTAAGGATTATTATTCCCTTGTCCCCAGCAGTTCTCATAATCCCCTTACACTCAGAGTAGGATTTACAAATACAAAATAAATGACAAAACTGTAGAGCTCTGAGGCCCTCCAGTTCACAGAGCTAAAAAGGAAGCCTAGATGCTTATTTTGAGTTAAATATTAGGCACCTATATGTTTTTTTCCCCAGCTAGGCAATGTGGGTAAGAAAATAGATGAATATAGGCCACTAACAAGTGGCAGCAACAAAAATCTGCATTAAAGAAACCCTTAATATCTTATTTATAAGACAGATCTTGAAGAAACTTAATTGCAACATAGGGATTTAGGATGCTTTGGCCAGTGCCAAAGATTTTCATTAAGGAAGACAAAGCAAGGTTAGATAAATAAAGACACATAGAAACATCAGTCAACCTAGATGATAGTCAGGCAGCTCAACAGTGTGGGATTCTTTCATGTGCATCTTCAGAATTACACTTTTACAATGAAAATGTAAAATCTACAATATTAATGTTCCTGTTAACCATTTCAGAGGGAAACTTTGGACAAGCTTTCAGAGAATTTATAGATATATGCAGGGAAAGTTCCCCTCAGGAGCTGAAATGCAGATGAAAGCTTTCATATTGGACACTCCTTATATAATATTTTGTAAAGGTACTTTGCTAACACAAGCTGCATAAAAGCTTAATGGGTAGATGAGCTTTCATATCCTATTTCTATTAGTCCCAGACTACCTTAAGGAAATACTTGACAACAGGTAAGTCTATTTTTATATCTTCTGCTGAGAATAGTAATGATAGATTGTGTTTCACGTTCTTAAATACAAAGCCTGCTAGAGACTGTTCCTCTTGAACAGCATATGTTGTTTCAATCCACAGAAAATTTCTGTGGTCTACTGTTTCCCTTATAATTTCTCACACAAATGAAATAGGGCTAGAGAGAGTGTGAGAAAAAGCTTTCTTGTGTTATTTCTGTCCTTTCCTGTGACTTTAGACCATTCATTCTGATATTGCCTTTTGAATTCTGAATTATAATGGGTTGCCTGTGTTCTGTCCAAGCCTTTCTTTGATTTTGGTTTATTTTTAGGGAAGCAGTCTTGGGGGCCTTTCAGGTGGAATTAAGACTCACTTAAAGTTAAATCCCATTACAGAACTGTATGAAATATTCAAACTAAGCCATATGTTGTTTGGACCATCAGTAATTTCTGTAAGATGTACCTATGGCTGGTGAACCTTGTGTAATCTAATGGAGAGGATGAAGAGATACATTCTTTTAGAAAGAAATTGCCATTTTTTAACAGGTCACATACTGTCTCTTCAATCAGAACTCCACTAAGTCCTTACATTGGATTATTTTGTGTCATGAAAAATAATGTCAGTTGAGGGCTCAGACATTTTAATGTGAACTGAATGTGGTCTCAAAACATCCATTATATCTGTGGGGATATATTTGCACCTCCAAGCCTCAATTTTCTATGCTTACCTGGCTACTAAAGGGAGGGCTTAAGGCTCTGATCCATCTGAAAAAGATCCTAATGCCAGGAAGCCCTCTATGTAAAATGTTTTGCATGCTTAGTTCAGCATTTCACAGGATAAAAGTGAAGTTAAGAATATTGCTGCTTGATGATCAAAAGATCAAGCTCAGTCTCAAGAATCACATGAAATGGAAGTGAGAGCAAAGTAGAGCATTATTATGTGACAGTTTAAAGGTGTGGTATGCCTGTAGTTCTTATTACCTCATTTTAAAATGACTTCTAAAATTTGACTAAGAAAATGTATGTACAAGCGATAAGAGGATGAGAAACACCAGTCCAGGCTGATGACCATGTGGCACATTTTAAGCACTTACATAAATGTTTAAGCATGTAAATAAATGTTCATATGCCAGTCAGTGGAATAATTTAACTGTCAGTCAGAAATCGGAAAAATTCAGACAATAAGTAAAGCAGAAAATGCTAAGTAGAGATTTTATAAGAGTGATTTCAGAGCAGGAAAAAATGCTGTTGAAAGAAGCAGTTTGTGTAAGTCATAGTAAGAAGAAATGATGATAAAATGATCAGTCTCTTCTCAGTCTCAGCAGATTCAACAATCACTGAGGTAGAATGAGTGAGAATGGAGTTTTCTTACAGCTTTGACACTTTTGTGCATCTGGGCTTCTTGTAATCTGTATAACTGCACTTCTGCCAGCTACTGTCTCTCCCTGGGTGAATAACTCGGTGTGTGTTAATAACCTTGAACAACTGTCAATATATTATATAGGAATTAGAGACTTGCTATAATTTGTTCTTGGTATGATGATGTTTCTTACCCAGTAAGTTTCTTATCTTCTTTCTAAAATACAAAATACCACAGCATTTTTGAAACTGTTTTAGGCTTTGCTTCAGACTTCTCCCATGGTAGGGAAATGCATGCTGGACAAAACAAGAAGAGTGACTCAGCGCAGAGAAGCCAGATTGTCGCTGTTTGAAGCCTGTGAAGAGGCATGCAAGACTTCTTGAAGAATCTTATTAGGCACAGTTTATTTGGCCCATAGCTTGTTTTGCGTCAGAATTTTTAATCTTTATAATGGGTGTCATTCTCTACCAGACAGGGCTCTGTGGGGATATGTGTATTAAAAATAGAGATAGTCAGTTCATGTGTATCTCAGACCATTTAAATATGAAAGAGAGAGGCTGATACTATACATAAGCTGTTGATGCACTGCTGCTTGCACAGGGTAAAATGATTTCAGTGGATTACAGTCATTTTAGTAGGTTAGAATTTTGCCCATCAATAGACAATGAGAAAAGGTTGTTTAAAGCAAACATACATTGTGTTTGGCAATTTACTAGGACTCCGAATGCAAAGAAAAACAGAGCTGTGACACAATTCACCGTGAAATTAAATAGCAGCTTACCCCAGCAGCAAGCAGAAATCAGCCCTCTGCCAGAAATCAAAGGGCTGCTCCCACACACAGAGGTAATACCTGTCTTCTACCACATTCTGCATGAATACAGGCTCCTTGCAGTGTCCTCTGTCAGTCAACAGGTTTGGGCTATTTCATATTTGGAGGGAACTTGTTCCAGACAGAATACAACCATGGAAATGAGCCTATTACAAGGTAGTTCTTCATAGTTTCTCTGCATGTGGTTCAGAGCTTATTTCATTCTAGCGTAAGTTAAAAAAAATTACCTTCTTCAATACTCCCATGTGTGGATGCAGTTGTACTGATATAAAAACTTCATGGTTTATATCTCAGAAGAACTAAAAAATACTCCTCCCCCCATTCCCAGACATGATGGCTTCCTTTGAGCTAGAGAATAATATTGAACAGTAATATTCATTAACAAATAAAACTAAATCTGTGATGTGTGCTAAGTTTCTCACCTCCTAGATGCATAGAAGAAAGCTGGGAAAGGAAGATCAAAAATATATTTGTAAGCAGACTTTGTAAGTGAAAGATTAGACAGCCCACACCCTCAATCTGAGGTTCTTCCTCTAAACCCTTGAACAGAAGGAAGGGTGGAGCCTGCATTGGAGCAGAAATCTCACTTTCTTTCAACTCTCTAGCCCACTCTAGGTTTAAACTGCTTTTAGACTGCTGTGGGTGGGGAATCTGGACTTACAGTTTCAATGAAGATATTCAGAATACAGGCCTTTATTTTATCAGCATAAGAAAAACATATGTCATATGTATTCACATTTAGGCTTCCTTCTATCTCTTGGAGTACACTGTCCTGTCTCCATTAAGCTCCTTCTTATTTAGCTCAATGACTAAAACGGGGATCTTGTGGAAACTTGCCCCCCACCCCCCCCCAATCCTTCCATTCTTATAGAATTGCTTCATTTCTTGCAGGAGAAAATGATGAGGTGAGGAAAGGCTGGGCAAGGCTGGAGGACCATTTAGATTCCTTAGTGACAGCTCATACAAAATTGCAATGGTCTGTTATTTTCCTTCACATGATAAAGTCACATGAACTTATAATGCTATCTATATATATACACACAAGTAGCCAGAGAAATAAGTCAGCTGAAACTAATGGCAGACAGAAAATGAGACCTTTATCTCATTTGGAGGGCCTTGTTTTATCAATTTCATCTTGAAAAAAACTCAACAGTTAATATGGCACTTTCTGGGAAGGTGAAGGATAAACTATATATTTTCAACATTTATGAGGACAGAGCTACAAGCTGAGAAGTGGGCCATTTATGAAAAACTTAGTAATAAAAATCTATTCAAGTTAGTATGAAATCTGCTGTAGGGTCCCGACTTCAAATACATCTACTGATGCATGAAAGCCATTAGTGTGAACTTGGCACAATACCAGCAAGTAATTGCATCAGGTTTTGGTTTGTTTTGATTTTGTTTGGTTTGGTTTGGTTTGGTTTGGTTTACCAGTCTTAGTTCTGGGCAACAAACAAAATAAATGATGAATTCGTTGCAAGAAAATTTATGCACTTGTAGTTCTGAGGCTTTGACCAAGGGTTATTTCAGAACAAATGTGATGTCAGTGTGGCTGCTGTCAGGTTTAGTAGAATTTTGGTCCCATATGAGTTGACATGAGAATTCTGTAGTATGGAAATTTGCAAGGTCGTATATACATTGAAGGCAAGTGCTCTGGTTAATTACTTTAAATGCAGTCTTCTGGGCTTTTAAAGCATTCAGGGAACTCAGGAGAGATTCCTATCTATATGCATGTGTCATCGCAATACTAAAAGAGATGTTAGGTGGCTTAGAAAGGAGAATGAAACTGGCATATGTGAAGTTCAACCCATAAGCAGTTAGAAAAGACATTTGCATCATCTTAAAAAGTCACCATGCCATTTTCTCATCCTTCTATTGTTTTAATGTCTGAAGCCTCTTTCACTTTTTCTTGGAAAGAATAGTCTCTCAATCACTAATGGAATAATGTGCAACATTACAAATCTCCTCAATGGAAAAAATAATTCATGTTCTTTCATGGCATTAGATGACAAAGCTGGAATCAGGAGGAACAGTGAAGTTTTCCCTGGTTGTACTAGTTAATTGCACATGTACATCAGCAAACTCAGCTGCAATAATCCTCAACATTTATTATAATTTATCATGAATAGTTATAAATACCTGGCCTTAGTCCTCAGTTACAGTATGCTCAGGTAAAAGTTTTAGACTGAAAGGAGTGAGAAGGCAGAAGATTTCTTAATCTGCATAAGGCAAAGGTACCTTAGACTCTCCTAAAGCAGAGGAGTCAGGTTGAGCTAAAAATGGCAGTAGTCTTTGACCATTGAATGTACTATCTTATAGGCATATGTTGCTGGATTAAGCTTTTATGTCAGGAGTCTGGATTGTCCCAAAGAGGAATATGTGACTAGTCCTCAGTCCATACATGATGTTGAATTTGAATTAAAAGGAAAAATCTCTTCCAAATTTTTGATGAGTATAACAGGAGCAGGCCAGTCCAGCATACCAGTGATAGAGACTCAGTGTCTGCTCTCCTCTGCTCTTCACACACATTAAGAATATTTATTACTCTGCATTGTTCCTGCTGGGTTGGGGTCCGTGTCTCAGACCCAGGAAGAGGGTGCCCCGCTAGGGACAGTCTTCTAGGGGAGTGGGCCGCGTTCCATCAGCAGGCAGAGAGGTGCCTCTCTGCAGGGTGCCTGTGCGGCAAGCTGTTTCAGCTCTTGGTGGATTTCAGCTCTTTTGTGATTTCCAGCTCTTGCCCTGCAAGGCAGTTCTCCCCAGGCCGGCTCGGGGGTAAGAGAGAGAGAGACCCGTGTGACAGTTCCACAAGGGTGGCTTTATTCAAGGACCCAGTAGCGAAGGGAGCCAGGGACGGGAAGGTCCCTAGAGTCTAGGGGGAAAAACAGGGTTTTTTATAGGGATATCGGGGTGGGCGTGAGGGGGTACAAACCAATGGGTTACAACAGATCTACATAAAATCTCCCAGAGGGCAGTGGGCTTTTTTCCTTCTCGCCCTCACGACAAAGTTACTTTCTTATCTTGGAGTCTGGCAGAGCAGTTGTGCAATCCTTGTTATCTCTCCGGAGGCTTTCCTCCAAGGCAGGGCTGCAGGGGGCCTGCACATCCCCACGCTGCATCTGACTGCAGTTCTGAAGAGATTTCTTCCACTCTTTTGGCTTAATGGAATAACTAGGTGTGCAGCAGATCCTCTGAAGGGACAAAGTTCCCTATCTGGTTATTAAGATCTGAATAAAAGTGAAAATTACATTAGTTTCTGTTATGTGTAGCCTGCTCTTGCCATATAAGCCTATTTCAAAGTCATACAGAGAGCATGAAGCTCAAGCTGATTTAGATAATGTCTCAGAATTTTCTTACTTGGAGTTTGAGAAACTGAAAGGAAGTTGATGTGAAATATCTGATAATATTTGTCTTTGAAAGAATATCTTTAGTTTTGTAGGAAGGGGAAATATGTCTAGAAGAACTTCAGGTGATGGAATTTGCTGATCCTGGGAGCCAGTCTGCCTCCAGAAGGGAGGGTGTGCCTGGCCCTCACAATATCAGAGTGGTTTTCCAGACATGAATTTAATTCACAGAGAGGATGCCCCTCTCCACCCCATCTCATGCTCAGAGCAGTTCCTTTTCACACACACAACTTCCCTTAAGGCATGCATGATACTCTATGGTACTTTTTGTCTAATTTCTCCACACTTAGAAATAACCTCTCACTCTCTTGTCTGTAAATTAACATTTACCAGGAACATTTGTGGGGGTGCAGAATGTGGCCAGGGAGGATGGCTTTTGTTGGGGTGGGGCCCTGGGGGAGATGGGCATACCCCAGGTCTGACAGTAGCCAAAACAAAAGAGCAGGACACAAATAAAGAGCAGGAGGAGAGGCAAAGTAGGATAGTTAACAGGAGATTAGGCAAAGAGGTTGTAATCAGTAAGTTCTGGAGATGCTAAAGATATAATCCTAGAAGCTGAAGTTTGTGGTTGTTGAACTGCTAGTTTTGGAACAGTATCTAAGATGTGCTTTGTTCAATAAAAGTTGGCTTTGCATGTACTTGGTAGAGTCTGTATTTTCAATCACCGACGAACATTCACAGAAAAGCCTATATCTTCATGTTTCTGACTTTAGTTGCTTTCTTCTCTGTTACATCTTTAGTAATTTCACAACATCTAGAGTGGTCATGGTAGATGAGGATGCAGGGATAAATTTCCATCAATTAGTTGCTTTGAAGCTTATAGCACAGATTTTAAGAGGAGTCTTTTCCAGTGAATTGCTGAAACAGGATATGACAGTGGTGGAAAGCTTTCCATTTTCTCTCAATTTTGTTTCGTATTGGGGAATTTCAGCAGAGTCCACTATTACACCACCCACCCCCCTCCCCACCCCCAGCTGATCAGTGCTTGTGCCCTCAAGGTGAACTTGGCATGGGTCAAAACTCACCAGCCTCAGAAGTTTCTTCTGATTTCTGTGGCTTCTCCTTCAAAAAAGAAATTAACTCAGAATGATTGCTGAGCTCTGGGAAGCCTTTCAACCAACATAACATGAATTTCAGTTTTGTAATTAAAATATTATCATTGTCAGACTCCATAGGCTGTGGGAGAAAATTTTAGTTTGGCTTCTGGCTCTCTCTAGTATATCAGTATAATGTGCTTTCATGCTGTGAGGAGGACATGCTTCTACTAGTCACTTTAGATAACAAATATAATTTGTCAATAACTCCTTGTAGGATCATTTTCAAGTTCTGTGAAAAAAAATGAAGAGGAAAATTCAGTAAGAAAAGACAGAAAGTACCATCTTTTGAAAATACTTTGTTCAAACCCCTCCTAATGAGAATGTATTCTAATCCTATTAACAACTATTGGCAAAATTACTAGAAAATGTGATACCAAACTGGGCATTCCTGTTCCTGTGATTCTTTCTTACTGTGATTTCCTATCTGAGTAATGGGTTTGTGCAAAGTGCTGAAGTCAGATTTAGAAGATTTTTATTCCCTCTCTATAACAAGGTAGCCTGAGTGTCAAAGGCAATGGGTTAGTCTCTTTTTTTTAACTTGAAAAGCAAGTAGATTACCCCATCAAACTTCTCCTTTTCTGTGTCTGTTTGATGCCTTTTTTATCAAGTTACAGGTAAATATTGGAAGTTTATTTTTCTCAGATGTATTTATAGGATGCCATAGTTTAAAGTCTCACATAGCAGAAAAATTATACCGCTGCTGTAACCAAAACTGTGGAGGCCTATAAGCCTCCTGGTCAGGATGACGCTGGAGCCCCCTGGGAGGTTGGTTCCTGAAAGTTGCTTCAAGATTAGGGAGACAAAAAGACCTCTCCCCAGAATCCCCTGTTGTGTTATGTTAATGTACCCAAGTTCTGTTTCCTACCCTGTATGTCCCTGCCCTAGAATGTTCTCCCTCCCCTGCTCACCCACTGGCCCTTGTTTCCCAGCCGCTCCATCACTATTTCCCCATTGGCTCCCATACCCTAGCTCCGCCTGTGTCCCGCCCCTGTGCCCTCTGATGATTGGTCCACAATGCTACCTACCTCCCCCTACCTCCCCCCCATACTTAAACCTGGACCCTTCCCTGATGCTCGTCCTTTTCCCTGGTTTCCTTCATGTGCATGGCTGTAATAAACTTCCATGTGGAACACCACAGAAGGACCCTTCCCGTCTCTTTGCAGTTGATCCATCGAAAAAGCTATCTGCCATGTGTGTCAGTGTATGCTTGGTGTGTGGCACTGACTGAGCAGCTTCTGTTGCAGACACTTTTGGAAGGTAGCGGCATTATATCCACCACCCACTGCAAAACCAGCTTTTTAAGCCATTGAATGTAGAATTGTTTGCCAAGGAAGGCAGGAACCTTTCTGGAATGGGAAATATGACCCCCTTTCCTCTAAATTATTCTAATTTTGAAATGNCATGTGCGTGTATATATATATATAAGAATGCAAACAAGCAGCAATGTCAGCCGGCACAGAGAGCAGCAGAGGCCAGTGCAGCCTCTCTGGGCCGCAGGCCCTTTCCCCTTCGCTGCAGTGACGCTCACAGCCGGCAGGGGGCGCTGGTGGCTCCCGGCCGGGCAGGGTGGGTGCGGTGATTCCCCCGCGCCTGCAGGGGGCGCTGTGGCGCCAGCTCAGCCGCCCCCACACTGACAATGGCGGCTCAGGTGACAGAGGAAGAGAGGCGGATGCTCCCTTTCCACAACTCCTGGGGAGCAGCCGGTCTCAGTGCCACTCTGGGTGGCGAGCTGGACTGTAGCAGTAGCCACGGAGCAGCAGGCTGGAACAGCAGAGGTGAGCAGACCCAGGGTGGCCAACAAAGTGTAGCGAAACCCCCAAAGCCATGGCAGGAGCAGCAGGAATCCAGGCAGACACTGGGTGTTGAGTTAAAGGGTAGCAAAACTCCTAAAGCAGTGCCAGGAGCTTCCTGAGCAGCCCCTGGGAGGGGAGAAAAGGTGGAGAGAGTGGGTTGTTTCTTGTTTTCCCCTTGCTCTCACGTCTTCCAATGTCTTGGGGATGGCAGCAGCAGCCGGGGTCCTGAAAGCAGCCAGGAGACGCTCCCTCCAGAGAGGGGAGGGGATTGGGCCCCAGGTTTCCCCTGAGGCACCCAAGCAGATAGTGAGGGTCCTTCCCAGTGCGGTCAGGTGTTGAAAAGGTCCTAGTTCAACAGCTGCTCTTGTGAGCAAAGGCTCACCCATGGTAAGAGAAGCAGCGAAGGACAAAACTCCACAGTAGCAGCGAATTGATCTGGCAGCAGCAGTCCAGCAACAAGACCACCACCATCTGCCCTCTGATCACAGAGAGAAACAGAGCAAGCTGAGCCCAGCCCCTGACCCTCAGCCAAGTCTCACGGTATCTTTACACTTCCCAATAGAAAACTCCCCAGATGCCAAGCTTCCTCCCCAGCTAAGAGACTGAAGCCAGTGGCACCCCTTCCCCCCTCCTCCCCATCCTGGCCCCATCTTTTGTCTCTCTTAAGTATTGTTGTTCCCATCTCTTGGGCAACAAAAAGGAGAAAAATTCCATGGGAGAAAGAAAAAAAAAGGAAACATCCTAATCTCCAATAAGAGTGAAATAATATTGTAATGGAAATGTTGGTGATATTTAACTGGAAAATATCTAACAACAGTTTATAATATATTGTTTTATAATTGCATTTGCTTACAATTAGGTTCCCAACATCATAATCTCAAGGAGATTTTTTACTTGCTAATAAAACTGCAAACTCTTAGGGCATCTGATAAATTCTAAATTTGTTATAGACTAACTTGACTCACAGGAGGACTTGCTCTTAAGGGGAAGTGAATTTTTTGTTCCTCTAAGCAGTGTCATTCCAATGTCTGTGACTGTATCAGCCTCACCATAGAGAAACATGACTTGTTTAATTAAAACAGTTAAGCATATAGGGAAAGCTATACTCCTATTGGCTGTCTTCTAACATTTAAAATTTTGTTTTGACTAAGTAAAGATCCTCCTTATATGCAAATATATCATTCATATCTGTGGTTTATATCCATCTTGAAGGCAGTGATGTAAGTGCTGAGCAGTGCTGTCACTGTGTTACCTTGTGAGCAGTTCTGAAGACCAACTGGGGTGTGATATTCACATATGGGAATCCTAAATCTATGACATCAGACTAATGAATAATGTTCAACCATGAATGGTATTTGAAATGTCTTTAGGGATCCTCTTTGCTCTCTTCACTTTTGGATATGGCACAAACAATTACTATGACCTGCTGATAATGGCTTTCTTTCCAAGTAACTTTCTCTCAGACACCTCTGAAGGGATTCTTTGCAATCCACTGATCTTAGATCATTGTTTCTGTATATGGGACAAGTACTTTCACAGTGCATCCCCTGTCCAGCTGAAAATGTCATAAGTAATTATCTGTTCTCAAATATACCAGGCTCTTTAATCTCTCACCTGATACTGACTATAGCAAAGAGTAATGGTGAGACACGCTCAACATTTTCTTGTTCCAATGGGAATTTGTCCACACACACTGTGCACACAAAACCCAGTTGCCTCAGGTAGTATGTCTCATTTCACAGTCATTACCCTTGGCCCACTCCAAGTGCAAGCTGTTGTCTTTATATCTGTGTGCAGAAACTTTTGGGTTTATTTTCCTTCTCCTACATGCCTCAGACATCATCTGTGCCATTGAAAAGTCTCTGAATCATGTCAAAGAATGCACCCTTTGAAAGTTGTCTGCCAGCTCTGGCAGTTTGGCTAGCACTGTACCTCCCAGAAACAGGCATGCATTATCTTCTCCCACACACGAATCTTGCCTCACCCCTCCTCTTCCACTCTGGCAAATTAACTGTTCGTGGCAGTCAATCACAAGCTGCTTTTGGCAGTATTTTGCTGTTTGCACACCTCTGCTCTAAGGGTCAGGCCATGCTGGTATCAGGCCACGCTGATGTTCATCCAGTCCCATCTAATCCATCAATTGTTCTTTCTTACACCTGTTACGTTACATTACTGTAATTTTTGTGTTATGTTTCTCCAACCTTGCCGTGAATTATTTCTTTCTCTTTTTTCTTCTTGTCATGCCTTGGGGTTGTTATAGTATGTACATTATTTTTGTTTTCACTGCAGGCTTAGAGCAGTGAACTTTCATCTGGGCAAAAAGGTTTTTAGGAAAAAATCCTCTGTACCCTGACGTTTTCTTCAAGGCTCCTGAAAAACCTTTTGCTCATGGGCTTGAAAATTAGGCAGCAACAAAAATTTTCATATCCCTTTATATATGTGAGCTTTTCTAGGATCTAAGACTGAGGCTTCCTAAAAGAGGGCTCTGACTAAAAGCTTGGGTGGGTTTAGCTGGTGCAGTTTGAGGTTTTACCTTTCCCTTCTGCAGGGATTTAGAGACCCTGCTACCTGGGGAAGGGGATGCAGCTTTTCAGAACCATTTTCACCTAGTTTCCAACCCAGAGCTACCTGTTACGTACTGAAACAGATGAAATATCCATGGTGAGTGAATATGCCTTACAGCTTTCAGGGAGGTCTTTCCTCACACATCTGTGCAGATATCCAAGAAGATAACCATCTAACAAGCATTAGTTCAAAAGCTTGCTGGATAGAAGTAGCCTCTATTAAATTAACAGAAGAAATAATAGTAGAGAGTAGCTTTTCAAAAACTGTAGGTAATACAAAGGCCAGATTTAAAAGATGAAATGCCTATGAAGCCTAGGCATATCTTTCAGATACTCTGAAATGCTTTCAGGGAACAATATCAGCTGATGCATCATTAAGAGATAGGAAAATTTTAGCTGACAGCAGTCTGATGAGCCTCACTATTCAAAAAAACAAAGAGAGAAGCACTTCAGGAAAACGAAATCCCTGCTAAAAAATCCTGAAAGTATGTAAGCTTGAACATAAGAATGGACATACCAAAGCAGGCTAAAGCTTAGTGTTTAATGGCTCCTTCAGTGCCATTGATGGTGGCAGAGGAATGATACAGCCAAGCTGAACTTGCAGCAGCATTTCCCCCCAATTTTCCTCAATCCTTCATGAACATGCATCTCACATATCATACTTCAGAACTGGTATCTCCATAACAGGTTCCACCACCTTTTAGGATTGCAGGATGGCAAGATCTTTTTACAGTTCATGGCAAGAAAGACATATTGTTGCATTCTTTTGTCCTTTCTTTCCATGTAATGGATGGATTTAATTTAACACATTTTTTTCAGTCTGCTAGTATTCCATGGAGAGGTTTTCTCCTGCTGAGGGGCCTTCATAGAATCTTAGAATCATAGAATGGTTTGAATTGGAAGTGACCTTCAAGATCTTCTTGTTTAAAGCCCCCTGCCATGGGCAGGGACTCCTTTCACTAGACCAGGCTGCTCAGTGCTCTGGCCAACCTGGACTTAATTCCATTTAGAAAAAAATATACATGCCACATTGTCATCAGACCTAGTATTTGATTGCAGTGTTTGGCACAACCTCCTGGTCATCGAGAGCATCATCTGCCAGCTCACATTAGTTCAAGACACCTCTGTGAACACAAATCTAAAAGGATCAATGATTACTCTGCAAAATCATGCTGATGACAGTGTTCAAACAAAACCAATAAATCTTCTCATGAGTAATGGTGTGAAAGGTGGAATGAATGTCTTGGTAAGATGGCAAAAATGACATCAAGATGGGAAAAGAGCAAGGTGGACAGACTGCAGGAATTTTCTCATACATTGTGTCAGCCTCATGTTCTCCCAAGTGTTTTAAATTAGTGTTCTGTGATGAAGTGTGGTATTTCTGAGGGGGCTGCAATTCCCCCAGGGAAGGGTTTCCAGGATGTTCTTGGTGGGAAACAATTTAGACTTCCTGCTTTTGATGTCAAGCTAAACAAATATTTAAGACAACATCTTCTGCCAGTGTGCAGCTTTATAAAGCTAAATATTTATTATTATTAATAACAGCATAAGAAATAACATACAATGCCAGGTTTTCAAAACTAATAAACTGGTAATTTAACTATAATTAAGGTATTAATAATGGGGTTTTTATGCCTTTATTAAGTTTATTGCAAAATAATGTTTTGCTATTGCACAAATCAGAGCAGCTTCTGAATTTCAGTTAAAGTATCTGCAATACAGTAGGAGTTTGACGGCAGCATCTGACATTGGGGTGTCTCAGGGCATTTGGATTGTTCTTCAATAACTCAACCAGAGCACTAGACTTAGTGATGGACAATAGCCAAAAATCTACAAACCCCTGATGCAGTAACTTCATCAATGTACAGGTCTCTCCAGGTGGCATTTTGATCTTCAATTTGTCTCTCTTTCAAAGTATTGAAAAAGTTTTGAAAGAGGTGAGAATGGTCTATATCAACTTTTCCCTTCAGATCTAAAGCTGTTTGAGACCTTCAGAAGGCTGGCGGCCATATCTGAGAACCTGGAGACTTGTGTGCTCAGGTCATGGGAAAGCATTAAATTCTGAGACACCAGTGACAAACCAGAGTTAACGCTAATCTCTAGTTCATCTTTCATTGCCAGATGCAGCAGATCTATATCCTGAATGGAAACCTCTCAACTACCCTCTTTGAATACCATATTTAGAAAAATAACTGTCTGTTCAAGATCATATTAACTTTTTGAATGGAGAAATGTGGCTGCCCACTTCACAGAAAGTCCATATTTTCAAAGTTTTATTGTATCTAGAGCAAATGAGTTTCAAATTGTGTTAGCAGGGGCTGGGCAAGGTGACTTGTGTTCTACTTTGGGAAATGAGATTTTCTGCAGAAATGGTGTTATTGTGATTATCTGTGTTGTTCTTACTCCAGTATGAGAAATGTAATGACACATTGCTTGAGGCTGAAGTTCTGAAATTAGGAATTGAAGTTGGGACAGACCCCAGATGTTGGCTTAATAAACATTGCGCTCTGCTGCTGGCTCCCTGCTTCCCGCCAGCCCTTTGTGTTCCTGGGACAGCCAAGAGCTGTGGTTTGAAATGACAAAGCCTCTAGTGCTTTTCAACAGCTTTATGCATTAGGTGTTGCATTCAATGAGTGCTCGGTTTATTCCCAGTGGTTGTAATATCAAGCCCCGCAAGATTTGAGCTCTCAAGACTTGAATCAAAATTTGAATTTTTTTTTTATTTAATTGTTAATCAGTAGTTATAGCTAGGCAGAGATGATTAAGCAATTACTTGGCTAATTCTTTGCTTTATGAAATAGGAAAATGAATCCCAAGATGACTGGGCTGTCTGGATGAGTGCCACCAGGAATGAAGTGCGCAAAACTGAGCAGTAACTGGGGAAAAGATAATTATGGCAGTGGGAGATTGCAGTGACTGGTTGACCACCTACTAAAAATGAGCCCCTGACTCAAATGGAGGAAAGAACTGCACATGAGAATTAATTAACATTAGAAGCAAGAGATACAACAAGCAAATAGGGGTTTGAGTATTAACTGATGAAAAAGTTATGTAATCTATAACCAGTGAATGCTGATGCCTCTGTTTGTTGAGACGTATAAATAGTGTAAAGTTTTGATGAGTTAGGGTAAAGTTCTGTGGGTTACCGACTGCCTCCCTCCTTTGTGCAAACTAGAATAAGAAGTAGAAATACCTTGATGTGTATTGATGCTTAGCACTGGGTAACGAGCCTGTATTCAGAACAGTTAGATCAGTAAGGAACTGTTGGTAGAGTTTTTCAGAAATCCCTCTCCTGTCTTCTGTCTGCTTCCTACCTCATGGTGTTTGTTAATCCTCATGAAAATAGGAATTATCACCACTCTTCCAGTGTGTTTGAAAAGTGGATGTACAAATATACTTGGTTCAAAGTTCTTAAATGCCATGGGTTGCAGGAAACAAGAAAAGTTGTATAGAATAAAGGGCCTTTGTTCACTTCTGTTCACTTCTGTTCAGCTTCTGAAAAGCACTTTGAGAAATGTATAGCCAACATGAAGACTAAAAACAAGTTATGTAACCTGCACGTGGACACCACATGATCAGAATGGTCAAGAGGACATGTGGATAGGAGGTGGTATGCTGCCAAGGTGTGTTTGTTTTAGTTCACAAGAATGTTAATAAGTATAATTTTAACCAGAGTATTTTTAGCACAGTATAAAAGCCTTACCTAGTTGTACAATATATAAGGCCTTGCTTGATGGCAATAAACTTGATTCTCTTTGGAAGAAGCAAGAGTCCATGCCCTCATTCGCGACAATGGGTGGACTACTATTACATTACTTGTTTTCTGCTTATCATCAGCAGGGTTTTTCCAACAGAGTTATTTTTCTCTAATAAAATAAGAGGGAATGGGGTGACACCAAGTTGGTGTCCAGTCACTAGTGGGGTTACAGGGCATCCTCTACCCTGTGCTCTTCAACAACTTCTAACAACATGGATGCAGCACTCAAAGGTAAATTGGCTGATGACACTAAATTGTGAGGAGCTGTCAACAACCTCAAGGGCAGAGAGGCCCTGCAGAGAGACCTTGACAAATTAGAGGGTTGGGCAATCACCAACCAGACCAAGTGCTGGAGGGGGGATTTTTCATTCCCTTTGCTCACTATCCAACCCTTCTTACTATCTACTGCAATAGTCTTCAAGTTACGTTTTGAAAAATGAAAAGAAATGCCATCTTGATGAGATTTAGAAGGCTGACTCAGATTCATTGCTGGGAGCTGTAAACAACCTGGTCTAGATGTTCCTGCTCTGATGGTTGGGAGGTTGGACTAGATAGCCTTTAAAAGTACTTTTGATACAAACTATTCTATGACTTTTTGATTAACGTGTTTGTCCACCTCTAGAGGAGATCAGGTTTGTGTCTGCTGGGTTCCTGGTACTGGGAATGGAACTGTCTGGTTTAGACCTGTTACTTGGTTAAATCACTGCATAGGATTCATAACCTAAAGGGAAGCTCCTGAAGCATGTGTAACAGTGACAGAATAGAGCATAGTTTTATGTCTCTTTATGTCCTTTAAAGATTTTGCATTCTTGTTATGGTTTCTTGACTTTGTGAAGCTGTAATGACTCTTACTGTCATTGTGACCAGAGAGCTAATTTTCTGCATTTTTAGAGCCAAATCTGAAAAAAACAGGAAATGAGTAACCTCAGATTTGGTTTTGTGTACCCACTTTTGCACAGTTAAGTCATCTTTTTCAGAGAAGTCCTAGGTCTGAAAATATCCCAGGTCTGAAATTTGCCCCAAATTAAGGAAAAATGTGTATCTTGATTTATCTGTATTTCATTTCTCTGAATTACAGCAGAAAAAAAATTCATTAAAAAGATGTGAGTCATGAAGACCTCAGGGACACTGTGAAGTTTAGTTAATTGTAAAGCAAAAAAACCTTTCTTACTTATGTGCTAAAGTCACAATACTGTTCAGGAAATCACATTAAAATGAACATAAATTTAAGGTCATGCATAAATTTCACTAAACATGTGCTAAACCACCTTCCTGGAGACAAAGGCTTTTTTGAACAGAAGCTGTTCAAAATTAACAATTAACATGTTGTATTCTGGAATAAAAACTGCTACAGAAACAAAAGTCAGTTGTATTCATAATACCATCCTCAATACATTGAAACAATCCTATTTTCTATTATTTTAACATCAATATCCAGCTTTTAAACAAAAATTACAAACAGTCAAATTTCAATATGAATCAGCTTTTTAATTGTAATTATATTTCATGAATCATGAGTTCTAAATAAAACAAAATAATTGCAAATGTGTTGCCAGACTGCATGGAAATTCAAATAACTTCCCCCAAGAATGTGCATAATAGCCACACAAGTAATTTTTCTCATATATTTTAATAGCTGCACAACCAAAACTGCAATCCCAAATGCCATACTGTTCTCAAATCTTTTATAGTACACAAAGGACGGAAAAAAAATCTTATATATATATTTCGATGACCATTTAAATCCCAATTCTGGCTTGACTCTGAAAATTAGTAGCTCCTATATAATTTATTTTACATATGTGATCCATTTTTTCCTTGTGAGCTTTTAACTGCCCTTTCTTTGTATGGACTTGAATTCCTTAGTTAGGTAAACAAGTGAGTGTTGAGAAGATGTGTAGCCCTATTCTGGGGCCCTTCCACACAAGACTTGGTGTTCATAGATTGAAGGTCAGAAAGCTTTATTAATTTCAAGAAAACA
>VZTN01021143.1:0-23590 GCA_013400515.1 Erpornis zantholeuca
CAGCTCGGTTTATTTCTTACAGTAGATGAGATGTATCAGAAAGTCAGCAGCTGTAGCTGGAACCACAGAGCGTCTGGGCAGGCAGGGGGTGTAAGTTACAGTGTAGCAAAGAAATCTCAGAGCAGTGGCAGAAAAAATGGCAGGGCCTGGGTGAGGTAGGGTGTTAATAAGGTCCCAGTTCAGTGGCTTCTCTCATGAGATCACCCCATGGCAGAAGAAGCAGGACCAGGCTGGGGTCTGGTGGCGGCAGCGAATTCCCCCCCACAATCAGCAGGTCAACTGTCCTCCTCTGAAGCATAGAGAGACATGCGTAGGAGCAGCACCCAACCCCTTCTCCCCAGCCCAATTCTCGAGGTATCTCTGCCCTTCCCAGAGAAACACCCAGGTAAAAAGAGCCAGCTGGACCCTTCCCCTGAGCTGTGGCCAATTCTTGTCTCTCTTAAGTAACCGGTCGTTATTGTCTCCTAGCAACACATATGGGAGAAAATTCTTTAAGAGAAAGAAACAAAAGGAAGAATCCTAACCCCCAACAGTTTCCCACAGCAGTCTCAAGCATTTGAGTTTATAAAAATAAATAATTTAAGAGTGGTACAGCAGCAGGCCAACTCGACCTGGGTGCTTCTGGAGAGGTCTCCCAAACAAAGAAAACCCTAGACTTTTATGCCCTCACAGTCTATGCACATGTTCTTCACCCATTCTTCGCATACCTTGCACACACCTCTTGGTCCTATGGTGATTTTTGGTCTGGGGGTCTTATAACCCTTTATTGTATTCTTTCTCTGTGTCCACACAGGCCACTAACTGTTCTTATCTTGTCAAGTCGAAGCTTCTGTTGATGGTTGTAGCCTTATCTTCTGATTTATACTTCTTGTGAACTAGCTCAGTTGACAGAGCATGGAAAACTGAAGTCTTTGATTTAGAGTAAGCACTATGAAGCAACAACTAAAACATCAGTGTGTTATCAACATTATTCTCATACTGAATCCAAAACACAGCACTGTAGTAGCTACTGAAAAGAAAATTAAGTCTATTTGAGTCAAAAGCATATCTATGTGAAAGTGAACTTTTTGCATGTTACATTAACATATATTCTTCTTACTTGAAATCCAGTGTCCAACCATACATAACTGGAATTAAATGTTAAACAACAGTTAGTAGCATTAGGACAATGAACTTTCCTCTTGCTGATTATCTCTGTCAAAGTTAGATTTTGAGCTGTATCCAATTTGCAAAAAGAGAGCTCTTTCATTGGGTTTTCCAAGGGTTTGGTAAACCCATCCCATAAAAGTCTGTCACATACCTCCTCTTTAGTCTTGGTAACTTTATACCACAGTGGGTCGTCCATTGACTTTATACTTAGCCATGCAGTTGTGGTCCTCTGGGTTAACAGCACCAAGAGTAGTGAGATGTTCCATTTCATGTCTTTGGTGTATAGATCCTTTCCAATGCAGATATTTGTTAGCTGGTTGGTTACTCATTGCTCATTTGACATGAGAATGGTATATCCAATTTTCTTTTCATAAAACTTTAAAAGAAAATTAGTACAAAATAAGAGAGTATATGGCTTCTCCCATTTGGGTTCTAATTTGGATTTTTGTGAAAATGCCTTATGTCTTGGTTTGAAAGACAGCTGTCTGCCAAGGAAGGCAGAAACCTCCCTTGGAATGGAGAATTTGACTCCCCTCCCTCCGAATTATTATAACTTTGAATTCAAGGGGCTTTCAGGCAAAGATATGGGAAAAGGAATAACAGTTCTTTACTAGTATATATAACAAGGCAAACAAACAACAACAGTGGCAGCAATAACAAACAAATCAAGAAACCCAATAGCAGCTTTCTTGACTGCAGACACTTTCTCCTTTGGTCTAGTTATGATCACAGCCGCCAGGGGCCCTGGTGGCTCCCAGTTGGGCAGGGTGGGTGTGATGATTCCCCAGTGGCTGCAGGGGGCGCTGTAGCATGAGATTCGGCCATCTCCCTCACATGGTAATGGCGGATGCAGCTGGCAGAAATGGATGGAGAAAAGGCTCGGGATAGCAAGCTGGGAAGGTAGGGATGAGCAAAGTCCCGGAGTGGTAGATGAGATGTATCAGAAACTCAGCAGCTATAGCTGGAACTGTGGGGTGTCCTGGCAGGGCAGGGGGTGCAGAGCTACAATGTAGCAAAAACACGGAGCAGTGGCAAAAAAAAACAGCAGGGGCGGGGCAGTGGCAGCCGGGCTCCACACAGAGCAGTGAAAAGCTCCCTGGGAGTGGGAAAGGGGCTCAGGGATCCTGGGGNTTGACTCCCCTCCCTCCGAATTATTATAACTTTGAATTCAAGGGGCTTTCAGGCAAAGATATGGGAAAAGGAATAACAGTTCTTTACTAGTATATATAACAAGGCAAACAAACAACAACAGTGGCAGCAATAACAAACAAATCAAGAAACCCAATAGCAGCTTTCTTGACTGCAGACACTTTCTCCTTTGGTCTAGTTATGATCACAGCCGCCAGGGGCCCTGGTGGCTCCCAGTTGGGCAGGGTGGGTGTGATGATTCCCCAGTGGCTGCAGGGGGCGCTGTAGCATGAGATTCGGCCATCTCCCTCACATGGTAATGGCGGATGCAGCTGGCAGAAATGGATGGAGAAAAGGCTCGGGATAGCAAGCTGGGAAGGTAGGGATGAGCAAAGTCCCGGAGTGGTAGATGAGATGTATCAGAAACTCAGCAGCTATAGCTGGAACTGTGGGGTGTCCTGGCAGGGCAGGGGGTGCAGAGCTACAATGTAGCAAAAACACGGAGCAGTGGCAAAAAAAAACAGCAGGGGCGGGGCAGTGGCAGCCGGGCTCCACACAGAGCAGTGAAAAGCTCCCTGGGAGTGGGAAAGGGGCTCAGGGATCCTGGGGTTTTCCCCTGAGGCACCCAAGCAGATGGTGAAAATCCTTTTTTTAGTGAGGTAGGATGTTAAGGCCCCAGTTTAGTGGCTGCTCTCACGAGCAGAGGCTCACCCCATGGCAGAAGAAGCAGGACCAGGCTGGGCTCTGGTGGTGGCAGCGAATTCCCCCTCCAAGCATCAGCTCCGACCGTCCTCCTCTTAAGCCAAGAACAAGAGAGCTAGCAGCTGCCCCAGCTGCTTCTTTTTCCAGTCCAGTTCTCGAGGTATCTCTGCCCCTCCATGAGAAACCCCCCTAGCTAAGAGGGCAGCCAGCTGCACCCTTCCCCGGGAAACTTCTTTTGTCTCTCTTAAGTACCTGGTCGTTATTGTCTCTTAGCAACAAAAAATGGGAGAAAATTATCAAAGGGAAAGAAACAAAAGGAGAACTCCTAAACCCCCAACACCTTAATTAACACTTCCATCTCCGGGTTATATATAAGGTACCTGTGTTTCAGGTGATGTGGACTAACAGAATTGAACATACTTTCTTTTTTCTTCAAACTCCTTTTGTATATATATATAACATACTCTGCCTAGTACTTTAGAACTTGTGACAAAATAAAAATGTCAATGACCAGCTGGAGTGCATGGGGCACCGCCTGGGAATGGATGAAGAGCCGAATGAGAGTTTATGGGTCAGGACTAAAGGGAGAGGAGGGACAGGTGACATTATAGTGGGGGTATGCTACAGGCCGCCCAACCAGGAAGACCAAACTGATAGGGCCCTCTACAGACAGGTAGAAGTGGCTTCAAGTTCCCAAGCCCTGGTCCTCATGAGAGGGAGTGACTTCTACCATCCCAGTATCTTCTGGAAGGACAACACCACAGCAGGACACAAACAATCCAAGAGTTTACAGGAATATGTTGACAACTTCCTTCTCCAAGTGATAGAGGAGTCAACAAGGAGAGGTGCTATGCTGGACCTTGTTCCTGCCAACAAGAAGGGGCTGGTGGGGAATGTGAAGCTCAGGGGCAGCCTGGGTTGCAGTGACCATGAGATGGTGGAGTTCAAGATCCTTAGAGCAGCAAGGAGGATGCACAACAAGCTCACTGCCCTGGACTTCAGGAGAGCAGACTTTGCTCTCTTCAGGGATCTGCTTGGTAGAGTCTCATGGGATAAAGCCCTGGAAGGGAGGCCTGAGAGAACTGGTTGATGTTCAAGGATCACCTCCTCTAATCTCAGGAGCAATGCATCCCAATGAAGAGGGAATCAAGCAAAAATGCCAGGAGGCCTGCATGGATGAACAAGAAGCTGCTGGACAAACTCAAACACAAAAGGGAAGCCTAGAGAGGTTGGAAGCAGGGACACGTAGCCTGGGAGGAATACAGAGAGATTGAGCAGCCAGGAATCAGGTTAGGAAGTCTAAAGCACTAGCAGAAGTGAATCTGTCCAAGAACATCAAGGGTAACAAAAAAAAAAGCATCTATAGGTACNTGCTAAAGATCCAATAGAACTAAACCTGGCCGGGGATGCCAAGGACAAGAAAAGCTTCTGTGGGTAAATTGGTGACAAAAGGAAGACTAGGGAAAATGTGGACCCTCTCCCGAAGGACAGGGGAGACCTGGTTATCCAGGTCATGGAGAAAGCTGAGATATTCAACAACTTATTTGCCTTAGTCTTCACCAGCAGGTGTTCCAGCCACACCACCCTAGTTGCAGAAGGCAAAGGCAGGGAATGGGAAAATGAGGAACTGCCTGCTAGAGAAGATCAGGTTTGAGACCATTTAAGGAACCCGGAGGTGCACAAGTTCATGGGCACTGGAAAAGGGGAAATATAACCCTCATTTTTAAAAAGGGAAATAAGGAAGACCCAGGAACTTACAGGCCAGTCAGTCTCACCTCAGTGCCTGGCAAGATCATGGACCAGATCCTCCCGGAAACTATGCTAAGGCATAAGGAAAATAAGGAGGTGATTGGTGACAGCCAACATGACTTCACTAAGGGTGAATCGTGCTTGACATATTTGGTGGCCTATGACAGGGTTTACAGATGTGGTGGATGAGAGAAGAGCAACTGACATCATCTACCTGGACTTGTGCAAAGCATTTGACACTGTCCCACACAACATCCTTGTNGTCTGTGATAATATGTTTAAAAAGAAAGAAAAGGTTATTGCGCAGTTGTAATTGCAGCCAGAGAAGAGAAGGGTGAGAACATGTGAGAGGAACAATTCTGCAGACACCAAGGTCAATGGAGGAGGGGGAAGAGGTGCTCTAGGTGCCAGAGCTGAGATTCNCTGGATGGTCACACTCAAAGAGTTGCAGTCAAGGGCTTAATATCCAAGTGGAGACCAGTGGCGAGTGGTGTTCCTCAGGGGTTGGTATTGTGACCGGTGCTGTTTAATATCTTTGTCGGTGACATGGACAGGAGGATTGAGCACACCCTCAGCAAGTTTCCTGATGAGCCCAAGCTGTGTGATGCAGTCAACACATTGGAAGGAAGGGATGCCATCCAAAGGGACCTTGACAGGTGGGCCTGTGCAAACCTCATGAAGTTCAACAAGTCCATGTGCAAGGTCCTCCACCTGGGTCAGGGAAATCCCAAGCACAAATACAAGGTGGGTGGAGAATGGATTGAGAGCAGCCCTGGGGAACTGGTAGATGAAAAAGTGAGTAGTTGTTATAGTCCCAGTTTGGTTTATTTGCTGCCCAAGGGTTTCTGTCACCTCTTGCATGTTGAGCCAATTCAGCATCCTTATTATTTATTTTCTCTCTTATCAGGTTGGAATAATTCCCTCAGCAACACCTTGCTATCTCCTTAGCTTGGATTGTATCCAGTGCATATATTGAAAAATAGTTGAGTGCACTTCTCAGCATCCTTCTTTAGTCTTGGCATTTTACTTCCCACAAAGAGCCAAGTCACCAGGATTCCAAGGTGGTTTAGTAAATATTTGCAATGCAGGTGGGGCTCCAACCACAGCCCTCTGTTGCATGGCAGCAGGATTAGGCAAGACACTAGAAAGCATAGGATAGACTCCAGCAGCCAGCAGAGCAATTATCTGAAGCTTGTCTAGGCCAGTAGGCTCAGCTACTGCAAGCATTAGCTTTGGTGATGCCTCTTTCATCTCGCACCTGACTTGGGTGTTTTTTCTCCCATGCCCAACCATCCCAAATGTACCAGTAATCCATTTGTCCTGGGGACCTATCCTTTAGTCTATGTTGCAGAAAAGTAAGTCTGTGCTGGTCAAAGGTCCCTTGCAGTGGCCACTGTTCTGCCAGAGTTCCATCTCTAGTTATAAATGGCCAGTCTTCTCGAAATAAAATATCTGTGTACTTCTTTTTGATAATTTGCTGTACCAAAATTATTTTCCAGTTTTGTAGTATCTTGGTCAAGGGCACCCCCTTTTCTGTGTTGGGTATATTTCCCATCACTTATTCATCCTTGTGCACTTTATTCTGATCAGGCCAAGCACCAGCCCTGTCTCCTTGTGCAGTTTACACTGATCAGGCCACACACCCCTCTCTGTTTCCAGTAGGTCTACTAATGGAATTTTAATACACACTCACTCTTGGACACACTTCCTTCTTTTTCAGGCTCAACCCTAGGTTTCCCACAGCAGAGTCTCAGGTGCTGGATTTAATAAAAATAAGTAGTTTAATAGAGTGGTATAGCAGCAGGTCAGCTTGAGCTGGGTGCCTCTGAAGAGGCACTCAGAACAAAGAAATCCCAGGGCTTATATACCTTCAAAACACAGCACCGCATCAGCTACTAGGAAAATTACTAAGAAAGTGAACTCTATTCTAGCCAAAGGCATATCTATGGTGAAAATAGCTTGCAGCCTAAGGCTTAAGCAAATCCAGCTACTCATGCTAAGCAAGTAAAGCTAAGCAAGCGGCATACTAAATCACACAATATTATGGCTCTTAAATGACTTGTTCTTATTTAAAACTTACTTATTAAGCTAAACAACTCATATCTCTCATGAGTCCTACTAAAATTGATTGGTCCATGGGCATTGAACAGTAGGGTATGAATATTTAAATAGAAAAAGAAAAACCATTTACAAATATGAATTCACTCAGTGACACTGGAATAGCTTTGGCAGCTCTACCTGTATAATATAAGAATGTGAGTCTCTGTGATGGAGGAGAATTCTAAGATCTGCTACCATTGAAGAAAATTATTAAAGCATGAATAGGCAACTGAATGAAAGCCAAAAGAGGAATCAGCCTGTCTGAAGATAGAAGCAGCTGAGTGTTTCTGTATCAAGTTTCAAATGTGAAGTACACACTCCCGGCTAAAGGCAAGAGACAGACCTAGTTAGGAAAGGAACTGCTTAACAGTGATCTTGTGGCAATTCAGAAATGTAGTGTGACCTGCTTGTCTGTGATTGGTAAAACAGGATACTTTTCTGCTTCCTGTATTGTTACAGGAGATAAAGACACAGGAAACCCTGCATCGGGATGGAGAAATTTACTTATGTTATTATCCACACTTGGGAACCATTGCGTAACACAAGAATTTTTTTAATCCCAGCAAAGGGTAACTTTTCTGATCTCTTCATTGCTGAAGCCTACTCAGATGATTTTTCATCAACCTGTGTCAAGTGTGGAAGAAGATGAGGCCAGAGCGGGCTCCATTGGGCTCTGCTGTGAGCTGTGAGCCTTTTGAGATGCTGCTGTCTAAACTTCATATAAGCCAGTTTCCACTTAACCAGAGAAGACAATAACAGACTCAGAGTTTAGGAGGGCCTATGAGGCAGCTGTTTTGTCACTCTGAGTCCCTTCTAGTCCAGTGTGAGAGAGTGGCCTTGAGTATATTAATGGCTGCTAAAAGGGAGCCCTCTGGCTAAATTATGTCATCTTTCCTAGGAATTATTTTTGAAATTACTTGGTGCTATAGTGCAAACAGAAACACATATTTTACTTCCACTGATGTTAATTTTTAAAATAGTTTAACAGATAAGTTAGAAGAATGCCTAATGACTTGTAAATTCCACCTAGGAATACTGATACTGTTGTTTGCTATATGGTAGCAGAGGACAAAGTATGTTGTCACAAGTATTGCAGAAGCAATAAGGTTAGCTAAAGAAAGACGATAGAGAAGAAAGGCATGAGGAGACTGGACCAGAGGTAGAAAGTTTACTGATTAGTTATTAATGAATGCAACTGTAAGGCTTATACATGACTTTGACTTGTGTTTGACTTCCCAAGTGAGCTCGAATGCTTTGTGACCCTCTCTGTTAACTCAGAGTAACCTTCATGTGCTTTCCCTATGGCAACCTCTGTTCCTTCTCGTAGGCATCTCCTCAGTCTTCAGTAATGGAAAAATTATGCCTAGGAATAAGAGTATCTTTGTGTTGGTAAACAGATCCCAGTAAGAATACAAATATGTCTACATGAGTGATGTCCTGCTGAGAAAACAGATTGGTGGGAATCCAAAGTGATGTGGAGCTTCTGTTTGGATGCCAAGTGCATTGTTGCTGTTAGGCTGTGCATGTGTCACTGAAAACCGCACTGAACTTCAGTAACACAATTTGAGGCACGTATGGAAAGTTGGGGAGCATGGTACAGGGAATGTGTCAGAAGGCATTTGGGAATTTTCTCTGTCCTTGTCAGATTAATTAGGGGTATGAATCAGTGTGGGGAGTTCCTGCAAAATCATTTGGTTGGTGGAAATTTAAAGTAAACTAGTTAAGCATGTCTTGGTTTGGAAAGACAGGTGAGGGTAATAAAGGCAGAAACCCCCCTTGAAATGGAAAATATAAACCTCCCTCCCTCTCCAAATTATTATAATTTGAAATTAAAGAGTTCTCAGGCAAAGATATGGGAGCAGGAATAACAGTTCTTTACTAGTTAATAATAAAATGTAGCAATACAAACAAAACACTGTCAGAGTCAGACTACAACCTGACACCCTGTTAATCAGGGTGTTTGGTAGCAGTCCAGTCAAGTGGTGGCTGCAGTCCTGGAGTTGCAGATGGTGGCTGGGTTGAAGCAGCGGTCTGGTAGAAGAAGATGCAGTTTTCTCCTGGAAGTCCAGTGCTGGTAGGAAAAAAAAGGGCCTGATTTTCCTCTGTGAGTTCAGTGGAAACAAAAAGGCTGCTTGTGCTGTTCTGAATCCCAGGCTTTATCCCGGCAGGAGTGCTTGGCTCCTCCCACTGAGTCGCGCCTCTCACAATGGGATGATGAGTTCTGAGATAAGGCACTGATGGGCCATTAACAGGAGATAGTCCAGGGGTCAGTTATCTCTGAGTCATGGGCAAGGCACTGATGGGCTCATTAACAGAAGATAGCCTTGAGGGGGGGAGGCAGGGAGCACTGCCCCACCTGGTTTCAACAGTTCATGAAGATGGTGATAGAATACATGCTTTTGGTCACGTCTTAGTTTGCAACCCAGGACAGCATGAATGTTCTTTTGGGATGCTAAGCACCTTTTTACTGCTAATCTTAATTTACTTTCAGGAAAAGGGAAAAGGTACCATAACTGACAAAACAAAAATGTCTCTTGTGACATCCCACCCTTAAGGGAAAGGGAGCACCCCAAGATTTGTAAATGTTCGCGGTTGAAAGGAATAACAAAAGTCAGGTCTGCAAAAGTTTAGAGAGTTTTATTAGTAAATGACACATTTGGCTTGGAAATTGGTGTGTTAGTCCCTGATCTCCTATATAAGCATATGGCAGTGGGTTTTGGATAAAGGGGTCGAGTGAAAGGGAAGAGAGAAGGAGATAGATGAATTAAAGAGAGGAGAGAAAAAAAGAAAGAAATCACCAGTCACCCTGAGCCTTGTGGGGGTCCCTTTTTATAGATAAGTTTTCCCCACCCTGGACATAAGTTTCTTGTTTCTATGCAAATCAGTTTTCATGCACAGTCTCTTCTAGACCTTTCTGGAAATGGATCAGAGGGCTTCCAAGGGTCTTGGGTGGTGTTGATTCCCCCCTCCCCCCTGTCCATGCCCACTTCTCAATCTCATTCCTGCACTTGCCCTGGACTGTGTTGTGCTTATCTTCAGGAACTAGAACAAGGATGTTTGTCCCAAAAAAGTGCTGCCCTACCTCCGTATGGCCCCTTCTCCAGCCACATCCTTTTCTTTCTCAGTGTTATTACCAACAACCCTTGGTTGGTTCCACAGACATCCAGCTATTGGTGTTTGAGGCACACACATTAGCCCCTTATCCTCCATGTTTCGACATCTCTCTATATGACTATAGGGAGAGTGTTTTGTTTTAGTTTCTTCTTTAGACAAGCTATAGGAATGTCAGAAATAAGTCCCTGAGCCAAAAAAACTTCTTGAAAAAGCGTAGGCTTTTAAATTGAATTATTTAGCTTTGTCCAAGTGGGAAACACTTTCAACCTTGTGATTTATTAAATAAAATATGAATATCAATCTAATATTGATATTCAACTCGTAACGGACAAAACTCTCCAACAGTTAAAGTTAGAAAGCGATATGTTTATTACGATATCGNTCAACTATACCTGTATGCTAATAATTAAACCTTAGTTTCTTGCTTCTACCTTGCTAGCTATGATATCAACTTTCAATTCTTTTTAACCCTTGATTCACTTGTGACGGAAAGCATCTTGGGGGTTATTAGAGGATGCTGCAGCTGAGGTAGTAGTTTTAAAATAGAAGAGAGAGCTGGGAAGGAAGATGGAAGTAGAGGTAGAGGGAAGGAGTGGCAGACAAGATGTGGGACTGGAAGCAGGTTGTACAAATTTGAGCTGTTGATTTGGCTTATTAATCACAAGTATTAGTTCTCAATTTTTTTCCCTTAACTTACAGTGCTGTTATGTTAGTTACAAATCAACAGACTCAGTAATAATTATGTTACCAATGTGGAGTTACTAAAGATGTGAATGTGGGTGATGTTTATGTATGGAAACCCATATAGCCTGCAGTGGGCTTGCAAAGGATTTCAGATAAGTGTATACAGAGAGAGGAAGGGCAGGATGTAAATCCCTGTCTTTATTCCTTATTATTCAGTCTTATTTCTTCATTAATCTTTAAAAAAATTAGCACATATTGGCTACATGGAGAATTAGTATCTTACATCTTCAGTTACATTAAAAAGGAGGTAAGTGGACAACTACTTGGGGAAACAAAACCAATTTTCCATATTAAAATGTTTTCTAAAGACATCATGCAAATATAAACTCTGCGGAGTTTTGAGTATTTACTAGATATTTCCTCTTTAAGCCAGTGATGGGAAATGATCAACATCAACATTTTCAATTAAAAATAAATACATTATTTCCAAAATGTACTTGCCCCCATACCTTCTATGAAAGCACTCTAGCACCTCTTTTCCAGAATTGTTGCAGGTGCCAGAGGAATTGCAGTAGCCAGAATGAAAGGTGTTTCTAGGTGCACCATTGTATAATGCTATAGAAAAGATAGCTGGTTCTGTGGAGGTAAAATTTAGTGTTGTTGGCTGAAATTAAAAAAAAAAAAGAGTAAAGGGTAAATCTTTAATTGTTCTTAACGTTTAAGTGGGATTGTATTTCAAATAATTCAGCATTGAGTTTTCTACATCCTAATTTTTACAGAAGTAATGTACAACTGAAAGGTAAAGAGAAGGGACAGGTAGGATGAAACAAAACAACCAGACCTTATTCAAAAGGAAATACATTTGAATAGCATAATTGATATTTTCTTACAGGCATGCTGAGTGTTCAGTCTCAGCCTTTTTTGTAATGTACAAGTTCATGGGAGATCCTGAACCTCAAATTACAACAGTTCTTATAAACAAATTATGTTGGAAGTGGTCACTTCTCAAAGTTATAAAAAATGGTATTCTGGTAATTTAATGATACTTCTACTTTAATAGTTTCATAAATTTAACAGAAAAGCATCATTTGTTATTATCTTCATTATGAGCAGCCTTAAATAACTGAAACTGAAGAACAACATAAAAGAAAATATAGTGGGGGAAGAAGGGAATTGTGTAGCTTAAAAGTTACAAAGAAGTTGTTTTTTTTAGGACTGCTGCAAAAGTCAGAAGGAACATTTTAGGAAACTTTCAAGTCATTCTAGAATGTGAATGTAATCCAGAAGGAAAGGATTATTACATAAGTTTGGGATAGACCAAAATAAAATTATTTTTGGGCTAATATCTATGGCTGCTTATTAAAAAAAAATCAAATAGTGTGACAGGAAGTGAGGAATTGGAGAGAAATAGCTGAAGCATTACTAAAAATATACAACATATTTTTTATTGGCTTCATAACTTTTTAAAATTAGACTTGTTACTAAGGGAAACAGGAAAGAGTCACAGATAGTCATCTATGTTGAATTGCTATGACAGGGATCCTTGAAAACACATAGCATAATTTCAGTGCAAACCAGAGAATTCTTAAATTGCAATGCTTTGCAAGGCTTAGGGGAAATGTTGGGAAGAGGATATATGGAGTTGCAATAATGCCAAGGTGGATTTTGGACTAAAAGGAAATTGCACTTGTGGCAAGATCAGACTTGGAATCCCATCAATAGGAGGAAGGCTCTAGTAAACTAGATTTAGTGCAGAGAAGAGCAGTGAAATAACTGAAACTGGAAGGATTGTGTTGGAAAGGTAGAGTGTTAATAAATAATAGTAATAAACTTAGCAGCTTGAATAAACTAATAAAAGGGTGATGGGTTGTGTTCAGTATTTAAAAAGAATAAACTTACAGAACCATGGTCATAAGTAGGAACAACAGATAAATGTTTAAATTGAATATCAGGAAAATGTCCCAAGTATTATTCTAAGTAGGTTCAGTCTCCCAAAGGTGATGGGGAAGCAATGGATCCCTTACCCTCTCACCACCAGGCAGGAGGAGGGGACCTTAGTGATGGAGGGGAGTGGAAACAGGGTTCTGCTAGGGGTGGCAGGCAAATACCCTCCTAACCTACCCCACCTCCCCAGGTGCCCTTATACAATAGGTGCGAGGCCCTGGAATATGAGGACCAGGGAAAGGAGAATGTGGATGAAGGTGGTTCTGGGATGGAGGGGTCACCTAGGGCAAGGCAGCCTACCCCCCCATCATGACGTCCTCAATTAAGAAAAAAAGAAAGGTAGTAGTCATTGGTGGCTCCCTTTTGAGAGGAATGGAGGGCCTGGTATGCTGGCCAGACCCAACCCATAGGGAGGTGTGCTGTCCCCCTGGGGCCTGGGTAAGGGACATCACCAAGAAACTTCCCAGCCTGATACAGCCCACTGACTATTACCCGCTCCTGGTTTTCCAGGTGGGTACTGATGAAGTCCCAACAGGAAGTCTGCAGACAATCAAGAATGTCGTCAGGGCCTTGGGACGACTAGTCGAGGGATCTAAAGTACAAGTAGTGTTCTCTTCTGTCCTGCCAGTTGCAGGGAATGATGGGGCAAGAAACAGGAAAATCATGCAGATGAACATGTGTTTTTGAGACTGGTGTTACCAGCAGAATTTTGGGGTTTTTGATCATGGGTCAGTTTATACAACATGGAACCTCCTGGCAACAGATGGAGGTCCACCTGTCTCAAAGGGGAAAAAGGCTCTTAGCTCAGGAGTTAGTAGGGCTCGTTGAGAGAGTTTTAAACTAGATTGGAAGGGAGATGGATGGGACAGGGCCAGGCTTGACAGATAAAGTATGGGAAGGGGAGAACTATAGTAACCACCCACGAAGCAAAAGGAGACTTAGGAGGGGATGCCTTGAGCAAGCACAAGCAGCCAAAGATGTAACCACAAGACAAGACTAATGGAGCATTCCCTTGCACCCCCACTAGGATAGCGACTGTCTCGGTTTGAGAGAAATTTGGAGGAAACATCCAAAATGAACTTCCTCTGATAGAAGGCAGGTTTCAGCAGCCCCTCCCCCACCAGGTTCGGAAAGAAATTCCTTGGAGGAAAAGAAAAAAAACCTGTTTATTTAACAAGCAGGGTGCATGCAGGCACCAAAAAAAATGAACAATATTAAATAATAAAACCTCTTGCTGTGGAGAAAACCTGCTTAGATCCAAAGTCCTTTCTGCATGTATGATTCTGCTCTCTCTGGAGCTGGGGTGTGGTGTGGGCCCCCCTGGGCTGTGGTGTAGGGCCTCCCAATGATGTTCTGGTGTTGCTGAACAGCTCCAGAAGGAAAAAAGAAGCCACCGTCCCAGGAAAACACCTTGCTTCAGTTAACGATCAAGAAGTTAGCTAAAAAGCAAGAGAATGCAACTATCTTTCCTGCTGCAGAGAGCCAAGAGCCAAGATCTGGGGAGAAGAGTGAGTGAGTTATCTGTGTTTTTGAACACAGGCCACCAAAAGAATTTCACCAGCTCCCCCTCCATCTCCCAGATCTAGTTTGAAGTCACAGAACTCACGTCTGGCATAGGGCAGATGACAGGGAATAGAGTATCGTACAGTCACCCCCAGACATTCCTGTATCTGAAATTTTTAAAGAGTTCTGGGGCGAGGTATGTGTCCATTTCCATTGAATGTAATTACATTATTCATTTGCTTGTTTATGTGACCTTGAAAATTAAAGGGACAATCCTCATGGTGGTCAAAGTTTTGGTACTAGAGCTGATGTAGCTTCATGTCCTATGCATTACAAAAGGTAGAAGATCACTCTGATGTCTAATGGTTTCCCTTCATCCATGTCCNTTACTAAGAAACAGGGAAGGCCTTATTGGAGATGTGAAGATTGGGGGCAGCCTTGGCTGCAGTGACCATGAGATTGTGGAGTTCAGTATTGAGCAAGGAGGAAGAGGGCAGCACGTATGATCACAGCCATGGACTTCAGGGGAGCTGACTTAGGTTTCCTCAAGGATCTTCTTGGAAGAATCCCATGGGAATGGGCCCTGCAGGGAAGAGGGGTCCAAGAATGCTGGTCAATATTCAAGTACCACTTCCTCCAGGCTCAAGAACGATGCATCATGATCAGCAAGAAGTCTGGCAAAGGGGGCAAGAGACCTGCGTGGATGAATAAAGAACTGTCATTATTCAAGCGTAAGCGGGAAACACACAGGAGATGGAAGAATGGTCAGGACACTTGGAATGAATATAGAGAGGTTGTCAGAGTAAGTAGAAATGAGATGAGGAAGGCCATGGCCTATCTGGAATTAAATCTGGCCAAGGATGTTAAGGACAACAAGAAGAGCTCCTTCAAATACAACAATAACAAAAAGAAAACTAAGGATAATGTGGGCCTGTTACTAAATCCAGGGGGAACCCCAGTGACAGAGGACGCAGAGAAGGCAGTTACTGAACGCTACCTTCGTATCGGTCTGTACCCTCAGGGATCTCTGACCCAGCAGACCAGGGTAAAGGAATGGTGGGAGGAAGACATTCCCTTGGTCAAGGAGGATTGGGTCAGAGAACACCTAGGCAAACTTGACATCCACAAGTCCATGGGCCCTGATGGGATGCATCCAGGAGTGCTGAGAGAGCTGGCGGGCACCATAGCGAGGACGCTCATGATCATCTTTGAAAGGTTATGGAGATCAGGAGGGGTGCCTGAGGACTGGAAGAAAGCAAATGTCACCCTGGTCTTCAAAAAGGGCAAGAAGGAGGACCCAGGGAGCTACCGGCCAGTCGGCCTCACCTCAGTCCCTGGAAAGGTGATGGAGCCCTCATTCTAGAGGCCATCTCTACCCATATGGAGGACAAGAAGGTGATCTGGAGCAGTCAGCATGGATTCACTAAATGGAAATCATGCTGACCAGCCTGATTGCCTTCTACAATGAAACAACTACCTGTATGGATCATGTTTTTGTACCTGTAGGATTGTTTCCTGTAGCTTTCCTGTTGCTGGATGCTGTGGGCTGTGTGCTGTCCTCCAGTGTTTGCCAGATAAACTCTGCGACAAGTTACGGTACAAAGCGTTTTGCAGCTAGAGTGGAAGCTGTTGAATCTTCTGCTGCCATTATATCAATTATATATGTTTTAAAAGAAAATTGCTCTCTCAGGGGAAGGTATTGGGATTGTTTTGCCCTGAGGAGAGAGTTAAGACATTGGAAAGGAGCCTCCAGGGGCATAGTTTAGGTCTTGAATTTGAGTATGTTGACAGTAGGATTATGGATGGTAGAGGTGTTGTGGTCATGTTTTGTTCAAGCTCTGTATGAATTTATGCATGAAACTGGGAGATCCCATGGGAGGGTTGAGGAGGAAGTTCTTCCAATGTTTGCAATTAATCCCTGGGTAGACATGCATTCATGCAAATGATGTCTGGTACCATAGTGGCTAATACATACCTGAAATCAGAAATTAAATGGGAAAATAAACCCACCTCCCAAAACTGTAAATCTGCAAAACAGTCTTCTAGAGCTTCCCATGTTTCCAACCACTATCTCCTTGCTTTGTGTTCCATGAATAATGAAAACAGGATTGCTTATAAAGCAGAATGGTTGAAATATGACATTGTGCTTTTAGCTTGTAACTGTTTTCTTTTTTCCCTCTAATTCCAATAGGAGCATGGAAAAACTCAGTAGAAGAATGGACTGCAGAAGATTGGAATGAAGATGTAAGTGTGCCTTGTTAGGTAGACCAATTGATTATTTACCCTTTTCAGAATTTCTGTGTTGTCTTCAAAAGCTAAATGTTTGAATTAATACTTTGTATGCATGCAGTGATATTTCTTACTGTGGTTTTTGCTGCGATTCCTGTTTAAAAAAATATATTTATATAAGCTTATTTTTAGAATAAAATTAAGAAATATTAATTTATTTTTTCTTGGCAGACAATACATAGATAATAAAATTTTAAGTTTTATCCCAAATTAAGTATTTGTGAATTAGAATTCTCTACTGCTCAATGCTGGTGGGTGTTCACCGCATACTTCCCCCTATTATGTAACAATTTAAAGCCATATTATCACAAGACTTTTATGTAATTAAGTGCTGAAGTTTACTATCAACTTTAGACTCCTCATTTGATGTTTTTTGTTTTAAATCTGCACAATTGTTCCACTTAGTCCACTTCATGTTCATAATCTTAAAAAAGGAGCTAGTAATACGCTGAAATTGGCACTTAATTGCTTCATTCCTGTTTCATCGTGATGTGTTATGTAAAGTACTTACAAGAATTTGGGTTCTTATTCTTTAACAGGCAGGAGATGGCTTCATGACTGCAAAATATTTGGCATTTGTGATCATCATGCATGAAATTTGCATTTATGATTTTAAGTTTTCAGCTATTGTATTAAAGCTTAAGTAATTCAGAAAACAAACTAGATAGCAAGAAATATGGAAAGGAAAACAGCTTTTAAGAAGTCTCATCTTTTATATGAACATACATTTCAAGTTTATTTTCGGAAGAGTGAGATTGTCTCGGAAGTCATCCCTTTTGCTTCCTCCTCTAGGGTGGCATCAGTGTTATCCCTAGAAATGTGTGAATGTTTCATATAATAGATGAGAACACTCCATCCTTACCTAATGAGAGGGATGTGTCTTTTGAGAAAATGAAAAGAACTTCTAAAATTCATAGGTTTTCTGTGTCAGTTACTGTCAGCAAAAGCTGGCAGCTTCTTTAAACCTGTCCTCTATTTCTGCAGTATATGCTAGAAGCAAACTAAGGGCTAAGGATACTGAAAATTTATGGCCTTGGTCTTTCCTGTTTGCTGGTACAATGTAGCATTTGTAATACAGGAGGGGTGTTGAGCAATGCTGGTTAGGTAATTAACTATCAAACCTGAGTAATCTGTACATGGATCTTGATGGAACAGCAAATGAAATCTCTAGCCTGTTGTTAATTTTTATTAATTTTGGCGTGCTGGAAAAATCCCTGTAACCTAGGAGAAAATTATTCATGTCCTGATGTTCAGACAGAGTGAATGAAATAGTGAGCTGCAGGCAAATTAGCCCAAAACATCCCTGGGGAAAAAATAAAATAAAATTAATTCATTCGATTTTAAAAAGGAAGCATAAGAATGCACCTTGTGCCATTCAGTGTAGTTGTATAAAAATAGGTCCACTTCAAATAAACCTGATATTGGTCTTTAAGTAAATTTCAAGTTAACTGCAAAGATAGTGTCCTTGTAAGAGATTTGAGCTACATATTTTGTTCTAAATATAATTACATGCTATCATGAAGCACATTAAGTGGATTGAAATCTGCCATGAAAATTTTAGCCAATAAATCTTTTGCAGGAGAGCCCTTATTGAACATGGGCATTTCTAGGAGGGCTATAAAGTAATCCAGTTCCAGGCCAGATGCCATCTAGTGTCTTTATCAATGATTTGGAAGTAATAAGATCACTGCTGAACAAAATTTGTGAGAAATAAAAAAAATTATTGGAATGGCCATTAAAAGTAAGCCAGTCATACAGAAATCTGAACCTCTGCTAGACTTGACCCCTTCAAATGAAAAATACTTTAATATAGCCAAGTGCCCATTTGTTTTATAGGAATAAAGGCACACCTCCAGAACAAATGGCTGGTGTCTGGAAAGCAGCAACTGAAAAATTTTCAACATTGTAGCAGATGATGGAAAAAGAACAGCTCAACATGATGTCCTAAAGGGCTGTTGCTGTGGCAAAAAAACCCTATTGTAGTCTTTTTTCCTGTAGGCACTCTTCTCTGTCTCTTAATCATTCTTGATTTATATTTCAATATGTGGACTCTCCTGAACTTGATTCTGAAATACTGCATCCAATTATTCATTGCTTTTACAAAACAAAAAACGTGGAAAATAGATGAAAATATTTATTGATAGTATTGGTGTTTGAGAGAGATTTTTAGTTTACTGAATCTGAAAAGGTTACTTTATTAGCATATAATGGGTTCTTGTTTTAGTCTAGCAGAAAAAGGCATAATATGAACCTGTGGCTGGAAAATGGAGCCATGCATTTAAATATATAATAAACAACTCTAGCAGCATGACTAATGATTGAAACAACCAAGGAAGCTGATGTATTTGCTGTCTGCAAATAAAGACCAGGGTTTTTTTTTTAATAATATTTTTATTTAAATGTGGTGTTCCCTAGTCAAGTATAAGTTAGGTGCGAGTGAGTGAAATTTCATGTTGTTTGGCCTGAGAATTATTTGATTTCTGTGATTTAATAGTCCTGTGTGGTATTTATCTTTAGTAGTGAAAATTGAGCAAGTATAGTATGTTGTCAGTGTGTTATTAAGTAGAGGAAACTCCTTGCAGTGAAAATCGGAGGTTGTATGGACAATGAAGGACCAGACAAATATTGAGGTACTGTAGATGGCTCTGGGTTTTCCTTCTAAAATTGTGATAATATTCTTCTGGCTAAATAAAATTAAGTTTAACTACAGAAACTATCTGAAGGGAAGAAATAGAATACATACAATTTTCTGGAAAGTGGATGAAGGAAAACATTTTCTGCATAATATTGGTAGTTTTAGTTTTTATTTGAAACAATGGCAACACTTAAAAAAAATTTAGTGGGAGTGTTTCCTTTATGAGGAAGCACGACAAGAACTTGTTTTAATTTCTTTAACTTCAGTACATCATATCAAAACACTAATAAGGTTTTGTTATTTCTGATTTGTTGCTGTTGAGTTTTTATGAGTATGCCAGAGTATATTTTCTTGTGGTCCTCACTTATCAACTGGCCATAGGAACTGGTAGCTTAGTTGTTAAATATATTGTGTTCGGTGATTGGAGGATGATTTTTATCATAGAAACAGGAGCTGAAAAGCATAGACATTTCACTGCAGATGGAGGAAATACCATTGTGAAGCTGCTGCTTGCAAATGGTTCACAACTGTTCATTCAGTTCTGGGAAAATGCCAAAGCCTCAGTGAAAGATTTGTGAGTGTAGTGTACAGTGAGCATAGATAACTTTGTTTGGAGCTGAGATTACTTCTAAGAAATACTAAATACATCGGTGTAATAAAGCTTTCAAGCTGCTGCTGCACAAAATATGTGTTTGGACAAATGTAATCCCAGCAGAGTTCTGAATTAGGTGTTTGATTGGAGCTTGTGGCAGTGAGTTTGCTGCAGGGTGTAGTGTAAACTTCAATGTAGCCAAGCTGGTAGCTGGATATGTCTATTTTGCATGCCAGTTCACTTGAAGAGAACATTTCTTCTCTCACATCGAGCATGCTTTTGCATTGTCACAAATATCCTCAGTCTCCTTGATTTGCTTAGTTTTCAGGATTCATCAGTGTTTTGGCCAGGGTTTGTCTTATCCTGGGTTTTGTGAGCATAAGAAACTTTTGACATTACAATGAATTTGCTATTTAACCAAGAGTTTGCAAACCATAAGCTGCTGTGTGTGCCATTAGCTGACCTCCTTGTGTCATATAATGCAGGAGTCTCATAACACCACAGAAAGTACAGTACACATTCTAAAATAACACGTATGGTGGGGAAAAAGCTGAGTAATAGAGAAACAGCCTTTTAAATTGGAAATATGCTTGAGCTGAATCTTCTTTGTTTTGGTCAGTACACAGAGTTGCAGGGTGGCAGCATTATGCACAGGACAGAGTTGTGCTCCAGAAAGATGGTATTAAAATATATTGTATGAGCAGGAAGGGAAGGAAATGAAGGGAAGAATTGTGGTGGTATTCATTTTTTCACGACCCAGTGTAGTGCTAGGGGAGAGCACATGAAACATTTGAACTTTGAGTAGTAAGCGATTTGCTCCCAGTCAGACCTTCTGCATCCTGCTTAAATAAAATGTTTCATAGAAGAATCCCAGATGACCATATACAGGGACAAATGTGCTTTCAGTAGAGCTGCCTGTGGGATGGCAGATGATATTGCCTCATGTCTGTGATGTCCTTTAAACTGGGCTGCTAGCAATTAAAAATGCATAATTTCCTGGAAGAGCTACATTCAAATGTCACATTCTAAACGGATATTTTGTGCATGTTTGAATAGGTCGGTTATTCTTTAGTCTAAATACAGAGCTACACCAAAGTAAAGGGTGATTTTTGCACAAATTTAATTTAAAATATAATCATTATACGGTCATATCTCTGCCTTGTTAAACCAAACCTGTACTGGCTTAAGTCTCATTCTGGTTTGCAAATATTCCTGTCAATAGAAATTAATTAGCTGTAGGAAGTTGTAGTTGTTTAACTACTATTCTTCTAAAAAGAAAAGCTATTTTAAAAAATCCCAAACAGGAAACAACCAACACCCTAAAAACCAAAACCACCCCCTTTCCCCCCCAAAATGCCAACCAACCAGCTTCCCCATCCCAGCTACCTGTGCAAGTATCTATTGTAACAGCATGGTGGAAGCAGTACAGTTTTCTCCTGTGGATGGTTTGACTTGTTATACTAGTATAAGCAATTACACAGTTCTCCCTTTATTGTTTTCAAACTCATGCTTGCAGAGCAATCTGTTTAAGATGGTTTTGCCACCCCTAGCAGAAGTGCCAAGAAGGAACCATGAATGCTAGTTCACTATACATACCTGAGTGCAAACCTGCCTCCACTGGTGATGTGAGATGAAATGTAAAACACAGATACATGAAATGAGCGGGAATGGTGCAATGTGTTAGACTTCTGTAACAAGATTTATCAGAGCTGCTCTATGGAGTCCTAAATTGTCTGCACACTGATGATATACCAGCTGTCACATTAATTACTTTCTACTGGTATAGTTTTCAGTTAAACTGTTTCCCAAAGTGATGTAGTTATATTAGTATACCATTCAGTGTTAAGTAGATCAAATTTCCTAACACTTTAATTAAATTGGTACTTGATTCTGAGGAGATTTTGCTGAAGTTTGGTTACATGTTTTTGTCTTTTTAAGCAGAGCTACAGCATAACTGGTTGTAATGATAGTTTGACTTTACTTTTATCTTAAAAGTGCATGACCAAGATGAAATTTCTGAAGAGGTCACAGTACTGAAATGTGAGCATGTGTATGATTAAAATAACTCTCCCCCACACACATTTTTTCAGCTTTCTGAAACAAAAGTCTTCACTGCTTCCTCTGTTCCAGCTGAGAATCATGTGACTCCTAGGCAAAGGTAAGCTCTTCTTCCATAGTTTCCCTATACCTTAAAAACTTTCTGCTTGTTGAAGCAATGCTAGCTTGCAGATATAAAATGTTGACTAAAACACAGGGCAGCCTTGCTCAGAGATTGGTCAAGCTAGTTTCAAAATTGAGAATCTTGCTTTTGTGGGTTCCTGTGTGTTGTGGTTTGACGCTGGCCCAATGCCAGGCACCCACAAGAGTCGCTTGCTCACCCACCCCTGCCACAGCTGGGCAGAGGAGAGAAAGAAAAAAATTAACAAAGGGTTCATGAATTGAGATAAGGACCAGGAGAAAACACTTCAAGGGCAAAACAGGCTTAACTTAAAGTTACAAAGTGAATTTATTGCTAACAGAATCAGAGGAGGATAATGAGAAGTAAAATAAGCCCTTAAAACACCTTTTTTTCCCCAGACCTTCCCTCCTTCCAACCAACAGCACAGGCATACGGCATGGGAGTTTTGGTCAGTTCATCACTGAGATTCTCTTCCACTGCTCCAGGAGAGGAGTCCTTCCCCTGTGAGACTGTGGGGTCCCTCCTGTCCTGGGTTGCAGTATATTCTATTACATTCTTCATGAGCTGTTGAAACCAGGTGGGGCAGTGTTCCTTGCCTCCTCCCTCCTGGACTATCTTCTGTTAATGGGCTCATCAATGCCTGGTCTCATGACTCACCATCCCATTGTGAGATGCTCCACCCAGAGGGAGGAATCAAGCATTCCATCCTGGATATAATCTGAGATTTCGAATGCCACAGACAGCCTTTCCACTGGATTCCCAGAGGACAAGAGCTACATAGCTACCACTGGACCTTCCAAGGAAGACCAGACCCTTCTACAGGATCATCGCTTCAACAGAACCACATCCACCACTTCAGGAGGACTGCAGCCACCATTTTATCAGACTGCTACCGCCACCCTGACTAACAGGGTGTCAGGTTGTATTCCGACTGTCAGTTTAAATCAGTGTTTTTCTGCCTTTATTTCTAATTTTCCTAATAAATTGTTATTCTGACTTGGTGTCTCCCACTGGTTTGTTTTCAAATCAGTACATATTTTGGCGCCCAACGTGGGGCCCAAGGTACTGAGAAAAGTCAGAATAACAATTTCGTATTGTAGAAGCCACCTATTTGCTATGATGCTCAACATGCTTACACGGGTCCTGTACCTAGCTCTCTATATTTTTCCGCACATGGGGAATTACCTGCCAGATTTAATGCTCCTGTGTAGACCAGGGTATGGTATAAGAATTGCTTTATTGGTTTATTATGTCTATTGCATTATAATCTCCGAGGCAATGAACATCATTTGGAATATATACTCAATTTTGTTTGCTTGTCCTAGTCTAGGCTGCTACAGCTGGGGCTTCAACACTCTCACCCAGCCCCTGGGGGGAAGAGTAAAGAATGATTTTTCCAACCTTTTAGGTCAGACGCAGAAGTTTTTGAACATACTGAGTTCCCTCTGGATGTCAAGAACGGTATAGGGTTGTTAGTGCTGCTTTGTCTTCTCTGTACCATGTATACCATGCTTAGAGTCAGAACACTTGGTGTGGCACATCATCCTCAGAAGGAAAATAAGGAAAGCAGCAAAGCAACAGGCACCATGTCTACACAGACCGTCAGAGAGGAGAAAGGAACCAAACTCAAAGCAACAGTGTCCATGTCTATGCAGACTGCCACAGAGGAGAAACGAACCAAAAGCACCATCAGCGTCTCCACACAAACCATCACCGAACCAGAACAGCCTAAACCGGTGGCAGTTGCCCCCATTCAGAAGACAAAGAGCAAANGGTGGCAGTTGCCCCCATTCAGAAGACAAAGAGCAAATCAGTCTGCATA
>VZTN01021145.1:0-66424 GCA_013400515.1 Erpornis zantholeuca
CAAAGAATCACAGAATGGGTAAATGAGGCTGAACAGGACCAGCTCCCTCAGTCTTTATTCATAAGAGGTGTTCTCAGGTTTCTGTGGCTGAAGGCTTCATGATGTGTGGTAGCTGGTCTTTGAATTCTGAAAGGCAGATGGTGTCATCTTAACTTGCTCTTTGTTTTCTTGATCAAAAATACTGATTTCTTTCTAGAATTGATGCTGCATAGATACATGGTGCCAGTCATTAACACGTGGAGTTGCAGCATCAGCTGTTACTGGTGCTGAACATACATTGTGTCTATTACAAATCTGATGTGATCATCAAATTACTGAATGTGTTTTTATACACTGTAAAATATGTAAACACCGATTATGCCTTTGCTATATGTCCTGTGTTTCTATGTATCTTCTGTATTTCTTTTCCCTTGTTGTTTGGTTGTTTCTATGGACATTTGCCTGTAAACAGTAGGAAGCTTTTGTTTCTTAAGAGTTGATCTGTTCCTGTTGCTTATTCTTATTATAAAGATTTGGAGGATAATTCTATTGGTTGCTGTGGAAATGAGCCTGATGTCACAAACAGAGAATTACAGTTCACCAGGCCTTTAAGAAACAAAATGAAGGGAGAATGGGCTAATTGGAGAGCCATGTGACTGTAGCAGAATCTCAGCTCTTATTAAAAGCATGTATTTTTAGTCCCTGTGTTTCTATAGAAGAGCTGGAAAGTGTAATTCAAATGGTGACAATCCATGACTCATCAGACAAACTGAAAAAAACAGCTCTGAGAGAAAGGATGCTTTGCCTTTATGGGATTCACACTCAATAAACCAGTAGGGACCATGGTAGGTCCCTTCAGCCCATCAAAACTTCGAATGCTTGAAGAGAGAAGGGGAACGTGTCCAACTTACCCACTGAGAAAACATGCTCTGCCATTAGCTTTACCACTTCAGGCTGTTCTGCCAAAGCTACCTTCCTCTTGGGAACAGAAAATAGGTTGGTCTTGATGGCTCAAGTCAAGAATCAGAGGTTTCTGTTTGAAAAAGAGTGGACTTAGGGCTGTCTGATAGTCGCAGGGGGCTTCCCTCTGTCTGTCATTAATGGGGGTGAAGGGCCCTGGATTGCCATCCTCTCTTTTGTTTTCTACCAGTTAAAAGAAGCAAAAATTTAAAACGTGCTCATAATTACATATGTTTTCATTATGTTCTTAGGCACTAAAAATACATTGCTTTTTTGTGTGGCTCTGGAAAATTTTTAGTGGATGCTGCGCAGTGTCACTGCATAGTTTTGTTGGCTGCACTGCAAAATTGAATGGCTTTTGAGGACATTACAGATTGCTGAATTTGTCTTAGAACTGTCCAGATTTTCTGTGGGTCATAATTTTATTAAGGCCAGTACAGAATATGGTCAAATTCATTTGTGATTAAATTCCAATATAATATGTTTTTGTATTGATTCTGAAAGTATAAATGCTTGCTTTTATTCTAAACATAAAAGTTACAAATAATTTTTGTTATTGCAGGTGTCTTGGAACAGGGGTTATACTAGATGATTTAGAGAGATCCCTTCCAACCCTAACAATTCTGTGATTCTGATATTGAGACACTCAAATTAATTGTAGCAGTAATGATAAAGATTTTTTTTGAAGAATGTATTTCCTAGAATTAAGTGGCCTAGTAATAGAAGTTTTCATTCATGAAGGCATACTGAAGAGCTTTAAAATGCTTTGTTTACTGTTGTTGCTTTGTTGTTGGTTTTGTTTGTTGGTTTTGGTTGGGTTTTTTTTTTAAGTAAAGTGCTGTTTCTACTTTTAGTATGTTCTTTATGTCTGAAATTCACTACAGAGATGGAGCAGACTCTGGTATCCGTACCTATATTAACATAAACACTTTGTCAATCCTAGTAACTGCTTTGAAGGAAAGCCTAGGCTATGTATAAAGAGCCTATAGGTAGTAGTAGTTGAAGTGAATGGAAGGAAACAGTACATGTTTTATAGATGTTTATGAAAGGAGGATGGGAAGCTGGTTTATGTACTAAATATATGTCTGAACTCTTCGCTGAATAACAGCACTTCAGAACTGGATAGGCTTTAAGAGTTGGAGAAATTGCTGAAATTTTACTGGAGATGGTGATGGTGAAAGCACATTGAAGAGATGTGAAGAAAATGAGTGAGTGACAAAAATTCCTGGGATAAAAATATAAAAGTCCTGAAAGGGAAAAATTATTTAAAAATGTAAAAAAGAAGACATGGAAGAACAAAGCAAAACAAATGTCTTCAAATAAAGTTGGAGTCTACTGAGTTTTGGTAGACCAAAATTCATGTATCTGTGCTATTTTTACAACCCATGGGTAGTGCCATGAGTGATGTAAGAAAACAGAGAAGAGATGTTAGAAATAGCTTATTAGGACAAAATCAAAGTTGGCTTTTAGAGAAACAGAACAGCAGACAGGAGCCAAAATAGAACTCACAACCTAAAACTGAATGCTTGGAAACTTTTATGTTTGGTTATGAAAAATAATAATAATAATGAAAAAACATAATTGTGAAGTTGAGAGAAAAGACCTGAAGCAGAAGGAAAAGAATTCCTATTGAACCTTGGTGGCTAGCCAAAGTTTATCTTGTAAAAATGATTTGAATTTATTTTGTCTTCTGTAGAGGGCCCTCTAGAATTTTTCGAATATAAATTCTTTATCGTTAAAATCTGTGAAGATGTACACAAGCACTATTATTTTTGAATTGAAAGCTTGACTACTTATTTAGCTAATTTTGGGTGAGGGTGAATCCAAGCAGCAACTCAAACTTGAATTTGGAAAAAGCAACTTACAGGCCCTTCGGAGGTGCTCTTATTCTGGAATAAGTCAGAAATGGCTGTTCATTCAGATTTGTTTTAGTAGGTAAGAACTTAATTAATTAGGAAATCTCTAATACTTAGAGGTATAATGACCCATTTCATATTCCCTTGAGTATAGAACCATATTTTTATATTTTATGTCAGACACAATGAACATTGTCACATTGCTTGTCAAGTCCAGGCTCACTGTTTTATCTATGGTCTTAAATGTGATACTTTCAGAGAAGACCACACTGCTAAAGATAAATGACATTATGATATAAATTTAAATTATCTGTACTTTGATTTCTAGGAGTTTAAGGGACTCACAGAAAAAATGTCAATTAAGTTCTCCCAAATGGTACAAAAGCACATTCTGAAGTATTTCCCAGTGTATGTGCTTAAATCACAGCATGCACTGAAGTTTTTCTGGATTAGGTTTCAATAGGCAAGTGCCAGAGTAGCTAACCTTTCTAACAGCAATCTAGAGATGTAATGACTGACTATGTATGAGGACTACTAAACTGCTCTTCAAACTACAAACTCTTCAAGGCAGACTCTACTCTTAAGATAAATACTTTGCAGCTCTGTGTACATGTTGGAGCTTAAAGTTTTCCAGTCTCATATTTTTAAAAATAACCTGAGTAAGTTTACATTGAATCTCAGGGTTTTTCTACCAGTAACACATTTCAGAAGAACTTGATTTTCTTTTTTTTAGTCCCCCTTTTCCTTTCATCCCTATTTTATGATCTACCCACACAGGCTGTGTAGCATCTTTGGCTAACAGCACCCTCTCAACCCCGAAACAAAACAAAGGAAAAACACCCAAACAAAGCAAGCATCCTGTCCCTGGGAGACATGCATTTCAAAAGTTTTGTAAGTGTTCCAGGCACAAATATGTCAATCTTTATTCAGGGTCTATCTGGACATAAAAACCAAATCTAAATCTTGTATAGTTATGCAGAAGGGGTTATAATCACATCTCCATGTAGTTATTTTAGTGGAAACTAGCAATAAATATGGTCTCTGCACTACAGAAAGTCTTTGGCTTTAAACTGAGTCAGGCCTCATAAAGTGTTGTGTTGTATCTAGTGAATAAAAAAGCTGTGTAAACTGCTGTAAATATCTTGGGTTAATGAATAAGGAATATATCATGTCACTGCATTTTGTTAAATTAAATTTGCTGGTTGTACATCAGGTTTTATCCTGGCAGCTGTTATTTAAGGTAAGAAATGACATCTTTTTCTTGGATAGGAATGCCCACCTGTATGTACAGCAAGTTGTTCTGTCCCATGCAGAAAGAGTTTGTTATGTCCTGTTTCTCGCCCCCAGCAGTTATGACACCCAGGCATATGCAAAAACTTTTTTCATATGGGTTTAATCTTCATGCTGCCAGTGATAGAAAAGTTGTGTTCTCTTGCTGCTGCCTGCTACACATACAGTGCCAAAGAGTAGTATGTGTAGTGTTCAGACTTGGTGCTTGAGGTAGACTGTTAGGGTTTTTAATTGTGATTAGTGCTGTGTATAGCAGCAGGTGAGTTCTTGTAAGTTCTTCTCTTATTCAGACCCCTAATATATAACTATGAACTGGTCTCTAATAACATTATAGTATTCTTATACCAAGCCTCTTACAAAACTCATACAACTATCTTCCAAAAATAAAGAATTATAAAAATAAAACCCCTCCCATGTACCACAGCTGTCAAATAGGTTTAGTTTGAAAGAATTGATCACCTGCTTTGTTTTAATAATTGTGAAGCAGCGCTGGAGATTGGATTTCTGCATTGTTTTACTAAATGTTTAATGGATCGGTCTTTTTCAGAAGCACTCTCTCAATGCCCTATTCCGTTTTATGAAGTGGATTTTACCTCATTTTCTTTCTCCTTTTGTGAAAGGGCTGAAACTGTTTCCCATTCCATCTGTTGCGATTTTACAATTATTGGTTTATAATGACTAAACAGGTGGGAGAAATAGGAAACAGCTTCATCCCTTTCACAAAAGGAGAATAAAGTCTATTATTGTAACAGATTTTTTATTATTTCCACTATGGGATATTTTGTAATCAGTTTTTACTGTTAATAGTTACATAGAATATCAGTCTTGTCCTAATCTTTTGTGAAACAACACCCACCAGGAGAGATTCCCATTTTTATTAATAGACTTTCAGTTTAGTGTAAATAGTAGTCCTCCATATAATTCAGAATAAAAAATTTCTTGGCATACATATTTTGGAGTTGTGTTTTGTTTTCTCCCTCATTTTACATATTTAATCTTAGATAAAAGTCTAGTAACTTATGCTGCCCAATTTCAGTGACTGTTGAGCTTTGTAAAAGTTGTCAGAATTTTGCCAGCCCTTTCCAAATGACCAGGAGTAGATAGCTTTGGAGCTTGGTATGAGAGCTGAGATTTTTCCAACTGCTTTTTTGCTTGGTATTCGGTTGCATTTTGCAATTTTATGCATTAATGCTGTTGAACTAGTAATTCTAATAGTCATTTTAGGGAAATGTAGAATGTTCTACTATGTTTTCCACTTGCAGGTCTGGAAATTCAAATGGCATCTTAAAACTTCTAGGCAATTTTTAGGATCCTGCTTTTTGAGTTTCAAAAAAACCTGAGAAATAAAAATAAATAATAAAAATAAATTTTAAATCTTCCTGACAAAAAAAATTACATTTTGTTTTAACAATGTTAATTTGTGCAGATTATGAATCGCTACTTTCTATGAAATTAATTCATTGTCAGAATTTCTTATGAAAAGACCTTTTCATTTTATCAGGCTTTTTCTATTTTTAACCATAGTCAGAACATAATAGGTTTTTAAAATTACATTAAACCTTTGACTTAAAAGATGATGCAGATCAAGTATAAACATGGAGAGAGTGAACAAGGAGGTCTTTTTTTAAAGTTATTTTGATTAAATATTAAACGTTATACATTATTTTGATTGCAAATACATAGCCATCAGAAATAAAGGATAAATATTTAGGAGGCGCTGGTGAAAAATGTGGTAATTAACACTGGAGAAATTTTGGATAAAATCAAATAAAAATAAAGAGGAAAGAAAGCTTAATGGCAAGCAAGGTAGTATGCATGAAATGAACAAGGGTTTCTATAAGGGTTGAAATAGAGAAGTTACAGAACCACAAAGAAAGTAAGGTGAGAATGGAGAAATGCTGGATGCTTCAATGGAGGAATTCCACTGTTTTTTTCAGAAAGGTTAGGATGTTAAAATTAAATATCAAAAAATGTGTTGGTTTTCTATATTCAGTTTATCTACTGAATGGTATGCAGGCTTTTGAACAACTTGAATTCTAGCTGTTCTCTTTAAATTGGACAGAAGCCAGTTTCTGATCCTTGTAAAGTGCTCAAAGCCTTCACAGGACACACAGCAGGCTGAATGAGAAGCCTTCATTCTGATTTTCCAGCTTTTATATGGCTACAATTAACTCCATATGATGCACATTGTTGTCTTAGTGGCTGAAGTTTCCAAACAATGACTTGAATTCTGGTAGCAGGAACACGATGTATTTTCTGTGTGCAGCGTGAGTGTAGCACGGGCAGCCATGTTGCTTTGCTGAGCTTTTGGGAAGCTCTGGTGGCCTGCAGGCTGTCCTCCTCCTTGCTCACCTTCTCAGCAGCAGTCAGCAGCTGGAGTTGGGTGTCCCCATTCCCACTGTTATAAACGGCTCCGATCCACGATGGATATGAGTTATTAAAATGAAATGAATGAAAAAAATTACGCAAATCAGAATGGGGGCAGCGCTGAGAGCTTAGCTGGGTGCCAGAGGCTCGCTCACAAAGTGGTGGTTCTGCCTTTTGTACCCTCAGACTGAGGCATGTTAATTGGTGGTTTTACATAGCTGCGCCCCCGTGTCAGTCTTCTGGGGTTCCTGTGCTTTTTGTCTCAGAGGTGATCAAGGTTTTCATTGGCTGGGTCCCTTATCCCTTTTTTGGTGGTGCCTCTGAATTCTGGCTGACAACAGCTCCCTCTTCCCCTGCAAAACCCCACAGAACTGCCCTCATCACACACATCACCCAACTCCCACAAAGCCAAACTTGAACAATCCAACCACCCCAGCAAAACCTTCCAATATACATTTTCCCCTTGATTTTTCCTGAAGGCAATATCAAAACATACGTCATCGCATAGCATTCTAACTCATAACTTAACCTACAATATGATTTCCAACTAATACAACACCTGGCACAAGCCAACAAAAAAAATCCATTCATAACACCACCCTTTTTCCTCATGGGGTTCAAGTCCTTTCTTCTTTATCCTTGAAGCAGTGCCATGTCCAGTGCCACACAAGCAGCTCTCAGCTTCTGCTTAAGGCCATCTTTATAATGCTATTTGGCAAGGGAATGAATGCTCATGGGTGGAACTGAGAACCTGTGTAGAACTAGAAAGGGCTCTGTGTGTGTACCTGTGTTGTGGACACTGCCTTGGGCCGTCTGACAAGAATAAAAGCTTGTTATGTTTGGGAATTTCCCAGAGAAGCAATGTGCTTTGTGTTGTACTTTGCAGTGTAGTGTAAAGATTCCTACGCTAGAAATAAGCAGCAAAGTGGTGCAGCAGCACAGCTGGAGTCTATTTTCAGTTTATTTCAGGAGCTCTAGAATTCCTCCACTGCCTGATTCAAGCTAATCAGAGTCTCTTTACATAATAGTGCCATTTGTAGGCACGCAGAACAACGTATTTTTTTGAAACAAAACACTGCAGTGTTCCTTTTGAAATATTTGGATGCTTACAAAGTTGAATATTCCAATATTTTATTTGGGGAAAAAAATAAAGGAAAGTTAAATGTAATTGTCAAAGAATATGTCCAGGGCGGTGGGGCCAGCAGGTCAAGAGAGGCAATTCTGCTCCTCTGCTTTGTTATTGTGGGATCCCATCTGGAGTGCTAGATCCAGCTTCGGGGTCCCCAGAACAGGAAGGACATTGACCTGCTGGAAAGAGTCCAGAGGAAGGCCACCAAGTTGTTTAGAGGGATGGAGCACCTCTCCTCCCGGAGGAAAGGTTGAGGAAACTGCGTTTGTTCAGCCTAGAAAAGAAGGTTTTGGGGTGACCTAATCACAGCATTCCAGTGCCTGAAGGCAGCCTACAGGAAAGATGAAGAGAGACTTTTTGCAGGAGTGTGTAGTGGTAGGACAAGGGGAGATGGCATCAAACTGAGAGTAGGTTTGGATTAGATACTAGAATGAAATTCTTTACTCTGGGGGTGGTGGGGCATTGGAACAGTTTGCCCAGAGAAGTTGTGGAGGCCACATCCCTGAAAGATTTTAAGATCAGGCTGGATGGAACTCTGAGCAACTTGATCTAATTAAAGGTGTCCCTTACCCACAGCAGGAGGGTAACTAGATGATCTTAAAGATCCCTTCCAAAACAGGCCATTCTCAGATTCTATGACTGTGAATATCAGGTTTATTGGAATGGTATCTACTGAAGCATTTGTTCTTCTCTTCAACAAAGGAAAGTTCTACTAAAAATTTATCATTTTTACTGGGGAAAAAAAGTAAAAGTTTGCACAGTTTTATATTAAATGTAACATTTAACTTAAAGTAAAATAAAGAAAGGGAGATTTCTGTACTGTTTTAGGATTTTGATTTGGGTGATCAGATTTCTGAAGGCATCCTCAACAATATTTACTTTGTTGTCTAAAAAAAGTTATTCTTCTGACTAGCCATTTTATTTATATTCATATCTGTATCTTGGGTGTTGGTGGTTTTTTTCAGATTTAGAATTTATTAAAAGACACATAAAGGGGGGATTAAATCATAGATTATTTTAGATGACTTCTGTGAGTGTAACCTCTTCTTTGCTATTTCTGCATAACACTAAGATTGAGATATTCTGACAAGGGTCTGGCATATTTCTTAATGGTGCAGAGGATTGTGCGTCACTACCCAGGAGACTGGGTCTTTATTTTATGACTTATCTTGAAGCCATGATCTCATACATATTGAAAGTTAGTAAGCCATTTATTTTCTGAGGGTTTTTTTACTGCATAGTCTGAGATAAGCTTTATTTCACTGATGGCCCACACTGTTTGGAAAGCATTAGAACTAAACCCAGTCTTTTCTCTGTGAGAAACTTGAGCATAAATGTAGTGACAGTTTTCTTATATGTCTAATTCCATACCACATCCAAGCTTAAAAAATTACTGTGTAAGAAAATTTACTTTGTAAGAGAATGAAGAATATATGGGGCTGCAGAAGGAGTGGAAGAGGCCAGCTTGGATCATCCTAGACACCAAGTAAAAATGACATATCCTATACTTATTGTTAATTGTGTGTGATAGGTTGAAAACCTGGTTAATGGATAAGTTGCTAACCCAATGAGAGGGCTGGTAATGCCTCTGTGATTGCATATTTAGAGGAAGGCAAGGGTGAGAAGTTCTTCTGTTCTGGCCTGAAGGGCTGAGGGGTGGCTGGAGGCGGAGGATCCTGGGCCCCAGCCAGGCCCCCCTCCCTCGATCCTCTTGGCAGTGTGGGGCCTGACCTTTCCCCCTGGGGAGAGCTGTCCCAGCTCCGCATGCAGTGTGTGACTGAGCATGCAGTGTGTAACCGAGACCGCCTGGCTGAGATGATCTGAAGTGGCTGAGACCCCGCACAGAGCTGGCAGGACCAGCAGGTTCCCCTCCTCCCGCCTCCCCTGCCGGGACCGCAGGGCCGAGATTTCATCTGAAGCTGCCGCGACCTCCCCGTGCGGAGCCGGTGGGGCACTCCTGCATCCAGCACAGCCTGAGCTGAACTGAAGAAACACCTCGTGTCACACCATGTCACATCAAAGACAGCCTTTTCTTCCAAGTAGGGGAGGAAGAAAGGGAAAATAAAGTCACATGGGACGAAGCTGAACATGGTGACCCCAAGGTCAGAAGCAGAGGGGAAGGGTGAGACCACGTGGGATGGAAGCACACTGACGGCAGGTAAAGAGGGCGGTCGCACTTCTGGTGCGGAGCTTAAAAATGCTTCTTGCAAGCTGTAGAAAAAATTATAATCTGTTTGAAAAAAAGAACTTGGGAGATGGAAAATTCTTGTGCAACTTGTGATTTTAAAGAGAGGCCCACACCAGGCCGTATAAAGTTGTGAGAAGGTGTTACAGAGAGGCCTATGCCAGGCCACACAGGAGCTGCGAGAAGCTATTAGAGATTCGAAGCAGAGAACCTTTGCTTTCAGGCTGAGATAACTTAAAAAACTAAAACCCCGTGGTTTTTTTCCTGTGGCCCATGACCTGGCAGGGTGGGAAGACTGCGGGGTTTTCATGGGAGAGATACCTTTTTCACTTCAACTGATTGTTTTTCTGGGTGGACTGTTGGTTTGTGAAGATTCTATAGCACAGCAGAAGAACCCTTTTTCCTTAAGCATAAAAAGACTCTTAAAAAAGTGGAACTCTCACCAAATTCCATGTTTTGTTTTTACTTGTGAGAGGTTTGTGGTAACGAGGGAGGCACTGGGAAAGAAAGATGTTTAAAAGTTTGCTTTGATTTCTTACTGTTTTTCACTTTTCATTCTGTTAGTAATAAACTTTTCTTTATATTGCAACTGTTTAAGTGTAGATCTGTTTTGCCCTGAAGTTCCTTTCAGATTTCCTCAATAAATCTGTATTCCCCTTATGCATATAATTGGATTTTGTGTTCTTGGCACTTAAACTAGCGTCAAACCATGACATTGTGTTTGTTAGGGAAGCCTGTTACCTGCTGAAGAGCATTCAGTAAATTCTGGTTTTCTGGTTGTTGTGTGTTTGTCTGTACAGTGGTATTTAAAACATATAATACACTCTGATAAAGCGTGGTACCATTGCTTAAGAAAAGCCATACTCCCTATAGAGATTAGAGTTTATCTTTCCTTGAGGTGAAATGTCTTAAAACTTTTCATAAGTTCTTGCCTACTATTTATTGCACTCTTACTGCAAGCCTGTCAAACTTCAGGACTTCCAATGTATTTTTAACAAGATCAGATTCAATGGGTTAAAAGGTTCTAGAATAGTATTTTCAACATTGTTATTCAAATGTTTTTCTTTGTCTAATTCTGAAACAGGATATAAAAGTGGAAAGGGAAAGCCTATCTTGAAAAGCAGAGGAAAAGTCCAGCTTGTTTCCTTTACCATTTTTTCACAAAGTTCTGAAGTCTAGTTTTGTTTTCCTTTGTACTCTCAGAGTCTTTCACTGTATCAACCAACTTTCCTTTTTCTCATATTTCCTGAACCAAAGCAAGCTAAGTCCATTAAGCCTGAACTCCACAAGAAGGTGAGTCAAAAAGTTCACAGGTGGTTTACTCTTCCATTTACTTGAAATGTAGCTCTGTTGGAATTGGAATGGAGCTCCCTCAAAGCTAATCTGTTCCCCAGGTTTTTAGGTGAATTTATTTCCAATCATACTCTTGCCTCTTTTTCTTTTCCTCAAAACAAACTATTTTATTGATGCATTACTACACTGAAATACTTTCAATTATGAGGCATATGGAACATTCAGAGTGTTCAGCTGCGAGCTAATGATGAATACAAAATTTTGGGAAAAGTTAAGGTCTGTTTGTGGCTATAATTTCCTCTTTCTGAATGGTCTGATATTAACTTGTGATGTTTTAGGGTTTTTGTCCTCACATAAAGACCATTAGATGGAATATATTTATTCTGAAATGGAAGTCATCCTTCTAGATCATGGGAAAGTTAATATCTCTGGAAACTCAGAAAATTCTGAGATCATAATTTTAGATTTTTCTGTTTGAGATACATTAGTTACCACTTCTTTAAAAAAGGTGTGAAGGAGAAGAAGAGAGATGTGAAATAAGGGAAGAAGATCAGAAGACTGAACTTTTCTTCTCTTTTGTCTTGCTATTTTTGAAGTTTCATCTGCCTCTCCCTCTCTTTTCTTCTCCCTATTTTTTATGGTTTTCTCTTGTTCCTTTTATCCTATTTCATTATTAACTCCTCATTCTTCTTTACTTCTCATGTATTTTCTGCTTACTTTTGCTCTTGTTATCTGTATCTTACATGCTCTGGAAAGTATCTGCCTAATCTGCCTAACTGAACAATATAAAATTAAATAAACAAACATGTCCAGTGTGATCATACTGAGGTAGAGGTGGATAGATTAGGAAGGGATATAAAATTGAATCCTGGGACCTGGGAATGCTGATAGTTCATTACTATTATGTTGTCTTTTGTCTGTGGCAACATTAAGTTGATGAATACCAGAGTGATGTTGATGGTGTTTTGCTACTAGGTTGGACAACTTAATGTTTTTATAATACCTCTACTTTAGGGCTTAACATTCATAAAACATTTGAATAAGCTTATGTTAAGTTTATATTAAGCTTACATTAAATAGACATTTATATTTTTCGTTTAAATATATGTTGAGTTTAGTTTAGGGGCATATCTTTGTAGTTTGAAGCATGGGTGACAGAACAGTTATTTTAGTAAACTGATTTGTTTATCTCATTTCTGTTTTTTTCCCCTAAAATGTAATATTATGGATTGGCAAGTCAGATGCTGCTTGCTCCAGAGTTTATTCATTGTTGTCAGGATTTGTGGCAGGAATTATTTAAGGAAGAACCTACCCAAAGATGGAGAACACATTTGTTATTTGGAAAAAGGGTTTGTTGAGGAAATTTGTGGTAGACTTGCCAGAAATTGCTAAAAGATGTTCTGACTGTAATGACAGGTAAATGGCAAAATTGCTTTATAAAATTTAGTGATTTGATCAGTATGGTACTTAGAGCAACTGTCTATAGTGGGTGCTGGCCTCTAAGGATTCTTTTAATGGAATAAATTGGTACAGTCTGTGCTTTTTAAAATATTTCTATATGTATCATGTCATTTTATGATAGACCTTTCATAGGGCTGCAAGTTTCTATAGAGTAGAAAGATACTAAGTTGGATGATACCAGGAGGCATATGAAAAACTCAGGGTGTGCTCACATTGCAGTCAAACTGTGAGTATGTCTCACAGAACTTTGAAAGAACTGGCTTAATTTAGCTACTTTTGATACCTCAGAAGTAAATTTTTGACACAGGGACCGGCTCCTCTTGTATTCCAAACTGTTAGCTAAATATCCAAATAAATACCATAGATCACTATTTGATGGCTTTAAAAAAACATTGTGAATATTAGAAATGCATTCAAGATGACTTACTGTCTTGGAAATATTAGGAATGAACCGCAAGCTAATGCAACTTAATTCTGAAAGATTTGTTCTTGTTTAAGCAGCCCTTTATATTATTTGCCATAGTTCTTGTGGGCAAGAAGCACTGTTACCGTGTATGTGTTCAGATTTCATATAACTCTGTTTTACCCATCCTTCTGTTAAATTATATGTATTTTTAGTATAAGCTGCATTTTTCACTGTTTATTTGATGGGGTCTTTGGTTTGTTGGGTGGTAGATTTGATTCATGATGTCATCTTGTATATCTGTCATGTACCCGCAGTGTCTAAACTTTCATAGTAAGTAGGAGTCACTTGGCTTCCTTCTTTTTTACATGCCTTCATAATTATGTCTTAGATCATTCACACAACCAGAGAATAGTTAAGGTTGGAAGGAACCTCTGAAGATTATCTAGTCCAACCCCCCTGCCAAGGCAGAGTTACCTAGATACTCAAGGATATTTATCCAACAGTTCATCGTCTTTTTAAGGCAAAAGTCAGTCTAGATGTGTAGTAATTCTCATTTCTTTTACTTTCCCCATCTTCAGACTCCCTATGACTCAGATTTGCTGAAAACAATCAGTTTTGTATTTCTCTGAAGTCAAGCGAAGTGATTCTTTCAAAGGCCAGGGGCTAAGGTATAGAATAGGACAGACTAGTTTTAAAGTTTGTTTTAAAACACAGAAAGCTGTGTATTACTACGTGTCACACAAAAACTGGTAATTGGTGGTAGCACACAAAAGAGCAACCAACTATACTGGGGAATAAGCTCAGAGAAAAATGAGGTAAGTGTGAGAAAATACAAGTGAACAACAGATTGATGGGATAAAACCATAGAAAACTGATTATAGGATAATTTTAGGATTAAAGCTGTTTACTTGAACAGAAATGGCTGAGAATTTGTGTGTTCTTGTGTGCTTGTTTTATTAGCTGAATAGGGAATTGTAGGAAGTGATAACAGAGTAGGAAATAAAGCTTAAGAGAGCAAATGGGCTTTGGCTTCTAAGCCTGTAGAGGACAAGTAACCCAAGTGTATTAAACTGCTTAAATAGTCAAGCAGATATTGTTTAGGATGATTAGAGATCTCTATAAGCTTGCTTGTGGGAGCTATTTATCTGAATAATGTTATTACCTTGAAAAGTAAGTTTCCTTGAAAACGCAGTTTTCATTGGAGTGTTTCTCCCTGATACTCTGACACAAAATGACATTTGATAAAGTCACAGATAATCCTGGCAGTATGGTTTAATGCTGCCTTTGTCAATGTACTATATTATAAAGTTTATTCTTGCTTATCATCTCCTTGGAATCCTGAAATGAACAAAGAATTACCCTGTTCCAGCTTTGATATTAAATTGGAAAGGCAAAAGATGAAATCTCTTTGTACTAAGGCAGAAACAAAATTCAGGTCTAATGTTTTTGTAGAGAAAGGGAAAAGATTTGAGATGGGTCAAGCAAGGATCAGTAGAAAACAGATCTGCAGGAGTGTAAACTGTTCTTAAGAGCTTTCCTTTCCTTGGTGTTCATGCATGATACCTCCCTCTCTTCTGTACACTCGATTTCTCAAGAATTATCATTATGGTCCATATTGTCCCTAAGGGCACATGAGAAATTACTGAGATAAAGCAGTTAGTTAATTGAAGAAAGTACTTAATAATGAAAAAAAAAAAAATTACAGCAATGCATCAAAAAACCTGTTCAACTATACTAAACTTGAAAACACCCGGCTTAGATGGAAACAGAATTTTTTAAAATTAGAAGTAACATCTAGAAGATTTATGGAAGTAGTACTTGAAACATTTTTTTCTCAGAGCAATGAACATAAAGCAGACTTCCCAGGATAGATTTGCAATGACAATTGTTAAGATAAATGAGCATATATTAAACTTACTTAATGTGTGAATGTATAATATAAATATTGAGTTGTTTTGCTGTAGTAATGAAAATGGGAAAACTCAAAAACTTTCTAGCATATAGTTAAGACAAATTTGTTGTCTCTTACCAGTTGTTTATTTCATTAAACTTCAAGTTACAGAAATTAGGAGAACAGTATTATCCCAGAAGTTAGGCCTTGAACTGGAAATGACTTTTTATTTTTTACTGATCAGTCTGTAGCATTTTTCTTTGACTTATTTTTTAATTCTACCTATTTAGCAGTAAACATTTTCAGTAGCCTTGCAAGGTAGCCAAGTGCGTAAATACCACAGTGGAATCAATCTCTGCATCATACCATGCCTTTGTAATTAGGCAATGGTTGGGAGGCAGATGTCTGCTAGTAACTCATTCCTATGGACAACAAAGCTGTTACTTTTTCAGTGACTAACTTTAAACTTTACATAATAATAATGTTTCTGCAGGCTCAACATATGTAATACTAGAAGTACTCAAAGATTGAATCCAAAATATATATGGCAAGATTCTCAGCTGAAACGGTGATAAATGAGAACTGTTTTTGCAGTGTCAACACACTTTCAACACAAAGAAACTTAAAAATATTCTACAAAGGAAATAGAAATTGGAGAAACTTTATGTAAGCAATAATGATTTTTTTTTTGTAAATTTATTTTTAGTCAGGAGTATTGAGTTATGAACCTTCAGGCAATTTCTTATTATGTAAACTGGAGCATAATTTAAAAAAAAATATGAAATATTTGCCCCAAGAGGCCAAATCTACCTATGCTATCTAAAGATGGATAGAATGTAAAGGAGACATGTTCTGTTTCCCTTCCCCAGTTTGTATATGGCCACCTTAAGCTAATTTTTTATAAAGACTTGATAGATTAGATCAGGTAATATCTTTTTGCTGATTGCAAAAACTCATCTGAATTCACCGAACTGTGCATATTATGTCTATGTGTATTTATACATATTTATACATAAAGCAAAATGCAAGGGCTTGGCAACTTGGTATATGTGTATATGTGTATACAGGTCTATATATCTGCATCATGTGAAGCCTCCACATCCAAACATAGTCAGGTAATAGAGAATTTTAGACATGCCAAAATACCAATGGAAGTACTACTCTGCTTGATAGAGTTTCTGATAGTTTTGATTGCCACTAAATGTTGAAAAGCTTTTGATAGTATTGTCAAGGCTTATTTCTCTGAGACCTGGGGAGAACAGGCTCTACTGATCTCCTTTTTAGCTGCTCTTTGTGACTATACCAGGCATGAGATCACTGAGAACAAAAGTTTAGGAATTGTATTTAGGACAGAAAAAAGGGCAATCCAGTTTATACTGGTACATATTCACAGCAAGTACAGGAGCCTTCATCATTTGTAGTTCAAGATCCAGATGCATGTGTACTCATGTTGTTAATTCTCTTAGTTTTATGGCCTAGGTATTATGTATTTGACTTTTAAGGCTTTGCTCCCAAGAGAAACTGTGATAGAGAATAATGATTGCATGATTCTCTAAAAGCACAGATTTTGCGATGTCAAGAATTGTCACTGTATAAACATTTAAAACTTTGTAAGAGGAAGGGTAAAATGAACTTGATACTTTGGAAACAAGAAACATGATAAAACAAAGTGGGAAAAAAATTGTGCCCAAGAAGAGGACAAATTCACTTCAAGAACTGTCTGCGCTGTATGGAAGAACCAGATGTAGCTTTGAAATTTTGTCTCACAGTATATCCTATTCAATAATTTTTGAAGCCATAATTGAAGTTTACTTTAAATAGGTTAGGAGTTCAAAGTATACAAATATAAAAATTCAGAGAATTACAGAATCAATAAGGTTGGAAAAGACCTCCAAGATCATCAAGTCCAAACTTTCCCTGAGTAGCACCATGCCCGTTAAAACGTATTACGTAGTACCATGTCACTTTTTTGAACACTCCCAGGGATGGTCACTCCTCCACTTCCCTGAAGAGCATGTTGCAATGCTTAACCACACTCTCAGTGAAAAAACTTTTCCTTGTAGACAATATCAGCCTCCCCTGGTGCAACTTGCGGCTGCTTCTCCTTGTTCTATTGCTGATTGCTGGGGAGAAGAGGCTGACCCTCACCTGGCTAGTCTCTTTTGAGGGAGTTGTAAAGAGGGATTAAGGTCTCCCCTAAGCCTTCTTTCCTCAAGGCTAAACAACCCTAGTACCCTCAGCTGCTTCGTGTAGGATGTACGTGACAGACTCTTCCGTAGCTCTGTTGTCCTTCTCTGGATGCACTCCAGCACCTCAATATCCTTTTCGTTGTGAACACAGGATTTGAGGTGTGACATTTTGGGGAAAACAGGAAAAGTGAGCTAGTGTATTTTTTAAAATGTGTATTTCAAAACCAGTAGAAATATTCTCAAACTTACAAAACCCCTCCCCTTTTTCCACTGAAAATCAGAAATAATACCTGCTAATTTTCTAACCAAACTGATTTGAATCCTCACTACTAGTTAGTGCATGGATTTAGCGTTTGGACTGAAATATGTTGTCAACATTATTCCTTCCTTAATTTAATTGAGAATTGTTTTGTCATCATTCTAACTGAAAAGGTTTAGAGCTGGGAGCTTCTATCGGAGGATGTGACCATCAAAAAATAAACAGAAAATGAGAAAAGGGAGTGATGATGTGATCTGAGACTCGAGAAGCTCCCAAGGCTTCTCCTCCTTCCTGGTCTCAGTGCAAGGTGTTTTTGACAGGCTGACAGCCTTAGGGACTTGCGCTATCCCTGGGGAGATGCCCAATGGCCAGGCCTGGGGCTGCCCACTCCCAGCTGTGGTGATGGGACAGGCCCTGGTGGTCAGGGCCTTCCCTGCTGACCCAGGTCATCCATGGGGTCCTGGTCCCATGGAACCCAAATACTCACAGCACCCTCATATTCTGAGTCTTCCTTTCAGAGATGCACTCTGAGGAGCTTTCAGACTGTTGAAGACAATTTTCAGAATGTCAGGAAACAAAGCAGTCCAAAAGACATTAAGAAAATTAGCTGGAGTCATTTTACAATGTAAAAATCTGATGCATTCTTTTTATTATTTGACAGTTTTTAAGTACACACAGGACTTAGCTGCAGTTCTGCTCAAGTTCTGGAGTCTGTTTTTGTCCTTTACTTATTTCTTCCTTTGAAAGCTCATCCCACTAGCAGACCTAAATTAAGCCTCCCCTACTCCCTGTTGTTTGTAAGTCATACGATACACTTTTCACTTGAACATCTGCTTAGGGAAGAGTGATTTGGTGGACATTTTTTATTAATGTGGACTAAAGATGTGTTTACACATGCAGTCAATATTGCTTATTTTCACAAAGAAGTCCTTGTCTAAGTATCATGTAGTTCATAGCAGTGGATAAAATGAATCTGTCTTGCTCCTTGTGTTGCTGAGCCCCAGCATGGGGGGATGGGTGGAAGAGGCAGCTCCTGCTTTGGGTGTCAGGAGAAGGTTTTCCTCTACACCAAGAGCTGCTGCTCCTACCTCTCTCTTGTTCTTCCTCCTCCATTCCCTGTTGCAGAAATCACTTGCCGCTGTATTTATTTAGGCAGCATCATCCAATTCTGACTCTCTAAGAAGAGTTTTTCGTAATTGTCATAGAATTCAATGAGAATTGCTGCAGTATGGAGTAGTCCAGTTCTTCTAATTATAGAGTGTTACCCAAACCATTGGTAGCAACAGGTTTGGGGAGGTCTCCTTTAGACCACTAGACAGTGATAGCCTTCTCTTCTCGGCCATTTTTTGCAAGGCCACAATAGGTTTTAAATTCTTATGAAAAGAAAGCCAAAATCAAGTGTTTATCTTATTAAATATTGTAAATATTTTTAAATATTTGTTTCCTTTGTGAAATTTGCATCAAAAGATCACTTAGAAGTCATGAACTAAAACCTATATCGAAAGAGCTTTGGCAGTGAGCCTGCAGCCATATGTATGGGCAGGATGTGTAAGCCACTGCCTTCTGAGAGTTCAGTAGCAACCATCAGGCATCTTGTACCAACACAGACATGCTGCAAGCCTGAGTCATGCTTGATGAGCCACGTCTTTACTGAAACAACCTTTTTGTTGAAAGGTGAACAATTTTTACTCGATGGTGCCACGTACAGGTTTGTTGGCAGGCTTAGCCATTTTAATACACTGGAATTTCTAGACCAGTAAAGGTTTAGGTTAAGCACAGCTATAGCTCAAGTAAAAGCATTATCCAGTTCTCTGAAAAAAATGAACTCGGCAGAAAGAAAAAAAAAAAGTTAAAAAGTTATGTATATAAATTTAGATATACACATTACTGTATTGTTGCATCCACAAAAGAAAGAAAAGTCCATAGAATAAGAATCTGTATAAAAATTGTAATGTCAACTGGTTGCTGGATTTCTCTCAGTGCTTCTCTTTGGTTTATCTGTCAAGCAGAGTTTTTGAATTTGAGCTATGCTTCGTTGGCATGCAGAAAATTGCATCTATATGCTTGGACCTTTTTCTTTTCTAAGTCATAATAAGATGTATAGAAAATCTCTGTGAAGCTTTTGTGTTTTGTATGCCTGCATTGTGTTTCATATTGTATTAAGTTTACAAAAGGGATATAGAGATAGAAAGTGATTATTACCCTACATTTTATTGTAGGTGTTAAAATTAGTTACGGCCCAATAAATATGCAGGTGGTTGTGACTTTCTGTTAAGAATTATAACTCAAAATAGAATTATTTTTTTCTAATGCTTATTTTCTTTTAAATTGAAAAACATTTCTGTGTACATAGCATGTGAGTTTTGCATAAGTTGTCTTATGAGTCTTTTTTTTTCAAGAAAAAAGTTATTTTGAAGGATTTTTCTGTGAGGATGGGGAGAAAATGTAGGCAAAGTGTGTGATCTGGGAAACTTTTCCTTCTGTTTCGTGTTTTCTGATTATAGGAGAAATGGTACACCAAATTCCAGTCTCAACTGAGTGCTCAATTTTCTTCTTCTGAAGTTGAGTCACTTGAAAAAAATGAATAATAATTTTTAATGTGGGCTAAACCTCAAGCGGTTTTGAACTTAGTATGTAAATTTGTCTTCAGTTATAAAAAGTATCTTTGTCAGGGCTGAAAGATACTTAAGGAAAAATCACACACTTGGATACTTTTTCTTTTATATATGCAGGTTTCATATTTCTAGTGTCATTATTTTAATTGTTTTGCCTTTATTCTGAAACAATACAACATTATCCCAAGTCACCTCTATATCTCTATTGTTTCGGAGCCTTAATTTAAAACAGGATTTCTGCAGCACTGTATTGAACCCAGCTACTTTTCTCCCAGGTACTTGTAATAGCTTTTTGGTTAGCAATCTTCCACACCATGCCTTGCCTATTTGTTCTGCCCCAAACTCACTGGGGCATGAGGTAGGAAACAGCATCTCACCTCATCCAAGGCAAACTCTGAATCCTGGGTCACAGTTTCCCTTTTTTTCTCCTACCAGCCTCTTGACTAAATGCAAATTGCAGCAGAAGACGTGTTGAACAGTAAGAGGGATCAATCATCAATTCAGGCAGGGGACAGAACTGAAGGTCTTCTGTATTTTGACTGAATGCCCAAAGCACTGCTCTAGTGGATAATAAAAATAACAAAATTGTGAAAACAAAGAAAAGAGATTTTTCATGAAACAACATTGTATTTCAAGCTACATTAAATTTGTATTGTACCAGCTATAACTCGCAGATAACTTGGGATTTAAGCACCTCTATGACAGGCCATATACTATACATACACATATTTGGAAACTATCTCTCTTGAGGAGAGCTTGGAATGCAGAGACTTAGACAAAGAAGGAATTTGTCCTTCATTTTAAAAACTTAGTAATCCAACAGAATTTAAAACCATATTTGTGTTTTAACATGAGTAGTACTTATGAATTTACTGAAATTGCTCCAAAATGCTGAGATGCTAAGGCATGCAAAAAGCTGTAGGATGTTTTAGGAAACAGTGAGAATACAGAATCTGTTCTGATGTTTGTGTTTACACCAGCATTTTACAATGATTATGTAGATGATTTGAATCAGACAAAACTGTAGAGAAATCCATACCATTACTTTTACTCCCTATTTAGAAAGCTTAGGAAAAAAGTCTTAGGAAAAATTTCTAGTTACTTCTGTATATATTTTCTGTATTGGTTTTTTTTTGCCTATTTTTTTTGATGAAAAGCATGTACTTGACTATTCTTGGAGTTGATAACATTTTGTTGCAGTTTCTACACCATAGGACTTTCTAAGACAGTTTTTTTTTGTTGTTGTTGTTTTTTTTGTTTGCTTCTTTTTTTTTGTGGTTGTTGTTGTCACTGTTGGTTTTGTTTTTTAATGTGATTCCTGAATAAGGGTGGAAGATAATCCTATTCTTCATATGCCTTTATGTCAATTTATTAAAGATGGAACATGTTCCCAATATTCATTTGCCTACTTGAGGCTGAGGAAGATGAATTAATTTCTTTTGAGGGTTGTCAGCATTGTTAAAGAGTATGCAGGCAGAAGATTGTGTGTTGGCATTCTGCTTAAAATATCTGTGTGTCATTTGAAAATTTTGAAAGATCTGTATTTTAGCTTGGATACTGACACATGAACTGAAAAAATGATTGAATGACTGCGAACAAAAGATTGTAAAAAATTATTCTGCCTTGGCTGTAGTACTTGAAAGAATTACAGCTCCTGACCTGAATGTGGAAATGTTTTGAAAAGTTTTGCTGGACAGCTAAAGCAGAATTTGCATCTAGAGATCTTTTTTTTCTTGGCAGTTATTTCAAACATGAAACTAGCTGGGCTTTTTGGATGTGACTGTTTTAAGCATGAAAATGGTGAATAGTGTTGTTGCTGCAGTAGAGCATATTTTCTATCTTGATACTTGACTAAGGAAAGTATGACAAAAAACATAAAGCAAGAATTTAATTTATTTAAATAAGTGATGTAACATAGGTTTTGCTTTTAATTACATTAAATGCATATGTGTATGCATAAGCATAATACTTGATTTAAAGATGAATAGACTATCTGGCAAAATTTGAAATGAAAGCATGGTCATTGCTGAAAGAAAACTTCGATACATTGTTTTAAAACCTCTATAAAGCAGTCCATTTCTGTTTTATTTATGTATTTTTTAATTTGGATAATAGAAGATGTGTGAGGAGACCTTGTTGTCTTTCCTCCGAAGTTCAGAAAAATCCTTTTGTTCGATGAGGTTCCATCACCTGTGTCATACATCCACTTGTTTCACACAACTGCTTTTGTAGTTGTTGGTATCATTATCATAAGATGCAATGATTTTTGTATATAACCATGTATATGAATACTGAAAAATATATTACAACTATAGAAACCAAATAAAAAACAAATTTTTGTCAGTCATCAATTTGTGTGTTTGTCCTGGTCAGTAAGTATCTAATCCACCAGCTTCTAATCACAGTTAATAATCAAATTTGTTGCTTAACATAGTTATTTATTTATTCTTCTTACCTTTTTATTGTGGTTTGTTTTTTTTTTACATAAAGTTGTGATTTTTTTGGGCCTGATGGTCAGGCCCATGAGACCTGCTAAACCCCCTTGCTTACAGTTGGCAGTAACATTGAAATACATTCAGTTAGTGAAAATAAACAATTTTATTGAGGCCACACATAGTCTCAGGTTTTTTATTTAAGAAAATTTGCTAAGTGAAAAACATTGGGAAAAGCCATTCTTATTACTGTGTAAACTGTGTATGAGAGTGGGAGGGAAACAACTCCTCCAGCATCTCTTAAAACTGAATTTTAGTGTTGTATCCTGTTTATAGCTGCTATGAGCTGTTACAAAACCGTTACATAACTATTGTTCAAATCCTTGGCTGCTACAGTTTCTCCTTTCAGGTCACATAATTTGCTAAATGTACCTTTTAGAGCCAGTTTTAAGTTGCTGGATTTCTTTAAATCCAGCAACTTAATAGTATAAGTGTAAGAACTTATGTAAGTATAAGAACTTATACTTAATAGTATAAGAACTATTACAATGCCATATTTTGTTGCGTTAATTATTAAAAGCTATATTAGGTCTTAAGGTTTGTAATATTAAGTGCCTAAATAATTGCTCTAGATAGTCCTGTTCTTAGTTCACTGTGCTTCTCTACTTTCCTTCCAGGTTTTGTTGTAGAACTAAAAGTGCAGATGAAAAGTTCACCTACTCTCCTATTCATTGAATTGGTACTCATTAATAATTCATGGTGCTGTGGCCATTATGCAGATTTGACCATTGCACACTCAACTACTGCATTTTAAAGAAAAAAATGAGTTACAGTTTTTGGGGTTTTTTTTGTATTGCTGAGATATTTAATGTGGAAAAGATGGTTATGTGCATGATGAATTCTAAGTGAATGTGAGTTCAAGGGTTTCATGTGGTGGCTACTTACTGGAATAATTGCTTTTTATTCTGTGCATAGTTAAATTGGAAAAAATACATCTTCATGATTCTGACCTACAGGGATTTGGACAATTCTGTTAGACAAAAGTTACTGAAGCTGACAGTTTTTAGAATACCTGAGAGTTCTGCAAATACTTAAGTTTTGAGAGCAACATTTGTTTTTCTGTGACATGGCCACTGCAGTGGTTTTTTTCCTGCAAGGTTCCCATTTATCTTCATACTGTCCAGCTCCTTTGCTCACTGGCAGCCCTGCCAAAAGAGATTTTGTAGTGTTGGTGGAAATGACCATGTTTTGTGGTTTACTCAAGGACAAGTAAAGTGACTTGATATAGTCTTGCAAAAAACTTCTTCATAAATGTATTATTTAGTTGTTAAGGAATAGATCAAAGAGTGTTAATTTCTGAGCATTTTGTGTTTACTTGCTGGTTTTTACAGTACTTGTTAAGAGGGTAAAGTATGTTCTCATTTTCTTTGTGCCCACAGCTCTCATACAGCTACAGAAAATTACTAATGTGTATTGCGAAAAGCTATTAGCAATTTTGATTGTTGTTTCTTTAATTACAGTTCATATTATGTAAATCAGTGTTCTGTATTTTCATTTTGTCTCTCTTTATTTTTTTATCCAGATTCCACCAAGAAAATTAAAGATGTCTTAGAAGAATTCCACGGCAGTGGTGTGTTAGCAAAATATAATCCTGAAGGGGTAATTTTTCTTGTTTCTTAATGATCAGAAACGATGGGGACAATTTGCAAATTCTGTAGCTATTCTAAGTGTTTGAAATAGAGGATTATTTATAAATCAGGTGTTTGGGGTATTTGAAATTGTTTGGCAAGCAAAAAAACAGGATGCCATATGATCTGGAATATCCCTATAGTCTGTTGGGGTCAGCTATCCCAACTGTGCCTCTTCCCAAATTCTTATGTACCTTCAGCTGCCTTACTGGTGGGCTGGGGTGAGAAGAGAAGAGACTCTTGGGTAAATACCTAAAACATGCCTCTGTTATCAACAGTTTCCAGCATAAATCCAAAACATAGCTTCATACAAGCTACTGTGGAGGAAATTGACTCTACCCGAGCCAAAATCAGCACACAGACTTTCCCCCCACTTTTTTTAATTTTTAAAAAAATTAAACACCTGAAATGCCTCCACAACCGTTAGAATAAGATCAATATGATCTTCAAGTCTCTAAACATTGAAAATGTTAAGCATAATTTCAAAAGTTATAAAACTGAAATCCATTGAGATTTCTTTTTCAATTCTGTTTCTCTTGTTTTGTTTCTGGTAGTGGGATTTTCTGATGTTATGAAACAAAGAATTCAGCTGCAGAAAAAAACCTGTGTATGCACACTGTCACTACAGATTCACCACTAGACAAAGTATTCTGGTTTGGCTGGTAGAAAAAGCCAGATTGTTTTCTTTTCTTATCCTCAATTGAAATTTGCATTCGCTTAGCACATCCTGATAGTGTGATTCAGAATGTAGCTAAATAAAAACCTGTTTCAATAATGTTTCTAATAGTAATATTTCTGACTGTGCTCACATTATGTGAAATTCAGGATAGAAAAATGTGCTAACCATTATGAAAATTACTTGATCTTACATTACAGGATGTAAAGTGCAAAAATTATTGACAACTTACTGGCAATATTACAATTACTGTCAACTAATGAGTTATACCTTATCAGATATTGGCAAATCATTTGATGCTTTGAACTTGGCAAAGCATAATGTTGGTCATTTTAGTCAGATTCTGAGGAAAAAAAATTGTAATTCAGTAAAATAGTGTAAGCTGATGCTTAGATTATCATAAATGATCATCTTAGATTTCCAGGTTTCTAGTTAAATACATTTTTAGAGTATAAATGGATGGGAATACTGTGATCATCTACTTTATTCTCCAGCGTAACATAGGGAAACCTAGGCTATGGGACCTCCCTTACCTTTTTGTTAGAATATATTTGATTTTGTTCTTTTTTTAGGAAAAATGTGAACTGATAAAATGGTCATAATCTATTGTATGTTTTTTCTTCTAATTCTTCACATATTTTCAGTTAACATACAACGTGTTCAATTTTGTGAAGTGTACCCTGTTAAAGTAAAAAATAACTGTACATTTTATACATATTTAAATAATATGTTGCCGTATTGGTAACATATTTTCAAATTACCAATTGCCGGTAAACAATAAATGATTACTTAAAGTGGTGTGATTAGTCTCCTTCAACAAAGTCATTCTTCCAATTTGGGGATGCATGGAAGTGGAGTCATGGCAAGACCCAGGAAAACTCTTCTGAGTGAAGCCACATGAATTGGCAAAATCTTTGCAAAGCTGGAATTAATAAGCACAACTCATCTTGAGATGAGTCTGTGACTCTGCACGGTATCTCCCTCTTCTTCATTTCACAGCTATTCATTTGCAGAATTCTACCAGTGTATTGAAACATTCAGGTATTATAGAGTTGCAGAGTACCCAGGGCAGAGAGCAGGACAGGAAGAGGGTAGGGGAGGAAGGAATTCAAGACAGACACCCTGTGATGACTTCAACGTCTTCAGCAGGAATCAAGTTAGTCAGTATTCTTAGGTCAGCATTGGACCTAGGCTAGCTAACAGCTTTTGTACTTTGCTGCTTAGCACTTAAACTTCAGAGAGTGCAACATAAAGAAAACCCATCTAGCAACAAATCTGCATTGGATCTAGTAAGATTTGTTAGCTCAAGGTTCATGCCATAAGCTGCTGAACTGGACGCAAAGTGGCTGAAATTTCCTCTGAGTGAATATTCTGTTCTGACAAGCCTTTGCACAGGTGTGTCTATATTTTTGGCATGCATTCAGCCTGCTGTGTGGATAAACTCTTTAAAGAATGATTTGCAAGTTGATTTTATGTGGTTGGATGAGGACTTTGTGGATTGGGTCTAAGTAATTATTATCTGTAAATGAGATGACAAAAATTAACTGATCCAGCTGGCATCAATCTTAGTGTAGCTATTTATTTCCATATATTCTGGACAGCACTTCTGTTTTATTGTTGTGTTTTGTAAAGGTACCATCATATTTCCATTTTACCACTCCCTTTCCTAGATCTTATCTTATAAATACTGCAAATTTTTTTTTAAGTTTGTTCTACCAAAAGATGATGCCAGTGTTTTACCAAGAAACACACGACATAGAGCTGTGGCAAATATAGCAGGGTGCTATATTTTTTTAAATATTTACTTATATCTTTAAAGGGTTCAGGAATTTATTCTGCTCCATTGGTTCTACAATAAAGTTTTTTATCATGAGCTGATCTAATGGAATGGAAATAGCGAAAGAAAAGCCATTGGTACTCAAAACTTGCTACCTGAAATAATCTGGTTTGTTTTTATATTATTTTATATCTTGTTCAATGAGTGAATTTGGGGATTAGCGGAAATGGTGTAAAATGGTGTATCTAATTATCAGAAAGTTATCTACTATAGGGAGTTTATTTACGGAGGTTTTACTCTCTGTTTTCAGTGTAAGGGGAGATGCCTAAAATTTATGCAAATGCTACTGAACACCTGCCCTTTCACCTTCTTCTCTAAGTCAGTATCAAAGGGGGGTAATTAAGAATGGATTTTGTACATGGTATAAGACACATAAGTAGGCTAAGACCAACCTCTTGGAAAGCTGTGACTGATAAATATTCTTTTCATCATTTGAGATCTATTTATATTAATTAATTTCATCCATTTCACTTTGAGGGGAACAGTGAATAAGTTGGCAAGAATTAGGAAAGCAGATAGAGCTACAGACAGTGTTTAAATAGGCAGTAAGTACACAGCATCGTGTGCTTGTAGTCCTAGTGTTCTCATCCTTTTTGAGTGCCTCCTAATTTTTTGTTTATGAAGGAGTCCACTGGCTTTCTTGGCCACCTGGGCACATGTTGGCCCATGTTTAAGTGGCTGTCAACCAGCAGCCCAGCTCCTTTTCTGTTGGACAGCTTTCCGGACACTTTTCCCCCAGCCTGTGTAGCTGCCTGGGCTCACTGTGACCCAAATGCAGGAGCCAGCGCTTGGCCTTGTTGAACCTCATATCATTGACCTCAGCCTCTTGATCCAGCCTGTCTACATGCCTGTGCAGAGCCTTCCTAGGCTCAAGTAGGAAATCAAAGCTCTTGCCCAACAGGGCGTCATCTTCAGAGTGACTAAGGTGCAACTCCTACCTTTGCCCAGATCATTGATAAAGATATTATACAGGGAAACACCACCAGTGACTGGCTACCAACTGGAAATAACTCCACTGACCACCACTCCGTAGGCCCGGCTACCTGGCCAGTTTATTACCCAGCAAAGAGTGCACCTGTCCAAGCCATGGGCAGACAGTTTCTCTAGGAGAATGAAGTGGCAAAGGCTGTACTAAAGACCTTAGAGATCTTTTCCAACCTTAATAATAGTGGTTCTACAGAAGTCCAGATAGACAATATCCACAGCCTTTCCCTCATCTACTAAGTGGATCCCATTGTCATAGAAGGAATTTAGGTGTGAATGACCAAGGAGTCAAGCAGGATCATCCTTTATGGAACTCCTTCTGGCCTGGCCTCATCCCCTGGTGCTCCTGTATGTGCCATGTGATGGCACTGAGGATCATCTGCTCCATGACCTTCCCACTTGGAGTTAAGAAGTATTCAGTTCTGATAAGTTGTTTCATTTATGACTCTTCTTGGCAACAATTTTTTTATGCTTTTTAAAAGTACACAGGGATGAAAGGCTAACATTATATTTATTTTACTTTCTTGGTTATTTGTCATTGCATGTTTAGAAATAAATTGCTTACACTGTCTAATCAAGACTAGAATGATGACTTAGAGCCATTTTCTTGACTTGTGTGCTAATGCAAGAAAATGGGATGTTTTATCTAATGTCTTAAACCTGCTCATCTAAATCACTAACCTTTCACTAAAAGTATTTTTATTATAAAAAAAAGCTTGCATTTTATGACACTGCACTAATATACATATGTTCTTTCTTTCCTTGCATGTGTTACAGAAACAAGATATACTTAATCAAGTAAGTAATGTTAATTTGATTTTTTCTTCTTGCGTAGGTGCAGTATCTTTTATTTTGTAGGCTTCCATTGAGATGTACTTATTAATAAATACTGCATGTGGCTATTCTTTCAGATAATAGAGTAACATTTAAATCCGAATGCAGAGTGCACTCCTTTTATGGCGGCAGAATTTTTCACTGGGTGAATTTCATTTTTGTCATTCACAGTACATAATTTTACTAACATTAATAGAGTTGAATATGAGAAATGAGTTAAGAACAAGAAATTACTTGTTCCATACTTGTCACAGAAATTTCACTTTACAGTGAAATCTCGTAATGGTCTGTATTATTCTGAAATGATAAGAACATGTCTCAGGAAAAAATATCAAATTCCGATTTCTGTAACCATATGTGTAATTCATATGTGGCAGGCTTAAAATTGCAGATTTAATAATTTGAATAAGGCTTATAGTGTGCTTTAAGTGACTGTGACTTTAAAGCAATTGCAATTGCAAGAGAAATGGTTAAAATGCTGAATGTCAACACAATAAGCTACCCCTGAGAAACTTCAGTAGCCTAAATCCAGATTTAAAAGTAAAATAGGAAAAAAAAGAAGGCTAGGGAAGAAGGACTAATCAAATGGACTAGTTTTTAAACTGACCTAGTTATTCTTTCTTCATAGCACGTGGGTGTTAAAAAGCTACAGCTCTGCTGTTCTGAGAAGAGGCAGCCAGAATATGAAAACAATGAGAAAGTCAAGAGACTGAAAAGATTAGTTTTGTAGGAGCCCCTCACTTTCTGGGGTCAGAGGCCAGTTGAGCTTTTGGAGATGTGTTAGTAAGATCAGAACTCTCCATTCACAAAAGGACTTTCTTCAGATGACCAACATTTTTATTTTTTTTAATAAGCTAACAGAATGACTGCAGAGGGTCCTGAAAGAGAAGGTTTCAATATTAAAACAGTGTGTCTATGACCAATCTTGAGCATAATCTCATCAGTATGTAACTAATTACTTTGTCAAATGAGTAGATGAATACTAATAGAATCAACAAACTAAACAAAATTTGGGAATTAATATCACACTGGAAAAGCTTGGTGATGTTATGGACTACAATAAATGGAATTAAATGCATGTGTGCAAACTGCAGCGTAGTGTACCCTGGTACAACTGGCATTGTCTGATAAATTAATGTGTATGTACTTGATCACGAGATGAATGCAAAGTATCATTGTGGTTTGGTCATGAAGAGGAGAAAGATGTTACTGGGATGTTGTAATAGTGTTCCTGTGGCCATGGCAATCTGAAAAGAAGACAAAACTTCTAAAAAAAGGTAATGTTGTAGGCCCATCAACATGAGTGGAAAAGTAGTTAAAATTTCAAGCACGCATGAATGTGGTTTGAAAGGATATTTTGTGTTCTTTCCCTCAGTTATGTTCTTTAATGTGACAGAAAATATTAAATTACTGCAACACCTCACCTTATTATAATATATTAAGTGAAATATTTCTACTACAGATAGGAAGATTTAATTTTCTATAGAAAAGGTACTGCAGAAGTGACATCTTTCTACTTTTGTCCAAATGATGGGATGAAGTAAACTCAAATTGGAACTAATTTACAGAAGGTTAGTAGGATGTGCAGAATTATAGCATATATAATGTAAGAGAAGCCTGTCCCTCACATATAAGAAGCTTAAGTTGTATCTTTATAGCTACAAAAGAAAAGAATGTAGCATCTTGAGTGTTTCACCAGCAGTAAACTTTAGGTTTCAGACACTCTGGTTCTCTGGCTCCATGGGCAAAATTTCTAGGGAAAGCTTTCTATGTACCTAGAGAGTTGGGAAGCCTGCCAGGCCGAGATGTTGGCAGTCTGGCTGTGAGCCTGCTTTCCGTGGAGTATGTTGAGGGCATTGAGGTGTAAAATATTTCAGATAGTCAATTTCTGCTGCAAAACTGTTCTGTTTTGAACATTTTTAATGATACTTACTGGTCTGTCTCTTTTTCTCAGTCTCTGCTACAAGTGCTAATCTCCCTGTTTGAAATCCTCCTTACCTTTGGTACGCTTCTCTGCCTTAAGAAATTATTTTATCCTTTTTTTCCTTTACATTTTTGTATTGCACAGTACCTTATGCTTAAAACTTTTGGGCCTATTATCACTTTCATTTACATGTCACGTGTTAAAAAAGACAATTTGAAGAACTTTAGACAGAGTATTTGATTATGGTTGGGAGGTGTAGTTTGTTTTCATTATGAAGAACAATATATTATGTTTTGTGTTGATTTTTATTGTAATAGCTTCAGCTATTCTTGATTCACTTGCATGGTGACATCTAGATAATGTTTATGAAACTGCATAGAAAAACAAAATATAGCAAAAATACTTTCAATCATAATTTATTTCAAGGATTAATCAACAAATGGAAATGTCTTGAAGTTTTCTTGTGGAATACAAGTATTGATATATGTGAATATATACCTATATAATTGAACAGATGCCACTGCTCATATCCTTTTAATTCTTTTTTAAGCTGCACTTTTAAATACTGGTGAGGAGAAACTCAAACTTATGTCAATTAGTAGAGCACTAGTTTTACTAAAACCTGTACATTTACTTAGTATAAAGTGGATGTAACTTGTTGACAAATGGAATGGGATATTTTAAACATTTTTCTATTGGTGTATGTGGTTAGTCTAAGTGAAGGTTCCAGTTAGACTCAGATTGTGTTAAATCTCACCAAACCATTCATTCTTGAAGTGAAAGTTTATTAATTTGTATTCTTCAAAATTTTTAAGAGGGAGGAATTAACAATAACTGGTTACATGACATAGTCACATATTACTTTTCTCACTAAAAGCGTTGTAGCAAGTATTTTTAATAAATGTAGCTGAAATAACCTTCACAGACAGGGTCATTACAGGTAAAATATGTGGGAATACCATTGCCATAAAACATGCATGGAAAAACGATTTTTCCTAATTTCAGCCACATTATGAAAATGCCAATTCAGCCTTTTTTTTTGTGAGTAGGTTTTTACACAATCTTCACAAGCAGATAAATTGTTTGTTTCAACCAGAGTTTTTTGTCATAACTCCCTTTTTTCAGGAATTCATTCATTTTGCTATTTTATTTAGCTTTTGTCTGAACCATGCCACCTCCTATATTTTTCCTTATCAATACTTTTGGGACAGAATGCAAACTATCTGCTTGTCACTTTATTTGGTATGTAATAATTTCAAAGTAGACTGAATGATAATCTCCTACAAGATCCTTCTAAAAGTATGTGATATACCACACTTCTTAAAAAAAATCCCACCTTTGTATTGTAAATATAGCATATTTAGTGAAAGTTGCATATTAAATATAAGTACTTATGTGTGTCTTACTTATGGATATACAAACTTATGCACATATAGAATTACATACTAAAAAAAACCTGCTGATAAGAAGTGTTTTGTTTTTTTATTACCTGTGTGTAAGATTGGGATGAGACTGCAGTAGCTGGTGAACACATTCCAGACTTATTTTGGTAAATAACGTCAATTTATTTTAATAAGATGAAAATGTTGTGCTTAAAAATCTAATTATTGCATGAAAATAGAGTTTTCCCATTTCTATTTTCATTTTAGATGTTTTGTTGAGCTTACTACTTTGAAGAGCTGAGGGAAAATTTTGGCAGTAATATATGTCTGTGTATTGGTAATATCCAAATATTATTTGTCCATATGGAGTATTTCGTAGGAGCAGACTGTGAGAGCATGTGGGGTTTTTAAATTTTTTTTTTTACATTCGTATCAGTAGATCAGAATTTGAATGCTGATATAGCTAAGAAATAGTTTTATTTGGTTACCAGAATTTTCAAAATTAATTATGTAAAAACTGTATTTAATGGAATGCTTGGAGCAGAAAATGCTAAGGACCTTGAATTTAAACCAGATTTTACCCTGATGCACAAATCTAGTCTTCATAAGGAATTCCAAATTTTATTTCAATTTCTGTGTATGAACATTGGAAATAAATTTTATGCACCAAAAACATTCATTCTCAGATGATTCATGGGTTTTAGCTTGTTAATTCTCTATATATCATCTCTCAATTTTTTTTCACATCTTTTATCAAAAGTCAGGTTTTGAAATGTGCTAATCAATGGATCTTCAGGACTTTGACTTTTGTGGGAATGCTTTAGCATTTGTGTTCACAGCTAATCATGTAATTGTCACTAATGCACTTGCATTAGTGTTTGCCACTGTTGTCATAGCACTACGTGTGAATCGAGGCCCTTTAACATCTACTCCTATTTAACAGTTCATTTTTCACATATTGGGTCAATATAAATAGTTTAAAAAGAAATAATCAGCTAAAGGAATTTACCCAACCCCGAAAAATAACCCAGAGCAATTACTGTCAGTAGATGAGAGCTGATTATAATTTTGGCACCATTTGGAGATCAGACAACAACATTTAAAAAGTAATTAACTGAAAATTACATTTCAACATAATTCTTTTTCCATTATCTGTGAAATGTTCTTTTTAATAAATCAAAACCATATGTCATGGAAATCTCTTGAAATGAGTGACTTCTCTTTTTTTTCTTTTCTTTCTTACATTCTGTTTTTCAGGATGCTGAAAATAGTGGCTTATGTTGAAATGTTTTGTACAAATCTAAAAGAAGAAAAGACCAAAGAGAATGTGGTATTTTAAAAGAATTTATGGGTGGAGATTAACTTCAAACACTAGAGTCTTGTTCACATTTATGTGGCCAGTGTGGTGGGGAGGAATAAAAGAAGTTATTATTCAACCCCACCCTGCCCTGGTCCATCCACAATGGCAGCTCTTTCGTCAAGAGACTATTAATTTTTTAGGGTCTTGTGAGGAGAAAGTAGAGGGAGAGCTTCTCTCTCTTCTTTCTATGTATCATCCAGAAGAACTGGTTGTTGCATTTACACCAGCTAGGAAAATAGAGCAGACAGTTAGGCCTCCTCTATTGCAGTTGATAAAAAGCTTCCATTTTCTTAATAAATTATTGGTTCTCTTCAAATGTTTTAGTATGGTAGGAGATAAATTATTATGTAGCATAGTTAAAAAACTTCTATATAAAAAGTGGCAAAAATTTCTTTGTATATATCCTATTTTTCACTGAGGAACCATGGTTTTTGTATTCTCAGTATCAGGATATGCTGACTTTTGATGTCTATACCATGTAGAGCTCTGTGTGTTGGCACAGAACATACACAAAATGCATAAATCTTTGAAATATGCATGCATATTTGGGTTTTTCTTGACCTTACATATCTGTGTTTACTATCAGCAAAGCAGAAAAATGAGTTATAAAATTGAACAGCTTAACTGCTGTGGGAGAAACAAATACACAGAGTGTTTGTAGGTGGAGTTCAGTCTCTTCCTCTCTGTTGCTCAAGGCACTAGAAGCCATTCTGCTGCTTGGGACAGAATCAGGTATTTTGAGACACCTCCGTAGCCTGTTGTAGCCATAATCAGGAGATAAAACCTGTGGGTTTAGCTGAGTGTTGGCCTACATATGTCTGATTCAGAGCTAGAAGAAACCTGGGAGTGTTTGCTATTTTGTCAAGCGAAGTCATAACTGCTATTCGGAAACCAATCCTTTGGTTCCTGTTCTTCCTGAGACTGAGACTCACTGTCTGTGAAGCATTAGCATAATGCCCTTATCAGTGAGTGCTTGAGAAGAAACAGAATTCTTATCATAGTAATTGGAGATTTTTTAAACCATGTTAAGCATAGACTGATGCACATTTCTTTATCCTTGGAGTCCCTCATATTCTGCTTATCTGGGATTCAAAAGAAACTGAATTGTGGGAAGTGAGAGCTTTGCTTTATGCCATTGGTATGGAGTAGAAAGAGAAGTAAGAGATATACATTCTTCAGTGGTGTTAGTAAGGTAAAAATCATCTTATCACATATCTATGAGATACATTGGATACACTGCAAAGAAATTCATGTATGGTCATGATACTATGAAAAATAGTGCTTCCTTTATTGTCTACAGGTTTGTAGTATTTTATGCAGTAACAAAAGTATAAAAATTCCAGACTACTTTTTAAACTATGAATAAAGTGAGAATTTTAGTGTGTCTAAAAACCTCAAACTATTTTTAATGGTTTTGTTTCTTTATAGTTTTGAATTCTTTACTCAAAGTAATCAGTGTCATCCTGGAAACTCTCTTGAAATCTGTAGTTTGTCCTTTATTTGTTTAGTTGCCAGCTTTTTAATTTCCTTATGACTTCCACTTCTTTAAAGTTAAGATTCTTTAGTAATTTTTTTTCTAGTTAAACAATTGCCATTTTTTCAAATGTGTCTTTTTATGTGTGCTTGCTGTTCTTTCATATGATTTTGTGTGGTATCTTAAGAAGAATAAACTTGAGTTCAGATTCAGGGAAAAAGAGTATCAGCTAATAGTTGGGGCAGGAAGATTATCTATTTCCCAGAGCCCTGCCATGGGCAGGGGAACCTTGTACTAGGTTGCTTGGAGCCCTTGAACGCTGCAGGGGATGGGGCATCCACAGCTTTTGTGGGCAACCTGTTCCAGTGCCTCACCATCCTCACTAGAAAGAACTTCCTAATATTTATCCTAAACCTATCCTTGTTCAGTTTAAAGCCATTACACTTTGTCTTATCTCTACCTGCCCTTGTAAAAAGTCCCTCACTAACTTTTTCATCAGCCCCATTTAGGGACTGAAAGGTGTTATAAGGACTCCACAAAGCCTTCTCTTCTCCAGGCTTAACACCCCAGCTCTCTAAAAGGACTTCACAAAGCCTTCTCTTCTCCAGGCTTAACACCCCAGCTCTCTCAGCCAGTCTTCATGGGAGAGGTTTTATGAGATGTAAAAGAACAACAAAAGGTCAGGCTAATGAATTTTCTACATACTTGGCTTTTTAAGTGTATTATTATAGAAAAGTAAGTAAATACCTCAGAATGCATGGTGAGCGGTTAAACAGTTTGCCAGGAACTTTTAGCAACTAGGGAAGAAAGAATTACAGTGTTCTGAGAATATGCTTTTACATCTTATCTCAGTTCTTCCACTGAGTGCAGATTATTCTTTATAACTCAATAAACCTCTTTTTGCCTGCTCCATCACCATTTTCCTTAATATGGTGTCAGGCAGCTGCTTCAAGTAGGTTGCCTACAGATATGGTTGGAATCTCTGCATCAAAATCTGGGATCTGGAGCTCAGTTTCAGCCTTCTTCCCCACCCCTTTAACAGTTACCCAGTGATGCCTCCTTGATATCAGAGATGCAGTGGAGATAGGGTTTTAAACATGTTTGGAAGAAAGACTGATAATTTCCACCTATGCTTGGTGAAAGTTACTTCCCCTCATACTCAGTCTATACACAGATGGCATTGTCTCTCTTTCCAGACTTTTATTTTAAGTAAAACAGGTGCTACGTGGTATTATCTTTTTGCAGTTGCTGCTTTTTATCCATAATAGCTAGTGTTGCTTTAGTTTTATATTTTCATATTTAAAAAATGCATAAGGCATAACAGAGTTCCTTAATAAACTTCTATTGTATTCTATTATTCTAAGAATAGTATTATGAGGATAATTCATAGCCTAATTATTTTTGTTTCGTCCTGGTTCTTAAAGGGTTATTTGAGTGAAGGAATTTCCTCCAAAGTAATGGGAGTTAGCAGAGCAAATCCTAATTGCTTGTAACTTTCTTGAAAACTAAAGGATGCCATAAGCCATTACCTTCAGAAAATTTTCCACCACAATGCAATAGTTGGATATGGGTCTATACCAAGAAAAATTTAGCTGAAACTACAGATCTGGACAAATCTCTCTATATTTGCTGAGTCAGACATCATGGCAGGAACGTTCTCCTAGTATGTGGAAATAAAGACAGATTAATCTGCTTTGTTTCACTGTAATGAAAACTGCTTCTTCTGTTTTTAAACATAAGAAAGTAACAGTAAGTTATTTGCACTGATGGATTTTTTTGTGTATGATCTTTTCATGGCATTTATGTTAAAAATCTCACAACTGATAGATCTTTTGGACTAACGTGTACATCCATAAATTGAATTGTAAAATATATGCAGGATGTGAGATGACGTGTTGCAGTCCCAGAGGCACTGAGGTACCTCACTGAGCAATCTTTAATTGCTGTTTGCTGCTTCATTTAGAATTAGTATGGGATAGTATATATAGATAAATATTTATTTATATCCATGCAGTACATATATTTGTTCAACTTCTTTCAGCATAGGTGTAGATCCTGAATGGGTTATTTCCTCCCTGAATAAAGATAGCATCCAGCTCTGTTATGGAAATTTAAAAAAGAAATCTCATCTATTGTCTCATCTATTTTCTATAAATTTACCTAAGCACCTTTATTTTTTGGATGTGTGCCTTAATATCTGAAACATTTTGGCTGCTTTTTTGATACATGTCTTTGAGGACATGTTCAGATCACCTCCTTCATAGGAGTTTATCAGTAATTTGTTCAGTCACATTTTTACAAATAAATATTTAATAATTTTTTTGGCATAGACATACAGAAACCTCTTTTGCCCTCAATGAGTCTTCAGCTCTTTCCTGATATTTGGATGCTCTTTAGAGAAAGAGACACAGGTTTGAATTTCCTCAGGCAAATGGGAAATCAGCCATGGTGACTCCCATGGGTGAGTTGTCTTTACCAGGAGATTTTTTTTTCCCCACAAGAGTGGAAATCTGTTAATTTTCCTGTGCTTTCAGAAGGAAGTGATGGTCTCAGTTCCACTTGGTGCATAGTGCATTTTTTGTTTTTTGTGGATGATTTTATATTTTGTGAACATGTATAGTGAGAACCTTCTTTTCTGTGGCCAGTCAGTGACTTAGACCTCATTATAAACTTTGGTCTGTTTCTTCCTTATCAGTTTGGAAGGCACTTAGAGGGAAAAAAACTCCTAATACTTATGGATTAAATGCTTGTTGGAAGTTTGGGGCTAGGATTTTAATTGTGAAATTTTTTGAATGGTTAATTAAATGTTATGGATTTTCCCTCACAATTTATCATGTAGGAAAAGATGCACATTTTTAATTTCCTTATGCATTGAATCACTGGGAGTCCACTTCCATGTTTACTTTCAGAAAAGATGAAAATTGTTTAATGGTTTACACATTTTATTTGCTAAAAATAATATTAAATTTAAATTTCTGCATTGTTGGTTATGTCTTCTGTTACTTCTCATTTCCTTTTCTCCGAGGTGGATATATAATTTTTAATTTTTCCTTAATTTCAAGTATTTAGAAACATTGATGAAATCTATAAGTAGGAACTAACTACTTCTAAAAATAGAATAAAATTATTTTATATTAATGTTATGGTTTAAATCAGCTGAAACTCAATGGTGGTTTTGAATGTGTGCTTCTCTGGATGTATATAAAAATCTTTCATTACGAAATGAAATTTTATTACCCAGTAATACAGAAGTCTTATTTTGTAAAGTTTCTTTTTCTAAAACATAAGAAAAGGAGCTCCAATAAACTTGGAGAATCAGTTTGACATGTAAAAATAGAAATTCAGTTTTATATGATTAGTATAAAGCCCTTTATTTTTCTGTGACCTACAGGGAAGGATTTTGGTACCCTTTTTATTAGAGTCAAAGCTAAAACTGCACAGATTTTTTCTTCTTTTAGACTCTCTCAGAAGATATAGGCCAAATTATTTGAAAGTTCTTTCATGTTTTTCTGATTCAACTATGTCCTATTTTATCTCTCTGTTATGCTGAAAATTTTCCTGAAATCCCTAAACTTGTGATCATAATCTCTCTATGTCCTTATAGTCTCTTGTGAAATGGAATGAATTAATTAATGTGCCAGGCTAATTGTTGTCAGTTTGGTACATCCTCTCACGCTCTCATCCTCTCACTTGGGAAACGTCATGGAAAATGCCTTCTGAAATGCTAAATCCTTCTTTCTCGAGGTTCATTTAAATTCAGCTGGAGCTTCTGGAAGGCAAGCAACTGTTGAAAATTAAGCAATTAGCCTGCATGCTTAAGAAAACCACAGCCACCATTATGGTTTATATATTATTCTGATGTTATTGATCTGAACTGTTTAATTAATGTTTGAGAATTCATTAGCGTAAATAAATTATTTTCCAACCATACCAAAATTCTCTGAACTTTTCATCTGAGAAATTCTGATATTGACAGTAATATTTAAAAGGAAGATCAAGCATGATACATGTTAAGGTGGAAAAATAGTGTTCTCTGCTCTCCTTTTTTTTGCCCTTTTGCTTACCGAAACATTTTCCAATATATTTGAAAAGTGGCTGGGGTTGGAGGAAAATGCTGGTAATTAAAGGAAGGGTAGTTACTTGCTGCTGCATTTCCCTATTTCAGAAGGGTAAAGTTCCATGTGGGAGAAAGAAAATAGTGTACAATTGCAGAATAGAAAAATGACTATAATATTGTGTGTTGTTTCCTCTGTTGCAAAAGTAGATTTAAATTAAGCCGAGCAAATGTTTCGCATCTTTAAGTGCTCTGTTCTAAATGAACCATAGTCAATACTTAAACCTCTACTTGGTGAGAATGCTCTAACACCTCTGTCTTCTGCAGAGCTCCTCTCAGGATTTCTTTTAAGGAATTCTTCCATTTTTCTATAGTCATATAATAAGTTATGCATATTACAATGAAAGAGAGATGATAGAGAAGGGACTGAAAGCAATTTAAAAGTGAGCCTGTTTTTGAAAGATCACCCTTTTTCTTCGGGGAGTTTGATGGATGATCTGAGCTACTCCTAGATCTGCTGTAGTCTAGCTTAGTTCTGTTATTTCCTGTATATACATTTATGAAAAGAAATATCCAGAAATGACTATACTATTTTAGAGCTCACTTCTAATAGGATAATCTACACCAATTATTTTTGGTCCTCTGGAATGTTTTTCAGCTATGGAGTATTAGAATCACAGATTTTGGGGTTTTAGGCAAGAACCTACCCATGAAGCTCTACACAGAGATCTTCCATAGGCAGGATTGGTTTTACATATTCTTTGCATACAGTATGTGATTTTTGTATCTGTGTTTTTGGCCATTTTAAACATTTCTGATATGTATTCAAGTTATTTTCCAGCTCCTGACTAACTTTCATTATAATTTGGAAGCTTTTGGATGTGCAGCATCTGAACTCTGATTATCTGAATATTGCTATTGCCCTGGGGGAATACAGGTCACAGAAGATGTTAGAACAGAGGATAAAGCACTTTCAGCTGAAGAAATCTGGCTGTAAAACAACCTTTAGAACAACCACACACTTGCTTTTGTCCTTTGCTGAGCCGCCCTGGTTGGTGGCAGTCAGGATGTCAAATATAATAAATAGACATGGCAGCCAAATAATGTGTTACTTTAGTATCTCTTGTCTATTCGAGCAGTTTGGGATTGTTGGAGGATACTGGCTTAAATGATAGTCTGACCATCTTTGCAAAATATTGAAAAGTTTGAACATCTTTGAGAAAGAGTCTTCAGGAAGAAAAAGGTCATTATTTCAAACTTATTTATTTATCCAGTTCTCCACACAGGTATAATTCTGAAGCTATAAGTGAAAAAAATGTAGCATTAGGGATTTAGTTAGTGTTGGCAGCTTGGAGGACCAATGCCACTCAGGCAGCAGTTTAAAAATCTAAGGAGGCTCTAAACTCAAGGAATATTTTTTGCCGTATATACATAAAATCCACAGACAAGGTAAATAAAGAAAAGATTAATGTAATGCAAAGATATTTTACATGTCCATCCATAAACCTTAGTTTAAATGGGATTATAACTTGGGCTTAGTTTCCTTTTTCACTTAGCTGTTTTTTTTGTGTATAGGATTTAGTAAAATAGCTGAGACACTTTTCATTAATGCACAATTTAACAAAGCAATTTCACATTGTTAAAGTCAGTTGATTTCCTGATTAATGTATTTGTTATTCTTGCAGATAAATAATACAGTTATATAGTGTATATTACTGTAACTAATTACTGTTTTACTTGGATGCTGATACAAATCCTTTTGGTATTGTGATTCATAGTTTATAAACAGTGAACTAAATGTCAGTGGCTTTATTAGAGAAAAAAAAAAAGTAAAGTTTGTAGCACGAATGAAACACTGTATGATTTGCCAAAGTAAAAGAGTGTGGCTGAAACTGTCTGATGAGATAAAGATAGTGAGTCCATGTCCAAGGTGATTATTTCCATTTTACACCCATCTTGAGCATTGTGTGTAATTTTTTTCAGTTCTGCTATTTACGTCTTCAAGAGGTGAGAGTGTTATTTCTTTCACTGCACTTCCTTCTCAAATTAGGTGTTCTGTGTTACAAATTCAGCAGAGATACCATCTCTTGCCAATCTTACATTCCTGATAATAATGACTCTCACAAGAGCAGTCAGATTTTGCAATTTGTGTTGTTGGTCCCTCATAAGGAAAATGATACACATTTAAAACATTACCTTTCAGTAGTTAGGTCTTGATCTTAATGGAAAACACCTCATTTAACATGGGCATAAAATTTCAATATCTCATAAATACATTAAAAAAGTAAAAGTCAAAGAAGTCAGGGGAAGAGAAGTCTCTGCTCCTAAGTCCTAAATTATATTAAAATAATAGCAAAAATTATTTAGACTGTGACTCAGATTGGAAATTCACTGAGGCATTTTGAAAATTCAGTTGCAATTTTCTTTTTTCTGTCATGGTTTCCAGCTGATTCTTGGTTGTGTTTTCCCTCCTTCCACGTTCACTGTGTTGATCTAAAAGAGTTGTACTAGAGTCTTCTTTGGAGAAATGGAGTCTTCCTGAAGCATGGGGAAATTTCCCAAAATCAGTTTTGTGATATCATGTGGCTTTGTCCCTTAATTATTTAATGATGACAAGTTGCTGTTGTCTGTTGTTCTGTTTGATCTATAAACAAAGCAACACTATATTTTTTCAGATTAATAATTGATAACCTGTTTTAAAATCACATGTGCAATAAGTAGCATCAGTGATAAATATGCAGTTGTGTCAATGTGTNGGAATTTAACTCAGTGATCCTTTTGTATTCCTTCTAACTTGAGATAATTGATGATCTATTGATGATCTATTACTTGAAGCAGACAGTGCTGTTTTAAGAGAAGATATCATCACTGGAATTTTATTGATGAGCTCTTATCTTGCTGGCAAAACCAAATTAAGCTTAATGACAAATGTTTGGAATCAATGATTTTTGGTTTTCCCCCTCTAAGTAGTGCTGCATGTCTGAGCACTCTCATTTGATGCTTCAAACCTATTAAAGACAGGGTTATTAATAACGTTTTGGCAAAGTGTGTTGCCACCTAGGAAAAGACAGGAGGCCTTAAATTTCCTGAATTCGGCATCCAAAAATCCCCTGCTTTTTGTCTGCCTAATTACAAGAAAAGCTAAGACATGCTAAGTACATCCCTAGGAGCTCTGTAGGCATCTTTGGTTGCTAATCAAGAAATTTGAGAGCATGGAACTTGATTTCAGGGTCCTCATGTCAGTGCTTGGAATTTACTCGGGGCTATGCTACACTGTGCTCTGAGGTATTTTAGCAATACTGTGAATTTTCAAAGTAATACTTAATTCAGTAATCACTTTCAAGAATAGCTGTGCCAGTCTGTATCTTCAGAAATCAGTAGATTCAAATACAGTCCAAAGTTTTTGTCAGCAGGATATTATTTGATGGATTGGTATGAATTTTTTACAAAACAGTCAAAATTTTTTTTTTTCCCCCTTCACTGCAGACAATCGATTTAGAGGGGTTCAAGCTGTTCATGAAGACTTTTCTGGAGGCAGAATTGCCAGATGACTTCATTGAACATCTTTTTACATCATTTAGGAACAAAATCTCTCACTGCAGCCCATTAATAAAAAACAAACCACAGCACCTTTCTGGAGGTAAGTAACAAAATTGGTGATATAAGAGCTAAAGGTTCCCTCACTCTGCTGTTTTACTTTTAATAGATGTAACTATGAAATTCTAAACTACATGTTGAGGGAATTTGTTATGGTATTTGTGAAATCAGATAAATTAACTCCACCATAATAGGAAATATGGTGAAAAGGAATTGCAATTAAATTGTTTCGTCTTTTTAATTCCCAGTAATGATGCAGCTGAGACACCAAGTGGACATTCTTTGTCATGTTAATGCTAATCAGATTGCTATGGTTACGTGATCTTGTTGCCTACTCTCCTGTACAAACACTTAGAAACCTTCAAGCTTCATGCAGGAGGGTCCTGCTGGTGCTCAACTGTTTCTGTTCCAGTTGCTGCTGTTTTTCTTAATTGTCTAGATGTGATTCTGTTGTTATTAATCCTACATACTTACCAGCTACTGTTATTTTTAATGTTGGGTAAGTGTTAATGTATCACTAAAAGTGATTCTGAATTCAGAGGACATGGCATGCAAAATAATGTTAAAAATTGTCAAATACAAAATTTTGTAAAACCTTGCTAAAGAAATTTATGATTACTTTCCTAGCTTGAAATATTTGGTTTAGTACTTCAGCAGTTTGGGAAGTCTATCAAAATCCAGTACCTAAAAGCAGAAGCTGGACTAATTTGTTGATATAGTCTCAAATGCTTAGACAAGGTACCAAATGGTTTGATGTGTTTATTCCTTTTAACTTTTCATTCACATTTTCATCACAATTTCATTAATGACCAGCATAAGCAATAGACATGAACCACTCACCGAAATTTGTAGTTACTTTTTCCCTGATAATTCCCACAGCATCTGCCATTTAATGGTGTATGTTTACTTATTTTTCTGTGTTTTCACATGTATTTTCTGATTACTGTTATTTTAAAAAATCATCTTTTATGATTATGGTATTATATATTTATGGCTTTGACACTTCATGTGTAGGAATGATAGCACTTGATTTTATGTCATTGTCAGGTTTACAGCTAAATTCTGCCCTGTATATGCTGCACTCAGCTTTCTCCACTTTCACTACAATTTCACTTTGACATATTTTGTTCTTATGTGTGGTAAAATTATAATAATTATCATTATTATAACATCATTATTAAGGATGGTGCTCCTATTATTGTTGTTTAAACTGTATGTTAAGTTTCTTACTCTAACATTGCCTCCTAAATTTTTTTTCTCCTACACTAACTTTTCCCAGTTTGTAATGAGTTTTCATCTTTTTCTGTTACTAAGGACTTCAGAAATAATATAATGTAATATGAGCTTCCGTATGTTTTTAGCATAGTACCAGAAGGACTGTTCGATAAATTGTTATATACAAAACTTGTTCAGAGGGGCAGTTCAGTGCACATCATACAAGAATTGTTTGGGCTTGAAAATTGGTTTTATATTTTAATTCAATTTGATGATTTAAACTAAATGTTACATCCTGATAAATTGTAACATTTAAAGGGCAAAACTGTGCATTGGTACATTTTGATGTGCAAATGGAAATTACGGAAATAGTTTTGGATATCTAGTAAATTTTAAATGTTACAAATATTGAAAAAACCTGACTGTTCTGGAAAATAACTTTGTCAGAAATATTTGACATTCTTCTGGAAAATGGAAGGGTAAATGAGAGCTAAAGAAAATGACAAGGAAAGTAGCAGTGTTCATCAATCTATCAGCTATGTGTTTGTTTTTCACTTAGTCTCTTTTTGTCCACTCATGTCTGTTTATAAATTATATTTTCAGTTAAGGTGTCTGAAGAGAGATGGAAACAGGTGCCAGGTAAGAGGCAGGAGTGGAGGTCATCTCTAAGTCAGTACATTGCACCCAACCCTTCCCAGCTCTGATTAAGAAGTAATAATTTAACCTGTACCTTGCAGCTGATAGGTTAAATAATAGGTTAAAAGATACCTTGAAATTTTTATTTATTTTCATTTGAAATTCAAGGCTATTTATTTTTCAGAAGAGCTATCCCAGGTTTTATAAATCTTTTTTTATTCAGTGAAAACGATTTATGCAAGACTGGAATATGAACTATTTGTGTAAGTTGTGTGATTAAAGCTAGCATTTAATGAATAGAATAATATAATGTCTTAGTTTTAATGACTCTTTACTGACATGCAAGCTCATTAAATAGAAGATTGCCTTATTAAATATTTTTGTTAATTTAAATATTTACTTTTAATGTTTATTTGCCTGAAACCATGAAAATGAACTTGATTCCAATATGTTTTTTGCACACCAATTTGCTCTTATTTACCTAATTTTATTGGTTTAACATGTGTACCTTGTAGCATGTAGACCTACCTTTTTAAATGTAGGCTTTTGAAGATGTGTCGAGATTGCACTGAAGTTTTTCAAGCTAAATTTGGGGGGAGAGGGGACACCCTCAATCAGTTGGAAATGTAACAAACTTTTTGTAAAGAAAGTTTTATTACTTTTTTCTCTGTTTTTTTCCAATTTTTCCCCATTTTGGTCCTGCAGATTCCAGTAATTTCATCAGGTCTGGCCATAATAATGTTGTCCTGAAACAGAAAGTTTGGCAATTTTGAAACTTTAATTCCAAGTGGTACACTGGAACTGCTGTTAATCACAATGTCTGAGAAATTATTATGACTGTTATTGAAATTCTATCTTTATGTTCTCAGCAGTCTGTCACTGAGACTTCCATGTGTTAAATATGTGCTGCGCTGACACATCTGGCTGTGTTTTTGGGATAACAATACACTTGGGTATTATATGAGTTTTCATTGGCACTTAAACATCTTCAATTAGTGTAGTTGTTGTCAATCTATAAATTAGATGAAGCTTCTACAAGCACAAGGAAGTGGATGTAGAGTTGGGTAGGGATTGTTTTTGATACTTAGCATCTAGTATGGTAGAATGAAAATTGTTACCAAATTATTTTTTCAGCACAGAAAATCAGATCAGATTAGCACAAATTAAAATCAGATCAGCACAAATTAAAAAAAAAGTTATGCCACTCCCATAACTGGGTGGGGTTTTTTTGGATAGTTTATTTTAATTCTACCTTTGCTGGATAAACAATGAACAGGAATTGTTTACAACTTTAAATTAAGAAGTAATCTGAGATTCACATAAAACAAAGATGAATGCATGCAATAATTATGTTTTCATTTTCTGCTTATATCTTATGTTAAGACTAACAAAGGCTGTGGGTTATTTCCAGGTCTGAGGCTTAACAAGGGTACCTCTACATCCAGACCTCCTACTCCTGCCAACTCACATTTACCAGACATGATCCAGCTGAAAGATATTGTTTGCTATTTGTCACTGCTAGAAAGAGGAAGACCTGAAGACAAGCTAGAATGTATGTTCTTTTTAAATTTTAAATATTTATTTCCATAAGTCATCAAATATTCTGTTTCTGAATTTAAGAACCAGTTTTGAGCAGATGGATTATAAAAATAAGGTTCTAGATGACCCTTATTGCAGGAATTATTTTTTGTTCTTGCCAATGATGAGATTTTAAACTAAATTTGTTCTATCTAGCACTCACTAAGATGGGGAATAAGGATTATAAATTCTGTAGTTATAGTAATCCTCTCTGTACTGCCATCTCTTGACTAGTATCAGATCTGAGAAAAACAAAGTATAGAGTATACTTAGAGATGTATAGACAGATGAATAACCTATACTAAACATCCTAATTCAAACAAAGAATAGCTGCTAATACAGGCTGTGGGCTCTATAATATTACTAAATAGTTAAAAGCCAGTAATGATCCAAGTCTGCATCACTGTTGGGAAGGTATGCATGACTTAGGAAGTTAGAAATTACTTGTCTGGTTTTTTTTTTTTGTTTTTTTTTTCGTTTGTTTGTTTTATTTCGGGGTTTTTTTTGTTTGTTTTTTGGGGTTTTTTGTTTGGTTTTTTTGGGGGGTTGTTTTTTGTTTGTTTTTGTTTTGTTTTGTTTTTTGTTTGTTTGTTTTTTTAATTAGGGGCATGAGTCATTAAGGTGCAGCACTGCTACCTATTTAAAAAACAAAAAACAAACCCCTGTGAGTTTGATCTATAAATTGGAGGAAAAAAAAGAAGAAAACCTGTTTCCTTATTGTATAATTTTAGAAGCCAGTTTTTCATGTGGCTAAACAGTCAGACCAATCATATAGTCCTTATTGAGATGAAATACACTTCAATATACATAACTGGTCTCTTTTTAACAGATCTGTGGGATCAAGCTCTCATATGGAAAGTAAATACTCAGTATGACAGAATGTGCAAATAGTAGGCTACTTCTGCCAGAATAAGAAATTCATTACAAAGTTACATGTTGCTGAAGTATCTCGATGTTTTGTTACCTGTAGTTAGCTTACAGTGGCAACTTTGTACTGCAAGGTCACAGCAAATCCCCCCAAACCCCTCATATTTGGTAATACCATTTTGATATCTAATGACTGAAATATGAGAGTGTATGTATGATTGGTCATTCAGAACACAAGCAGAGAAAAACTAAGATCCAAGAACTAAATTTAACTTACAGTGTAATAACTGCTAAGTGGTAGCAAGTTATGCAAACCTTATCAGAGCTCTGAGGAGCTCCACGCACAAACCATGGCATGAAATGGAGATCAGTTTCCTCCTCTGGTGTCAGGAATTGGTACAATGGAAAGGGAGAGAGACAGAGGAGCAGATGGTAATTATAGTATGGGGATTTTCCCTGAACTTCCTGCAATAGGAGCTGCATGGGCGAACAACTGTGTTCTATATGATTCAGGAGCGAGAGCATGATCTCATACATGTATGGAATTTAAATATTTTGTTTTTTCAGGGTCAATTGCATTTACTACATGTAATTCTGAGTATGTTTATTTTATGGATTTATTCTTTTTTTTGTCATACACAGTTGAAATATACCACATACTGTAGCTTTTTAGTATATAAATCTCAGCTTATACTGCACCATTGTATGGAGACTTTCCTGTTGATTTCAGTTGAATTCTTACTATAAATTGTTGGTATATTTAATGCTTAGTCTGAATTTGAAAGCAGTAGGTCCTGTGGCTGTAATGTAGCCACATTTGTACATACATACAAAGTTTGTAGCAATGAAGGGAAAAAAGAAAAAATGGTTTGTTCTGGAGTTGCCCACATTAATATTAATACCAATTTCAAATAGTGATTTTTTCTTTTTTTTCAGACGACAAAAATTGGAAAAACATGAATCATAGCTGAGTGTTTGGAAACTTATTTCAGGACAAGCAGAACATGAAAGTGGTTCTTTCAATTAAAATTTGATACAGGCTGGAGGATAAACTACACTAAGAGAAAATGATGTTTAGGCTTTGGATCTGTATGATCTACAGATTTTCATAGATTTATAAGTATTCCAGAAGATAAATTGATTTTGTAATCTGTTAAGAGTGTAGAAATCTTACACTATGTGAACCTCACCTGGTTGGCATGCTCAGCATATCTATTATTCATAAGCTACGTATGACCTGAATATAAGAAAATCACAAGCATTCCTCACAGAGATACATTGGGAAAACATAAGGTCATATTAAGGTCATATATAAGGTCAAATTGCCATCTAGAAATAGAAATTAAGTGCCCAGTCAGGGTAATCAGGTAAAGGGATGGGAAAAATTTGAGTTGGGCTCGGTAGTTTGCATCAGAACTTCTGTTTGGTTGTTTGTATCATTTTGTTGTTGATTTGTTGTTTTGTTTTTTTCTCCTAGAGTGTGTAAATCAAGAACATGAATATTTAGCAGGGTATGAATAGAAAAGAGATTGCATGCCACACCAGTAGCATAGTTTTCAGAATCTAGCCAAGAGCACAAATTGACCCTTTTCGCTCCCCAATACATATGTAATTGGAAAGACTTTGTTTCTACTAAGGTGAAGCAGTTATAATTATGCTAATGTGTGGTTTTAAACCACTCATTAGAACTACTGATTCATATTAAAAGAAAAAAAATGTTGTAAGCACTACTCTGGAGTGGGTAAAGGTCACAGAGATGCTAAAACTTTCTGTAAAACATTCTTTTGACCAGTGTAAAAGAATTACGGAGGAGGGAGAGCCAAATGATTTTAACTTTATCATTGATTCAGTGATTCATCCCTATGGAAACTGTGAATGCCTAATGGTACCTTTCCCAGACAATATTAGCTGTCAAGCTCTGAGAAGCTTGGCTAGAAGGCATACTGGCAGGGGCAGTACTGGTGGCTTTTGGCCTTAACTGTTGTTTTATGCCGAAACATTTTTGCTGTGTAACTCTAGGGAAAGGAAGATATTTTTATAGGTTTTCTTAACCTGTAACTAATGAATAATGGGCCTTTGTAGCGTGAAATAGTCTACTGCTGTAAATATCATCAATTTCGTATTACAGCTCTTAAGAGCAGTGCAGTGTAGTGGCAAAAATTGCTGAAGTGGTAGAGAGGTGTAGTGCTTACCTTTTTTCCACACAGTTAGGTGATCAACTTATTCCCAAGATGGAGGATACAAACAAAGCAAGCCAATACATATAACAGTTAAATATGTTTTGTTGTAAGTCCAAAAATGATCGAATTTTTTCTGAACTTTACTCTAATTGCTAAGAATTTCCTTTCCCTTCTCATTATATTGTTTCCTGAAAATTATTGTAAGCTTTGTGTGGACTTTATTGGACTGTAACAGAATCTGCTATGGACTAAATATGGTGGGATTCCTCAGTGTTCAATAGGTCATATGTTATGTTTCCAGAGACATCTGATTAGACAGCCGATCGCTTGTGTTTTGTGTCAGTGAAGGCATTACAGTGTCCTGGAACCACCTCTGCGTGGGCTGACTTCTTCATCCCTAAAAAGTAGGTGTAGGGGTAAAAAAAATTGTGCTTTTGAAGAGAGTGGTGGATGTGAACAGCCAGGAGGTCTCTGTTGGTTGGACCCGAGATGCAGCGGCTCTCCCAGAGAGGGGTCCCCACAGGGTGGCTCTCCAGGGGCCTCCAGCTGTCTCTGGTCATTTGGGGAACCTCCGTAAGGCAAGCGGCCTGAGGCCATCAGTGTTCAGCTCTTAAGTGATTTCAGCTCAGTGATTCCAGCTCAGCCTTGCAAGGTAACCCCGGACCCCAGGGGAAGAGAGACGTGGAGCCTTGTATAGTGATTCTGCAGGTCCCAGCATCCCGCGGAGGGGGCTAGGGACAAGCCTCCCTAGGAGTCTGAGGAAGATACAGGGGTTCTTATAGGGATACAGAGGTGGATATGAGGGAATAGGGGCCAACAGTTTACAAAGGATCTACATAAAATCTCCCAGAGGATTGTGGGCCTAGTTTTTCTCACCATCACCAAAAAGTTACTGTCTTTTCCTAGGGGTCTAGCAGGGGAATTGTGCAATTCTCCTTATCTCTAGCATGCCTCCCTCCATGGCAGGGCCCTGGTGAGTTTATCTGTCTCCACAGGTGGGTATTTGGATTTCAGAGCTCTGAAAAACTGTCCCTGAAAGTAGGGACAAAGACTGAGGTATTTGTAGGCTTCTGGACTTCTTTAATCTTTAGTTTTCTATCAGTATTCCTAGGAAAGCTTCAGGCTTTGCTGCTTTCAAATATTTTGGTAATGGTGGACATACCACTTCTTTTGGCTGGAATCAATTAATGATAGAATCTTGAAAGTATATATTTTTTCAGGATATTGTCAAAATATACCTTTTTGTCTGTATGGTTCCCCAAAATGTTGGGAATACATTTTGAAATTGGTGAAGCAAGTACGGTCCTGGAAGAAGTCATGCTAGCAGTTTGTGATGAATGTTTATTGTTGGATTTGGATGATTAGATATTTAAAATATTAGTCCTATGTTTCATTTAATTGGTCAGAAAATAATTTCTAAAACAGTGTCACTCTTGAATAGTGATAGCTGCAGCCAAGGGAGTAGCATTGGAACTTAGGCAGGCTTATCAACATTTGTGACCAATTGTGTGTTATTCCATGTTTGGTGAGATCACCTTTTAGGGCCTTTTGGTGGTACTCAACATGAAGACAAATCATCTCAACAGGGAAGCAAAATCAAGTTCACAGACCAAATTAGCTGTTAGAGTGATGGTTTGGAAAAGGTACAATCGCACTGTCTGGCTAATATGTCTTGGTGGACCTCTCAGGGGGTAGTTGCTTAGTGAACCTCTCACATAATGCCATTTGTTTGATGGGTCTACAACTAGTCTGATCATGAAATGAAAATGTTAATATTTGTCCTTTCTTTGAAACTCAGGCTTAGTTGTTTCATATTTTGGTTTTATTTATGAAAAAGAGAGGTATTTGTTATGTTTTCTAGCTGAGTTTCCTTTTCTCTTTGTTTCCTTTTCAGTTATGTTTCGCTTGTATGATACAGATGGGAATGGATACCTGGATAGTTCGGTAATGTTTTTATGTATTGCATTGTAAGGGTACGTCAACATGGCAAAACTATGCAAAACTACATTAATTCAAATCAAGTTTATATTTATCCTGAATTTTTAGAAGCAGTGTAAAATATAGTCAATAAAAATTCATTTATTTGAAAAGTAATGCTTGCATTTTGTTTTCCAAAAAGAAATGCTGCTTCTACAACTACAAATTTTCAGTTGCTGACATTGCTGTCATGGAATCCTGTTCTATAGTCTTCTGATTTTTAATCATATTATTGTAGGGGACACATTAATATGATTCCAGTAATTCTAGCATGCACATCTGGGAGATGTGTATGAAAGCAGCATTTGTAAATACTTAATTAAAAAGGGTAAGTGTGAGAGTCACACAGTGGATTTATGTGGAGAGATGTCACAACTTCCGAGTTGTTATTAAGAATGGAGGAACAATATTAAGGGCAAAGTTTTGAGGAGTAGCCCAACCAAATTTTTGAAGAAAAGTCAGAGATATGGAAATAATTTTAAAAGATGTAACTATTTTTTTCTGAAGGCTAACAGAAGCAAGGATTTTATTAGCAGTGTTCTTTTTCAATTTTTCTTTGGGTTTTTTCTCCACCTTCTTTTGTATCTACAAGACAGCGTAGAGTCAATTGGTAAGGATGAGAAGGTGATTACCATAAGGAAATGGGGAAGCTAAATTATGTATGGGTATAAAGCAAATATGGCACCATAATTTTAGGCAATACCAAATATGAGTTAGATAATTAAATCCAATTGAGAATTCAGAATGGTTCTAGATAAGCATTTAAGCATGTATACAAAGCAAAAGTGTATATATGAGTATAGAAAAGTCCTAGTGATATATGATCAAGGGGAACTGCAGTGTAATGGTAAGAAAATGTGTCTGTAGTAGTTTATAGAATCCACTTTGTGTCTTATTTCTATTAGAAAATGGTGATTTATCCAATTACTGTAAAAAAAAATTGTTAGACCGATGGAATTTAAAGATCATTACATGATTGTATCACAGAGTGGAAATCAGATCATGAAAAGGTGGGTGCTGGAGAGATAACTAGGAAGGAAGAATCTATTACTACTTTCAATTACTTTGATTGTGGCTCTGTATTTCACTTCCCTTAATGTTTTGTAGTCCATGCAGGATGTTTTGCCAGCAAGCAGATTCACTTGAGAATACAACTTCCAGTGTAAAGTACATTTCATCAGGGATGTTGATGAGATAGTGTCACTGGATGCAGTATGGTTGAATTATTAGTTGCTTGCAGTAGAATTTTTCTTTATAACCTTACATGAAATATCATACTTTTTCGATCACCTCTAGGAGCTAGAAAATATCATTGCTCAAATGATGCATGTTGCAGAATACCTTGAATGGGATATTACCGAACTAAGTCCAGTAAGTATCTATTTATCACAATTTTTTAATGTTGCTAGAGACAGCTGCCATAATTTTGTGATATTTCATACTCACATGGCATTCTATAGGTGAGTAAGGTAGAAATAAGAATAGTCTGTGTTCCACTATGGCACTGTGAGTTAACACTTCTACCAGTATTTTGCTAGTTAAATCTGATCCATGAAATGTTCAATAAATGTAATAATTAATTTTTATAACACAACTGTTTTGTCTCTTGAAATTTCTTAAAGTGAGTGCACAAAGGATGCAACTTGGTTTGGGACATTTAGGTGTTAATAAAGTGTAAATAGGAATATGACACGTCATTTTCTGAACTGCCCACACTCATTTTACTACAGCTACCATGCAAGTAATATTTTTTTTTTTTTTGGCATGGGAGAATTGGAGATCTGCACAAGTCCTAACAAGCTGCTATATTAGAATATAATAATAATAAATTATAACTTATGAGATTTTTTATTAAACCATAGATTCTTCATGAAATGATGGAAGAAATTGACTATGATCATGATGGTACTGTTTCTCTAGAAGAGTGGATCCAAGGAGGAATGACAACAATCCCACTCTTGGTCCTTCTTGGGTTAGAAAATGTAAGTATTAAATGATAGTGTCAAGTTTCTGCTTGCATGTTGACTGTTGGCCTTCAGGTTAGTTTCTCTGTGGCCTGTACAGAGAATGACTTGGCTTTACTCCTCTTTACCATGGCTGAATGATGTGCAAAGAACAAAAGTGTGTCTTCAACGTCAGAGAGACATTGACAAGTTTGAAGCACCACCTAATAAGCTTGCTCTGGAGCTGGAAGCTGTAAAATCAGAATAATTTTCCCTGCTAACAACATGTCATTAGTTCCTAGCTGCAGTATTATCTGTTAAGAGTGTTTTACTGCCTGTGTGTATGTTACAGCTGGCTTGGAGCAGTGCCTAAACTTCTCAGCATGGTACTGGGCTGTGTGACCTAACTGTACTGAGTCACAGAACAATCTAGGCTGGGAAGAACTTCTGGGGATCTTCTGTTCCAGTCCCTAATTAAAGGCAGCACCACAGATTGAGTTATACAAGGCCCTGTCAAGCCTTAATAATCCCAGGGAGGTAGATTCTCTCTGTTCTGTGGGCAAACTTTCCCTGTGTCAGTTGTTCTCAAGGGAAAGAGCTTTTGTTGTTATGTGCAGATGGAATTTCTTCTGCAGCAATTATTGCTGCCTCTTGTCCTGTCATGATCCATCCCTGTGAAGATATGCCATCTCTATGTTAATGAAGTATAGTAATAAGCAATATCGAAGGGAGCACTTACACCAAAGGATAGAGTGAGAGATGCATTTAAAACCTCACATTAAAGATAATACAGATGTAATATAATCGATTGTGTACCAGTTCAACACAACTGTTTTAAGATTGGCATGTTGTCAGTGCCACCTGCTGTCCTATATTTGAGCTAATTTTGAACTCATCTATTGAAGCATAGGTTTTATATGCTTTTCTGCTGTTCTAAAGAAAGCCTTTTAATATCATCTTTTCTTAAGTAATTTTCACTATTAAAAATAATAAATAATATTTATTTTCCCCATTTAGTGCTATGGCTTGAACTAAATCTAGACTGCTCTAGTTGCTCCATGCTATTTTATTTGGACAAAGGATGCACAAATGATACTTTGTGTGGGGAAATATGTAACAAAGCAGTTTGTTGAGCAGAAGAACTATAAAAAAATCTTACTAATTAATTGCAAAATCTTATTAATTAAATTACAAGTAAAATATTTGAATTGAAGATAACTTCCATTGTGTCTGGATCACTAATTAGTACTAATTGCCTAATTCTATATTTGATATTGAGTAAGAAAAATGTCAAATTACTTCCCTATCATCAAACAACAGATCTTTGTCAGGCTGAATTCTATTATTTGTACAGAATTAGTCTAAACAATGGGCAGCAAATGCTCTCAAGCAAGCAGTATAGCAGATAACTGATAGTGATTTTTAGCACAGATTTTTCTTTTGTGACAGGTAGTATAGGTGTTCTGGGAGTACTTTTCAGTGTCTACATTTCATTCTTTCTAAGTTTGAAACTCCTTAAATTATGGCATAAATTAATGCAGATCATTCTGTAGATTTTACTTTCATATAAGAGCAAAAGCTGTTAGAAAGAACCTATTTTATCAAACATTTTATTGTTTTGAGTATTTTTACTTGTTATTAGATATTTATCTTGCTGCACATAGTTTTACTATGAAAATACTAAAAATACATAAATAGTGATCAAAATTCTACAGCCTGTTATCAGCACGGGTCAGTGTTTCTGTCATCAAGACTATTCCTAGTATTTGATGCATTTAATAGACATAAATGCACAGTTGTGGAAAAAATATTTCACTAGCATGAAAAAAATCTTTATTATATATAAGCATAATTTATGTGAAGTCCATTACCTACATATGAGAAGATTTGCTGGTAATTTGCTAATGATTCACTAGGGTATGATGCCACTCAATAAAAGGGCTCCTGTTTTCCTTTTTATGTTTAAAACTGCTTACTTTTCTAAACCATTGCATAATATGTAGAGGAAATTAAAATTTTTATATTTTTCATTAAACCAGCAAAAATGTACTACTTCCATTTGTACACAGTTCGAATGAAAGCGTATTTTAGGACACATCCCTGTGAAGATCATTGAAAAGTGAAATCAATGAAGATAAAACTATAATGCCTGTCTGTTATTTAGTCTAAACTGATACCATGATTTTGATGCTTTTGCAGCATCTAATGTTTTATCCAAGCTCTTCATTCCAGTGCATCAATCCCGTTAGTAAGATGCTGTTATTTCTTTATGCATGCCATTAGATTTTGCAAGCCTGGCTTTCCAGGATTCTGCTTTTTTGGTGTCTCTCTCTCTCCTTTTAGTTATGGCAATGAAAGAATCTTTTGGACTCACTAATAAAATAAAAAAGTGCTGATATCTTAAGATGATTACTGTGTGAAAATAAGGGGCATAACCTACTGGATTATGCTGCTTAGAGATGTCCAAGTAATCCTCATATGTTGAAAATCAGAGGGGAAAAAACAAGACCACGCCCCCTCCAAATGCCAAAGCAAAACCACAAAAAACCCCCAAACAAAACCCACAAGCAAAGAACCTCCAAACAAAACCCACAAACAAAGAATCCCAACTATTCTGTCACCTTCTTTTAAGTGTTGGTTCTCTGCTGAACTCGGCAATGGCAAAATTTTAAATCCAAGACGTCAAGTTCAGAGCTTGTGTAGTATGATGATGACAAAGAATTGCCACTATAGTTTATTTAAATAAATTATGATACCAGTGAAATGTTTAATTTGTTTTGGTTTGGGGTCCATTAACACTGCAATATACTTAACTGTTGTATAGAGCTTATAGGAAGGATAGAAGATTCTCAGCTGGTCTAATTTGTTATGCTAATATCAGTGAAGCTATGATAATTTATTTCAGCTGCAGATTTGTCATAGTATGTTCAGAACTCAGCTACATTGTTTGTGCTTAATCCTTAGTTTCCTGTAATAGCTATACAGAAAGGTCAGATATCATGTGAAAGTTCTATATTACATTTAAAGCCTTTCAATCAGTTTTTATTACATACTGTATTAGACTATTTACTCAGAATAATTGAAAAAAAAGGAGCATTTAAGTGAAGTATGGGACTATATAATTTAAAAATAAAAGAATAAACAAGTCAGTGTTTATGAACAGTGGGGTTGAGGTAGCCTAACCTCTCACAGGTTTCTGGCCTTTGCCCTCTGACCTCATCAGTAATCCCCTTCTGAAAGAGACAAGAGTGTTGGGCTGTTACTCCAAGTATTTGCCAGCCACCTGTTACCGAGTCAAAGAAGTAACAAAGAAATCTTCCCGATTTCCCTTCTGCTTGCTCTCTCTCGCTCTCTCTCTCTCTCTCGTTCTCTCTCTCTCTCTCTCTCTGCATCCCCCCCCCACCTTGTACCTTGTTCCTAGACTTCCATGAAACTTCTACTGCCCTTCAGATTTGTTTGAGATTATTAAACTAATTTAAAAGTTGCTGGCACTGTTTGGAGTCATGAAGATAATAGGAGAAAGAGCATAAAAAGGTCTCATTTCCCTAGGAAATCAACCTTAATATCCAGTTTGTTTTATCTTGCTGGGGTTTATGTTCTGTTTCCTCCTAAGATTTGATTTTGAAGTTGTTGTGAAGGTAGGCTTTAGAAATACAGAGTTCTATATCTGAGAATGTTCCAGGATAGAAACCATGTATTTGATTTTTTGGTGCTTTTGAAGGCAGTTGATGTTCTAAACAAACAATTTGAGTACAAGATAAGTTATTTAAATAAGAATGAACTGGTTCTTTTTCTACAGGGGTTCTGAGATAGATACAGATACTATTTGGCAGTTCGTTTTAGAAGAAAAGATCTTGGAATTGTATACATGTATAATCCATTTGTCATTGGGTGACTACCCTTTTTCCCATTAGCAGTGTTTAAATGTGTTCTATATGGCATCTACTGAAACCTTTGTTGTTAAGACAAAGTAGTTCTTACTCTGATGTTTAGTTGTTCCAGTTTCATGGAATTTTTTTTTGCAAGAACTTCTCTCATGTAAAGTGAGAATTAAATGAAGAAAATGTTAACTATAGAGGAAATTGTTATTCATGTGGTCTAAGTTTTAGTAATAAACGTATGAGGTAGTTTTTTGCCGAGTGTCACACTTCATTCTGGAGTTTTCACAGTCCTCATCAAGTTTCCAAATTTATTTTTGCATCTTAAGCCAATAGTTAGTCTCCCACCCAAACACAAATTNAAACTTTCCAAATTTGTTTTTATGTTTTATATATGTTAAATGTATGTTTATGTATGTTAAATAGCTAGTCTCCCACCCAAACACAAATTGGACAGGCACATCCCTGCAGTACTCTTGTTTCTTTTGGGAAGTGGTCTATTGCACATTAGTGACCACTAGTCTATTTATTATACATCTCCACAGTAGAAACCTTTGAAGTTTCTGATCTTTTTATTTGCATTTGCATTGATTTAAGTAGATTAACATTTTAAGAGAAGGTGGAGAGTTACCTCATTGATTCTGCTAGCATCACTTAAATTTTGTGATCTGTGCACAAAAGACCTCTTAATGATGGGTTTTGTCAGACATAAGCACTGTACTCTGCTCCTTGGTAGGTGTTGTACAGTATTATTCCACCATGATTTGATAGATGCACTTGTTTTCTCTTTTAAAATAGGTGCATGCCAGGTATTTGGTCTCACTTTTCCTGTCACAGGTAATTACTATCACCTCTGTCAGTGATTGCACAAAATGGAAGTATAAACTGCAAGTTCAGAAGTGCTAGTGTTTAAAGAAATCCTGTACTTTAGGGAAGTATTTTATTCCTCTCTACTGGCCACTAGATGTCACAGTTGCACTGTACCTGGTACTGTACAGTGGCTGAAAAGCTGCCCTAAGGTGAGAGAGAAGTTGAAAACCAATATATAGTTCATAAAGTCATTAAAAATTTGAAGCCAGGCCAATATGCCTTTATTTTAAATCACTAATTATAATTTTCAACCCAATTAACCTTTTAAATCTAGGTAAATTTTTAGGGAACAAATATTTGTGTTGAATTGTGACTATGTTTCAATAAATCGTAAGTAAATACTCTTACAATTTTATTTTGGATCCTCAAGCAGCAAATATTAGCCAAGTGCACTCGAAGAATTTAATAAGCAACATTTTAAACTCTTCTGATTAAATGTATCATGGCATGTTTCAGTGGGAGTCCACACTTGGGAATACTGTTTCTCATGTTGTGTGTTACCTTATTGTTTGCATACTTTTTGAGCCGTGAGTATGTTAAAATGGAACCGAACTAGAGACTTGCAAACATTTACAAGTCTGGAGTGGGATCTGTTACACCATGAGTGATCCCTTCAGACTGAAGCTTGAAATGACTGCTTAACACCTGAGCAGTTTCACAGACTTCTATTTCTTTTGTTCAGTGACGAAGAAGGGCAATCAGGCCTTTTGTTGTCCTGAGTGACATATCTGTAAGTCCTTTCTGAAGTGTGGCAGGTAGGTTTTCTAGAAGGCCGAAGTTCCGATGCACCATATGCTGTTTCCATACATACAGAGGGCAAACGCGAGCCCTCTGAGCTGCAGCTCGCTCCCTTTGTGCCCGCTCGTTCCCGGCTGGAAGCAGATCCCTCGAAAGGGCTAAAAGGAGCAGTTCTGCCCGTCTGGTTTGTCGGCACGGCCCGCAGAGGGCGCGGTGTCCCCGCCGTGGGAGGCTGCGGCGGCCCGGAGCAGTGCCCGTCCCTCCCCTGCCCGCGCTGCCGGCTCCTGCCTGCCTGCCTCCCGCTTCCTTGCGGGAAGGTCGCGAATGCCCTTCCTTACTGCGGTCCCGCTTTTCCTTTTGTCTCTAGGCTGAAAAAAGCACAGGAAAAGTCAAGAGTAACTAACCTCTTCTGTGTATAAGGTGTTAAATAAGTGGTATTTCGTGCAGGTATACAGACTTTGTGTTATTTGCAATTTAATTTCTGCGTCATCGAAGTCTCTGCAGATGACAGATGGTCACAGATTTTGGACAGGGAAACTTCGTATTGTGGCTATTTATGAAGCTTTTTAAAGCAATTTAATTTTCTCTCTTGTGCTCCCTTATCTGTTTCTGGAGGACTGCATGGATGAAGGCTGTGGAAGATTTTTGTTTTGTTTTCATTTCTCAAACACACACACACACATACAATCTCTCCGAAATTAGAAGTGAGGAGCCCTCCCAAATAGTATGTCCTGTGAGTCAAGTTACTATCTCTCCACTTGACCAAGAACAGACTTAAAACCCTTTCTTCCCAAAGGAAATTGAATGATATGAATTCATTGCTGAGAGCCAGCCAAAGGAGTATAGAATGTAACTGTATTTGTTTTAAAAAGAGATGCTGCATAGTTTAGTGGACTCTTCTCACCTTCCCACTGACTGAACAATACCTAAAAATCAGTAATAAAATTGTCTTGTATGAGTCAAGTAAATATTTTTAAAATAAATGGAAACCAAATAATCAGTAAAAGAATAACAGCTACTCCATAACATCCTTCTCAATTGGATGCTTGCTTTTGATTCTTCTCATAGAAAAAAACCTGAACATTCTGTTATTTTAGACACTCTGTAGCTATTGTAAGAGGGCATGTTTGCTGGGATCAAAATTTGTCAGTGATTTCATTTCCTTCTTTAAGTCTCAAAATCTTGAAGATCTCTCTGTCTACCTTTATACACAAATACCTAAAAAGCTGACATAAGTTAATATTAAACCTTGTTAGGGATGTGTAGCTAAAGTCTGTGATAGGATAAAATTTTCCACTAATTCTAGGGTTGGCTCTTTTATGGTTGACTTGCTTTTTAAGGTCAGGTAGTTTTGGCAATAAAATCCATGGTAGCAGGGTCAAGACCATGAGTTAAGAGAACCGTTGTTAACAAAATAAATGTTACTATTGTCATTATGTTTTAAAGTCTGGGTATGACATATGGAGGCTTGATTTTCAGTTATGTGTATAATGAAGTGAGGAAGAGATTTTTGCTGTACCTGGCCTGCCTTGAGATCCTCTTAATGTCTATTTGTTTTTAAACTCTTTCTCAGGATATGGAAGCAAAATGAGTTAATGTCAGTAAATGCATTGATGTGTCAGAATTGTGGATTTTATTCATACTTAAAGACTTGCATTGAGGTAGCTTTGTTTCATATTATGTCTTTTTTTTTCTCTTGGCAATGTTTTAAAAAGTTATGTTCATGCAAAATCATATGCAGCACTTTATTGCTTATTTTTGGCAGTGCACAAGAGCAAAAATTTAATTTGCTCTTTTCCAAAAGTGCATTGTGTTTATGTAATGGATTTGCATCAGTTGCAGTCTGTAACACAGCTAAGTGTTTTAATTGGCAGAACACCCACATCAAGACTTGTTTGTTTTTCTGATAAGGAAAATGCCAGCTAAGTTAGACCATATGTTCTGTTCAAATAAGAAGCAACATATTCACATGTAATGGTCATTCTTTAAAAATAAAATTAAAAAGTAACATAAAATTAATATGGGAGAGGGGCAAGTTTATGCATAAGGATGAATTTCTGTTAATTTTCATAAACAGCAAGTTATTTTGCTAAGGAAGGCTGGCCAGCTCGCATTTTAAGTGCTTGTGGTTTATGACTGTATCTGTTGATGACCTGAGTGATGTTAAAATCGAAGTGTACATTGTTTGCAGTATTTTCTGAGAAGGATTTACATGGTCTTTGTTGTCTAGTGAATAATTGCCTGCTTTCAGAGGGCTTGAAATTCACATACTGTATTGTAGTTTGACAATACTTAAAAAATGTGTGGAATATGGTAGAAAGATGGGAAGAAAAATAGAAGTTAGAGAGCTGTGTTTAATGAAATACATCCTCTTCAGCTGCCAGTCATGAAGGAGCTTGACAGGCTTCTAGTGCTTCACAGCTGCAGAATCTATTTCTGCTTCTTCAGGGGAAATTGGAAAACTTCCACACTCTTTGCCAGTGAGAATCCCACATTAGGCATCTGCTGTGCTTTTTCTGCAGAAAGGGGACCCTGACATTGCCCAGCTGTCAGAGATGGCATTTGAACTCCTGCTGATAATATTGGGGGAGCTGTTACTTATACTCTGATCCTGATATCTCACTAGAGAAAAAAAGAAATTAACTGACCTCAGTTCTTTTTGCTTCTAGGTAACTAGTAAGAAATATTCAAAGTTATGTCCTGGCTTAGACCCAGCTTTGAGCCAAACAGTCTTAATTTCTTAGAGTGCTGATTGTGCGTAAGGATTTTTCTTTTTGTCCACAAGGATGATGAAGTCTTCATCATATTTGACTTATATTAACTTCTAACTCCTAGAACAGAGCAATACTGATTTTTAAGGACATAACTCATACAGTATACGCTAATATAGAACAAAACTAAGTTTTTATTAAAATCGTTGCTCACCAACTTACATTGACTATTCTCATCAGTGAAAACCATCATATTATTGAGTATCTAGCCAGGAATATTGTGTATACATGATGACAAATAATAGTACTTTGATGCGAGAAATCAGAAACTGGATAAGAACCAGCTCGTTGATGTGTTTTCTGAGAAACAGAGATGGGTGTGACTTCCTTTAGCTATGTGGCAATTTCTTCTTGGCAATGACATGACCAAGAAGACTACAGAGTTTCAGCGATACACAAGGAAGCAGCCCTTCCTTGTGACGGCTGCTTCCTTGGTGGTGGACATTAACTGCCCTGTTCCGTTGGATGTTATATTGGGTAAAAGATAAATTAAGTTGTTTTTTTTTTTTAAATCAAGTGATATTACATTAGCTTCATCTAGATTTTTTGGAATATTTATTGTGGTGTGGTTAGTTTTCCTGATTCACATATGTTGGTATAGGTATGTAATTCTGACAGTCTTTAAGAATATCTGTGTGGTTTTAGAAAAACTTTTCTATTCTTTCTTTTAGGGAGTTTTATCTTCTGAACTGTGCTACCTTTATTTTTAGGATTAGTCTAGAAAATAATTATTTTTAATACTAATTGTAATTTAATATCAGCCTACATACATTGATATCACTGAGTTGCAGTGGTGACAGCAGACTGGTGGCTTTTTCTGAGTTTTTTTGAAATGTATGGATGCCCATGAGCTTCTGAACAATTTTTTTATTATATCATTGCCTTTGTATTTAGAATGATTATGCTGTGATCTGGTGCAGAGTCTTAAATGAAGTAACAGCTTGTCTTTTATGTTCTTGAGTCAATCTCCATTTTTTATTGGCACTTATATATTGCATTGTTTATTTTATTAAGTGAAATCTGTTTCTTCTATGTCCTGTGCAGAATGTGAAAGATGATGGGCAGCATGTATGGAGATTGAAACACTTCAACAAGCCTGCCTACTGTAATCTTTGTTTGAACATGCTAATCGGAGTAGGCAAGCAAGGTCTCTGCTGTTCCTGTGAGTATAACCATTTGCTTACATGTCCATTGCTACAAAATACATAACAGTGATCTTTTAGCTTCCCATTACAGAACCATTGCCACCACAGTAGTGGCTCCCCCTCCTCTTCTCTGCTTGAGTGTTCTTTTAATTTTTCAGCATATTTGGCTTTGAAATATGTTTTTTGAGGGAGTTTCCTGCTTTTTAAGCATCTATTGCTCTTTTTCTTTACTATTTTTTTTCTTTTCTATTAGTAAATATCAAGCTTAAGTTTTAACTTTCTACTTTTGTTGCTTCTCTTTTGTTTTTATTAATTTTACAACAGGTATCATCATGACAAACATCTAANTGAGGGAGTTTCCTGCTTTCTAAGCATCTATTGCTCTTTTTCTTTACTATTTTTTTTCTTTTCTATTAGTAAATATCAAGCTTAAGTTTTAACTTTCTACTTTTGTTGCTTCTCTTTTGTTTTTATTAATTTTACAACAGGTATCATCATGACAAACATCTAAGTTGTCCCATGTTTGTTGATTCGAATTTTGCAGTGAATTGTTGTTTTGTTAATTGTGAAGGTGAAAATCCCAGTTTCCCAGAAATGGAGTTTCTGTAATAGTTCTAAAGTTTTGGTTTGTAGTCATAAATCTCAATCTACTTATTAACTGACCATAGGTTTTAAGAAAAGGAACACAGAAAATCTACTGCATCTAATTTGGCATTCATTAGGCTATTGATGCAGTTACCACCCTTCAATTCCTTGAGCTGTACCTATGTATTTCCTAAGAATCTGTTTGACCACCTCATAACATGTCTCCTGAGAAACCAAGGCTTGCTGAAAGATACCTTGGCTCCATTTGAAAGTTTCCAGAAATGGATGCTCCATATCTTTCTTTTGTGGTGTGTTCCAATGATTAATCATTTTTTCTTTTTTAAGTCCTATTTTCTGATTTGAATATGTCTTGTAGATGGTTCCAATGATTGGTTCATGTTATGCCCTGCTCCATTAGATTAATGAGATCTTTAGTACACAACCCTCTTCTTCTCATGATGGTGCCAAGTCACCTTTCATTTTACTTTTTTGATAAAATAATCCATTTCTTAGTGTAACTGACTTTCACAGTTTTTGGTGTGAAAGATAGCCCCTCACAGCTGATGAGGGCCTTTCTGCCTGTACAGTTCTATTGATTTAATATGAGATTAGTCTGAATAAATGAGGGTTTGAATTGACCATTTCTCTCCTCTGGGGGCTGCAGACCCCTCTAAAATATAGTTCGGATGTAAATCCTTGTATGCATTTTCATGTCATATTATTTCATTCACCATACTATGAAATGGAAAAGATACATTTATTAAAATTCAAACAAATAGAAATTGCATAACTTGAGATTAATAAATGCAGTAACTGGAATATATACATAAAGTACTGATTTGACAATTAGATCTTGAAATGTTAGATTCTTTAATAATCGTTTTTGTGAGACTGTTACTGTGAAGAAATGAGACCCATATATGTTAAAAAAAGAGAGTTCTACTGAGCAAATAATTTAGATCACGTTCTTCAGTAATTATCAGAAATGGGTTGACCAGCTACATAAACTATCTGAAAAAGGCCAGCCTTGCAAGAGCTGTAGTTTTTTTCTCCTGCAGTGTACCTTTTGAGAATGTATTTATTATTGTGCTTGGCATTTTATTTTGTGATAACAATGGTCTCAGAGTATCTTAAGAACTAAAAGTTCCTTGTAGTTACTTCATGCAGCAAGAGGCGTGAGTCTACTTGCAAAACTATTTCACTGTTTCCTTATTTAGCTAAGCTTATTCTCCACTATATTTTCAAAGCATTGCTATAGATTTCATTATTTGCATTTTAGATTGTGTGGGAGGAAAAAAAAAAAGGGGGGGAACCACAGGGGTCCTCACCATCCCTCCATGGTCCAATCAACAATGTTACTCCCTGCAGTTTGTCTGATTAATGGCTGCGCCTCCCACTGGGTTTGTGTAATAGGTGCAAGCAAGGTGTTTAGAAGTACTTTGTGCTTAATTGCTCTCGAGGTCAAAAGCCTGAGACATATACCATGCAGGGAGAAATTCATTTTCAGTTTTTAATAGTTGACTCTATTGAATGCAGTCATAAGCTGTAGCATTATTTCCTCATCTTGGCACAGTTGTATCATAGAAGTCAGGAGAGCTTTGCATTGTACCCTGAAATTTGTATGTTTTCCAAATGAAGCTAGCATGACCTTTGCAGACCTGGCAGCAATAGTACTTACCTAAAACTGGTGTTGGAGGGCTTAGGGGAAATAAAAAGCTTCTCAGGAGTTGGTATTTTGTAAAACAAGAGTTAAAGTTCTGGTGATTACATCGAATGCATGAAAACAATTCCTATTCAAAAATGGACTAATCAGCCATTTCAGATTTATAAATCAATGGGAGGAACAACATAAATTCATTGGTTTTTATTTTTGTGCTTGCCAGCTGCTCTCATGCCTATAGTTCATAAAATATATATTTCTTCCTACTAGCAAGTGACACCAAACCATTTGGCAGTCACCAATTTGTCTTTAATATTTTTGTCATTTGGGAGTTATTGTGAAAAAATTCAGTGAGGTCTGATTTAATTAAGCATTTCCTGTTATGCAATGATAGTGCATTCTTGGATTTCTCACTTGCATAATATTTCCTGTTCTAATTGGCCTTTTGTATTCCATGGAAAAAGCAGTCTAGTTTGAGTTTTCATTGACTGATTGGATTGATTATTTAGAGATGACATGCTGGTAATGTTATTTGTTTCATAGAAATGTAGGCAGAAACACCACTGCCTTGACATCTAGTAATGCGTGTCTCTTTTTCAGTTTGCAAGTATACAGTCCATGAGCGCTGTGTCTCAAGAGCTCCCGCATCCTGCATCAAAACATACGTGAAGTCTAAAAAGAATACTGATGTAAGTTTGGGGTAGCATGAACTTTGCCGTGTACCTGTTAATTTAGTAACCCTATGTATATCCACATTTTTCTTTTGCAGGTAATGCACCATTTCTGGGTTGAAGGCAACTGTCCAACAAAATGTGATAAGTGTCACAAAACTATAAAGTGTTACCAAGGCTTGACTGGACTTCATTGTGTTTGGTGTCAGATTACAGTGAGTATACTACAGTAAAACCTTTCACACAGGTTAGAGAGGTAAAGTCGTTGAATGTCATTCAATAGACTCATTCAAGTCTCATTCAAGTCAGTCATCAGCAATGGCTAGTGTGCGTTTAAGGAATGATATATGCAGAATATTCGTAGGACTTCTTAATTGTGGCAAGAAAATATGCTTAAAGGTAAACTTTGCTTCGTGACAATATCCTTATGAAAATAATGTCTGCCACTAAAGAGTATTCCCAATCTACACTACAGAAAGACTAGGGAAGGGTTTTCAGTACCAGGAAAAATCAAGGTCACTGTGACACTAGGTCTAATTGATGTACTTACAAGCAAATGAAATTGAGGACATCTGGTAGGATACAGTGATTCCAGTGTCTGGGAATAATAGCAGAGACAAGTTGATAATATACTAATCTGTGCACCAAGTCAAATATATACAACTTTTGTGCGCTCCTTATTCAGCAGGAACCAGTAACTGGAACTAATGACATTCAGGGAACACTGCCCTTATAAGTGAGATCTTCATGCTAGAAGGAGCAATGCCAGTATTTCTGCTTCTAGCCAGGGCAGGATTTAAATCTAAATGGGGAGAGATTTCAGCCTTCTTCGCGTGTATTTGCTGGTTTTGCTGATATCATTATTGCTATTGTTACGGAACAGCAGTTATTTGTTCAGTGCTTTAAATAATGATATGAGACTGAGGCATTAGTGAATGTTTGTTTTAAACATACAAGTTTGGATGTTTTATGACATATTTTCTTAACACAAGAATGCAAAATATGAAACATCATCAAAGAAAACAGATCCAGGATACTTTCAGTGATAAGCTGTTATGATAACTTAAAAAACAATATTTTAGAAGAAAGCAAATATGTAGTCCAGATTGCTGTCAAATTTGGATAATTTATGTAGAGAGTAAAACACCCAATCCAAAATGTTTTGCATGCAGATAATTAAACTTAGGCAATGGCTATATGTGTCTAGCAAGATAAATAAGGGTGTTCTGCTGTAGATATAGAAGTGTTTAGACCTGTATAATATGTGTGTATCATTCAAGAAATATATATTATGTAATATATATTGACTTTAAAGGCAAAGGAAGTTTGAATTCTGTCTTTCCTCAGTAGAAATTATTTTCCCATTATTTCATGTGAATCTGGACCAGATTTGTAAAGGTCTTTTACTCCTTGAAGTTGTACATCAAGATTCAGAGGATTTCCATAAGAACTGTTATTCACTGAAGAAGTACAGAGGAATTATTTATAATTAAAATCACTCTAAAAAAAAAGGCAAAATTATTTTGAAAATATCTTGTGTTCTTGTGTGCTTATTTAAATGCCTAAATAACTGTCAAGATTCCAATTA
>VZTN01021146.1:0-12468 GCA_013400515.1 Erpornis zantholeuca
AAATGGAAACATTTTCTAAGCTATGTCCACTTTGACAATTGACAGTTTTCAGTGAAACTTTCTAATTAAAAAATTTCTCATCCAGTTTAATGAACATCTATCTGTGGGTAAGGATCTACATAAATCCTTTCTCTCTAGCCATTAATGGTGAGGGAAGTGGAATTTTCACCAGTGTCTTTCCCTTGTACTTTATTTATAAGGGCCTTATAGGCTGTAATGTAATTTGAATAATGTTCTTAAGTTTCTGGCTATCAAATGATTTTTCTTTTGTACATATATAAGATAGTAGCCATTAGATCTCTTAGAGATTTTGCATGTGCTTCTTGTCTTACCTGTTGTTTTATAGCTTCTATCACAATCCACTTCAGAGAGCCTTAGATAGCTTTGATCTCATGGATTATTTTAAATTTTGCTAAATAAGCAGCTATACTAAGATGGCTAGGACTTCTGGAGGAGGTTCAATCATCTTGGCTCGAATGTGGATTTTTTTGGATATCCCTTTAGCAAACAAATTCTCTGTTTACCAGATGTGAACTTAGAAAATGCAAGACAGAGGGTTAAGATGCCTTTAGTTCAGTTTGTCACCTCTCATCCATAACCCTATCTACTGTGCTTTTTTTGTCAGGTTTGTATGATGGCAGTGGTCACATGGTTGTACAGCTTCCTATCTTCAAGACCGCTACCCCTAAATTTTCTTAAGCTTAAAAAAGTACTATATGTACACTGATTATATCAAGGGCAGCTAGGGAAATTATGGCAGTCAGCAAAGTATAGCTTTATAGCTGAATTTTCTAATTTCTTGTACTGTAAAATTGGCAGTTTAGTAATAAAAAATTGTCAGCATAATACTTGGAGAGCATAAAACCCATTAATATAAGCTTTTGTGGATACTGTGTCATGGTTTAACACCAGCTGGCAACTAAGCGCCACAACTGCTTTTCTCCCCCCTTCAATGTGATGGGGGAGGATTGAAAGGGTAAAAGTGGGGGGGGAGCCCCAAAACCAGAGAGGAAAGTAAAAGCCGAGGAAAACAAGTGATGCAAATGAAAACAATTGCTCGCCATCAACTGACTGATGCCCAGCTAGTCTCTGAGTAGCAGCCCTGCAACAACCTCTCCCCTAGTTTTATTGCTGAGCATGATGTCACGTGGTCTGGAATATCCCTTTGGTCAGTTGGGGGTCACCTGTCCTGGCTGTGTCCCCTCCCAACCTCCTACACACCCCCAGCCCCCTCCCTAGTGTGGCTGTACGAGGAGCAGAAAAGGCCTTGGCTCTGTGCAAGCTCAGCAATAACAAAAACATCTCTATTATCAACCCTGTGTTTAGCACAAAGCCAAACACAGACCCACAGCAGCTACTATGAAGAAGTCGAAGTTTATCCCAGTTAAACCCAGTACAACATGAAATTATCTATTTTCAGAGTATAGGTTCTTATTAGGAGTGACCATGCTTAGTTATCCTAATTTATTGAATACTTTGTTTAGTCAGTTTGTTTACTGAAACAATAATGCTTTCTCCACAGTAGGTAGAGCAGAAGTTTTGAAATTTATTAGAATTGTATAGATATAGTTTATTCAACACTGTTGAATTGTAGTGAGAAATAGTTGATATACAGGGCCATGATCTTCTGACTCTCTAGAACTGGAAAAGTAAGGAAAATGCTTTTCTTTGATTAATAAAACCTCTCTATGAAGTTTTATTTACTTTTTGTGGTAAGAACCCTCCTTAACACTGCAGTTTAATTTATATCTATGAAAAAGACAGTATTTAAAAAGTAGATTAAAAATCTGTGGTAGTGCTGCTGTACATAATCATGATGTATCATTCTGGATTATATATTTCTCCCTTCCCTTGTTTCATGTTTGAAGTGGAAAATGTAGAGGTTTATGCTTGTTTGTTTTAAATCATGTTACCAAATAGGTTGTCAAATGTAAGAGTTTAACTGATAAAAACACTGGTGGAATCTGAAATCCTCTAATGATTTTCTAGTTTTACAGTGTTTCTTCTCTTAAACCTCATTTTGATATTGCTCATCCAGCCACACCTGTAATTACAGCTTTAATTTGCCTAAACTAAAATAGTTGTTAATTCAGGTACTGTTACTGGGGAGATGTTACTGGCCGGAAATTTTCTTGATAGACTTCATAGCATTAATCCTGCTTGTGTTATCTGAGTGTGTGTCTATATATTACTAAAAGAACTGACAAATGTATAATTTGAAAAACCAGGCAGAAAAAAAACCTCACTGGCAGGCAGGTGAGCTGTGACTTTAACAAAAACCATCCCTTTTAATTCCTAAAAAATAGTCTTTCAAAATATTTGATTATTTTAGTATGATGCTAGTTGCCTTTCAGTCTATTTTCTAAAACTGTGGAGGACATATCTTGGTGCACCGGAAATTACATTTTTGTTTTCTTTTCTCATGAGGGTTCCTCTATCCAACTGACTGTATTAAACCACTGAGGCAGATAGTACAAGACCAGACTTTAATATTAACAGCAATCTACATAACTGTTCTCTGTACTTCAAGTTACCTGTGCAGTATATCATCTTAGCTTTTGAAGTTCCTAGCTTGAAGAGCAAGTGGTTAAAACATGGTAGGATGGTGTAAAATGTAGTGGTATTGTAAAAGAAAACAACCCAGACCCTTGCAACTTTCAAAGTTTCCAGCACCTATCAGCAGAGAGCATTCTGTACCTTTTATCTATCTAGTCAGGTATCATACACATCTTGTGCCTTATGACTCTTGAAATTGGATGACTGATATCAAATTGTAAAAAAATGCCTTTTCCCACCTACTCGTCCAGAGATATCAGTCACGATGTGGCAGAAATCCTGACAATTGGATGAGATTTTTTTTTTCCTGTTAACCAAGAGTTAACTTTAAAAAAATAAACCAAAAAACCCCAGTGAATTGCAATACACTGGGTTTTTTTGTGAAATGGCATGCAATATGATATTTTAAAAGAATGTTTTCTTACAGTCTGTTGGTTAAGCTTTGCTTAACTATATTTTTTGGATTTAGCTTTCAATTTGCCATTTACTTAGTAGGTTTCACTGAATTCCTGTGTAAGGTCATTCCTTAGACAAATTATACCTTGACCTCCCAAACTGTTGGTGGTACTCGATCTAGGCAGTTTCAAAGATTGTCTCACTTTCTACAACCAAAGACTGACTTAGCATTTGCTTATAATTTCTCAGAAGCATCAGGTGCTGGAACATGCAGGCTGAAACTGATAAAAGCAAGGAAAATCTCTCTTAGGCGACCTAAAACACCAGCAAGTATTATAACAATTAGCTGAAAAAAAATTAAATAAAAGCTTCTGGATAAGGGCGTTTTGTGTTGTGCATTAAATAACATGTAGGATCTATTCCTAATTGAACTCTGGTACAATTAGGGTTTTATCTGATTGTGAGTAGTATAAAAACTGACACAGCCTATGATTAAATAATTTAGTGGATTAATGCAGTTTTGTAAAGCAGTTATAATTCTGAAATTAAGTACCATATGTGCCTGGATAAGTTTGAGGTATTTTTTGGTCCTACTCAGGCAAAAGCCTGTTTCTTCTTACTGATCATGCCAGCTGAAAGAGTAGCATTGTTTTGAATATGTCATGCTGCAAACAGTAATGCAGAAACTATAAGTGACTGAAGGTATTGGTCTTCCTTTCTTTTAATAAGTTACTTAACAGGAAGGTCCTTTACGTAATCAAGTTTTGCTCTGTTATGTTCATAACTTATATTTTTAAGTATTTAGTGCGGTATTATTTTCTCCTTACATGACCTGTGTTGAATGTAAGATGAGAATTATGCATTCTATAAATTCATTCTTATAGCTCTACCCATGCTTGTCAGTCTTGTACTGAAATGCTTTTGCTGTTCATAATGTGAGCCTATTTTAGGTGGTGACTGCTAGTGATGTTTAATAGAATCATAGAGTCATTAAGATTGGAAAAGACCTTAAATATCATGGAGTACAACCATTAACCCATCACTGCCAGGTCCACCACTAAACCCTATCCTTAAGATCCACATCTACACGTCTTTTAAATCCCTCCAGGGATGGTGACTCCACCACTGCCCTGGGCAGCCTTTTCCAGTGCTTGATAACACTTTCTGTGAAGAAATTTTTCCAAATATCCAATCTAAACCTTCCCTGGCACAACTGGAGGCCATTTCCTCTTGTCCTAATGCTTGTTCTCTGGGAAAAGAGCCCGACCCCCACCTGGCTCCACCCTCCTTTCCAGGAGTTGTAGAGAGTAAGAAGGTCCCCCCCAAGCCTCCTTTTCTCCGGGCTAAACACCCCCAGCTCCCTCAGCCACTTCTTGTGTTCCAGACCCTGCCCCAGCTCCGTTGCCCTTCTCTGGACTCGCTCCAACACCTCAGTGTCTTTCTTGCAGTGAGTGGCCCAGAACTGGACACAGCACTTGAGCTGTGGCCTCACCAGTGCCGGAGGGACAATCATTGCCCTGGTCCTGCTGGTCACACCATTTCTGTTCCAAGCCAGGATGCCATTGGCCTTCTCGCCCACTTGGGCACACACTGGGTCATGTTCAGCTGCTGTCATTCAGCACCCCCAGGTCCTTTTCCTTGTGGGCAGCTTTCCAGCCACTCTGCCCCAGCCTGGAGCTGCATGGGGTTGTTGTGACCCAAGGGCAGGAGCTGGCACTTGGCCTTGTTGAACCTCATACAATTGGCCTTGTCCGATTGCTCCAGCCTGTCAAGATCCCTCTGCAGAGCCTTCCTGCCCTCCAGCAGATCAACACTCCCACCCAACTTGGTGTCCTCTGTAAACTTACTGAGAGTGCACTTGATCCCCTCATCCAGGTCATCGATGAAGATGTTAAACAGGATTGGCCCCAATACTGAGCTCTGGGGAACCCCACTGGTGACTGGCTGCCAACTGGATATGACATCAGTCCCCACCACTCTCTGGGCCCGGCCATCCAGACAGTTCCTAGTGCAGTGAAGAGAGCACCTGTCCAAGCCATGGGCTGCCAGCTTTTGCAGGAGATGCTGTGAGAGACAGCATCAAAGGCTTTACTGAAGTGCAGGTAGTCACACACACACAGCCTTTCCCTCACACACTAGGTGGGCCACCTTGTTTTAGAAGAAGATCAGGTTGGTCAAGCAGGACCTGTCTTTCCTAAGCCCCTGCTGGCTGGGCCTGATGCCCTGGTTGTCCTGCACATGCCACGTGATTGCACTCAAAATGATCCATTCCATAACCTTCCCAGGTACTGAGGTCAGGCTGACAGGTCTGTAGTTCCATGAATCCTCCTTCTGACCCTTGTTATAGATGGCTGTCACATTTGCCAATTTCCAGTCACCTGGGACCTCCTCAGTTGGCCAGGACTGCTGGTAAATGATGAAAAGTAGCTCAGTGAGGACTTCTACCATCTCCCTTGGTACTCTTGGGTGAATCATATTCAGCCCCATGGCCTTGTGTGGGTCTAAGTGTAGCAGGTCACTCACCATTCCCTCCTGGATTATGTGGTCTTCATTCCAGTCCCCACCCCCATCTTCCAGCTCTGAGGGCCGAGTACTTTGACGACAACTGGTCTTGGTATTACAGACTGAGGCAACAAAGGCATTAAGCACCTCAGCCTTTTCCTCATCCTTTGTCACTATGTTTACCTCCACATCAAGTACAGGATGGAGATTCTCCTCGGCCCTCCTTTTGTTGCTGATGTATTTGTAAAACCACTTTTTGTTGTCTTTTACAGCAGTAGCCAGATGAAGTTCTAGCTGGGCTTTGGCCCTTTGAATTTTCTCCCTGCATGACCTCACGACATCCTTGTAGTCCTCCTGAGCTGCCTGCTTCTTTTTCCAGAGGTGATGCACTCTCTTGTTCTCCCTGAGTTCCATTCAAAGCTCTCTGTTCAGCCAGGCCGGTCTTCTTCCCTGCCAGCTCGTCTTTTGGCACGTGGGGACAATCTGCTCCTGCTCCTTTCAGATTTCCTTCTTAAAGCACATCCAGCCTTCCTGGAGCCCTTTGCCCTTCAGCACTGCATTCAACCATTTTGCTAAAAGGTGGAAAGAACTACTGCAGTTTAATGGACAAGTGTTTCTCCCTGTCTACCACATTTTATATTGATTGAGCATCTTTGCCTCTTACCTCCTAAAACCCAGACAACTCTATTCCCTGACAGGCCAGTGAAGAAGTCTGCAAGACCCATAAATATTTCTGAGAAGTACTGCTACTGAAGCCTGGCCCTCTTCATAGATGTGCTATTTATTTTCTAGTATTTTTCTAGTGCTGTTATTCATGAGTCATAAATCATCTTGGGTCAATACACTTTTTGAAGAGGATTACCTGACAGTGTAGGAGGCACTGCTCAAGTATTCCTGAAGTTTCACCCAGAGGCCCTTACTGCTTTGAAGGCACGTATGCATAATTTGGATTAGTAGGTCAGGATGTTCACTAAATAGAATTCAAGTTAGAGAAGAGCTTGCCCTTAATATCTGAAATAGGAACCTGTACAAAATGAACCATTTTCATTGGACAGTGAGGATTCAATTTGAAGTATGCTATGTATTCATGAGTGTTGTCTACACAGCATTACATAATGGGTTAACCATCTACATATATGCAGATGTTTTAGAGGTCAGCTAGTGAGGGTTTTTTTTTTGTCTGTCTATTCAGTAGACCAACACTTTCAGTGAACTGATATGGGTTTGATGGCAAGTGAAACATCAGCTGGAGTTTGGTTCTCCAGAGACCAACGGGGATGATTTTTATATGGTATAAAAATAGAAATAGTAGTAATTTGTTTAAGTCTTAGATGTTTTTTCTCTACAGTAGTACCAGTGAAAAAAGCCAGAGCTTGCCAGTGTTATGCTGCTGTATTGCAGAATGTGTAAGGTAGGGTTTTGTGGACTCTGCACAACAATATGTTAGAAATTCTTAAGTAAATTTGAATAGTGGTTGTTATAGTAACTGTATGTCTTTATTTTGAAGTGGATATAGTATATGGTTTTATTTAAAATTCAGCTTATTTTACATTGTTGGTGCATGTGATTTTTGGCATATTGATGCTTGTCATTATAAAATTATCCTGCTAGAGGTATGGGTATCCCTAGGATTGGGCTATAATAGCTGAAGGCTTTTGTCTGGTGCATGGGACCAATAGGGTTTTTAACAGTGGACTGAAAATTTGGATGCGAATGTTTGAAGTGACCAATTTTCCCATGTAGACCAACTCTTGATAAGATGGTAGCAACAGGTGAAACAAAAAAATCTACTTTAGATCACCATATAGTCTCTATAGTACTTGGAGATGAGATGCCTTTCATTAGCAAGTAATTTTCATCATTGACAATCAAGTTCCCATGACTTTTCTCTGTCTCTTTTTTTTTCCCTGAGACACTGACAAGTTTGATCAGAGAGAAATTTTCCCGCTCCCGGCCCTGTTTGTGAGAAGAAGTTGCTTTCTCACAAACGGGGCTGAGAACCAGAAGTTTATGTAAACCATCTTATGTGTTTTTGTAAACTATATTTTGCAGGGGGTGTTTTTACATCTTGTTATTCCAACTTGTTATTCTTAGGTGGTGTTGTAACTAACCAATGATGCGAAAGAGGTTTTCACCCAAGAACCAATAATTGTGCCCTGCTCTAGTGACCCTGGATATATAAAGGGCAAAATTTTCTTAATAAATGTCTTTTTCATCTGAAGTATATGCTGCTATTTTTCGCCATCCCTGAACTCAACAGCGACATTTCCCCTCCTTTTTTTTTCTTTTTCTTTGTAGTTATTTGCCCATGTATATCTGGAGTCAGGTACACATCTCAAGTTAAAATTCTTACTGTATAATATTTAAGAATTTGGAAATACTAGCAGGCTGGACAGTAGAATTCAGCACATCTGTGCTCTCAAAGATTTCATCACTTTGTCACCACTGTTTCTACTAGTACTTATGTTGAGTGAACCAGAGTGGTGCCCTCTTGTCCTGAGAGAGCAGAAGGAGCATGATTAATCCTAGTTTTTTCTTGATATTTGCATGAAGCACTGGGGACAGTGTGGAAGGAAATCTGGCCAATGAATAGAACTGAGAGAAAAGGAAAACAGTAAAACAGAATATGTGAATTTGAGGAAAGTTTTTTGCAAAATAGTATTTTTGAAGAGTTGGCAGTAGCAACAGTAGTAGGAAAGGAGGCATATTTGTTCTTGCTTTAGCAGTTGCAAATGCACAGGAAGCAGCAAAAGGAGATAAAGAAATGATTAGTGCTTTTTCCTGTTTCTCAGTTCAACTCTTACTTGCATGAGAAATTTAATATATAGATTTATTTTTGAGTGCCCCCTTTCATAATAAAATTAGGCCATCTCCTTCTAACCCTCCTATTTATTTACTATAGTATCCTTTCTCACTGAAATGAATAACAAATCAGAGTGCTGTGAAAACAATAAGTTTCATTTTCAGTTAGCCACTGAAACAGTTCAACTGTTAATTCAAATTTTTTCCTGTGCTTTATGTCAGCACCTGTAGTGCTATTACTTTCATTCAGCATCTCTGACTCTCAGGTTGTTCTGCATTTATTGTTTTTTATATTACTTTCTGTTTGCTCTTCCTATTTCCTGATGCATTAATTTAGAGAAAGTCTTGGGACTAACTTTTGTCAACTGATCATGCAACTTTTGCTCCCATTTTTCTGTTTATGTACACAATATATTAGAAAATTTCAATTATTTTCTTTTGTGAATGGTCTAAATTAAAATAACAGTGAGGTGATTCAAACTCCTGTGTCTCTTATTAAATCCAAACTTACAATATGAAATACATATTTCAGGGCCAGTGCTCTTTAATGTTTTTATAAATTATCTGGATGCAGGAGTTGAATGTATGTTAAGCTTTCCATTGATACTAAACTAGGAGGAGCTGTTGACTCGCTTCAGGGTAGAGAGTCCTTACAGAGAGATCTAGATAGTCTAGAGGGCTGGGCAACCACCAACCATATGAAGTTTAACAAGGACAAGTGCCGGATTCTGCACCTGGGATGGGGCAACCCTGGATGTACAGACAGACTGGGTAACAAGAGGCTGGAGAGTAGCACCATGGAAAAGGACCTGGGGGTCCTGGTTGATGGAGAGTTGAATATGAGTCAGCAGTGCCCTGGCAGCCAGGAGGGCCAACTGTGTCCTGGGGTGCGTCAGGCACAGCATCGCCAGCAGGTCAAGGGAGGACATTGTCCCACTCTGCTCTGCACTGGGGCGGCCTCACCTCGAGTCCTGGGGGCAGTTCTGGGTGCCACAATATAAAAAAGATATAAAGCTATTAGAGAGCATCCAAAGGAGGGAGACCAAGATGGTGAAGGGCCTTGAGGGCAAGGTTTACAAGTTGCAGCTGAGGTCACTTGGTTTGTTCTGCCTGGAGGAGACTGAGGGGAGACCTCATCCAGTCCACAGCTTCCTTGAGGGGGGGCAGCATAAAGTAAATGAAATGGAAAGCTTGCTGATGTATAAAGCAGATGTTTTCTAGTGCTAAACTTCCATTGTCAGTGTATGATAGCATAATATTTTTAAATATTGACAGAGGTATATTTTTACTTTTACTGTTTTTCAGTTGCAAAACTTCAGGAAGTCACATGCAGTTACCTTAGCTCACCTGATGCACAATAGCCTGAAGAGCAGCCCTAAGCTAGAATATTGACAATATATGGATAGAGAAAATCTTGTTGACCACAGTTCTTGTATCAAACTAAATTAAGACTCATTCAGCAATTCATCAGGAAAATAATAAAATCAATTCCTGAATTCAGCAGTTTTTAAAAATGATGAGAGAGTAGCTCATTACTTCAGCTGTTTAACTGCCTTTAAAACCGAAAGTTGCAATAACCTTTCAGTCTCAGGAAAGATGGGATAATTTGTGGATACATGAAGTAGGTAAGTATAGTTATGTTTACAAGTTTATATAAACAGGGTATACAAGTTGTACCTTTTGTATGACAATCAACAAGTGTTCCATGCTTTTCAAAGAGAATACTGTTCACAAGAGATTTCAGGGTGGAGAATTGTCCTGCTGTTCGGCCAGGACAGAGTTAATTCTTCACAGTAGCTGTGAGGGGGAAAAGCCTGGAGCTATGTGAGGGTGTCTAAGTTGTTATTTCTATACCACTCAGATCATCACTGGGGGCAGAAGTAAGGAATTTTTACTTCCAAGAAGGATGTGTGGCTGGTGGTTGGGAGAAAAAGTGGGGGTGCAGAGGGTCTTTCTGCCATTTTCTTTATTGTCTTGGGGCTGCACTTCATGGGTTTGGGCTCGATGAGAATTTTTTGGATTTAAATCACCCTCTTTTTGTATACTTTTGTTATTAATATTGTTGCTGTTATAGTTTGTTTCTTATCACTGTTTCCAGTAAATTGTTTTTATCTCAACCCATAAACTCTGCCTTTTGTCTCTCTCACTGGAGGGGCAGGGGGATGAGTGGCTTATAGTTTTGGAGTGCCATTCCTAAACCACAACAAGGATGCAAAGGGCTTGTGGTAAATCTTGGAAATGTACTTTGTATACAGAAGACAGAACAAAGCTTTTGGCTGTTAGTGTGAAGAGGGCTAATCATAGAGGGAACTGGCCTTATTGATGGCATGGAGGAGGTGGAATGTAGCATGTTGTGAGACAGTGTGTAAGTGATATGTAGCATCAAGTGGGGAAAAAGCTATGCCAAGTCTTAAAGCTGTAAGATAGTGGGGTAGAAATGGAAGCTGGTTGAAGGGAAAAGATGAAAAGATGGACTCAAAATGCCAAGAAGATAATTGTAACAATGAAGTATGCTGTAGCCTGTGAAGACAAAAATGGTCTGAAACCAGAATGTAAATGACATGATCAGTTAAAAGAAAAGAATGCTGACAAATTGGAGGAAGTGTGACAGAGGGGCACCAAGATGGTTAGGGGGCTGGAGCATGAAATGTAGAAGAATCTGAAGTAGCTGGGCTTGTTGACACTGGTGAAAAAAAAAGCTAAGAGGGCTTAATGTTGCCTTTAATTAGGTAATGAGTGTTTATACAGAGGATGAAGACAAGTGCCTTTAAGGTGCACAACAAAAGAAGCTACAGTTGCCATTGGCAGTAAGGGAAATACTGATTGGATTTAAGGGGAAATAAATTCTCAGTGAATTTTCATCCTTGGAGATATGCAGAAATACAGAATTTTCCATTGGTATTTATTGCAGATCTTTGAAGAAATGTTATAGTTGTGCATCGGTTTTCTTAGTGTGTATTACAGAAGTTTAGAGGTGTTGTAATTGTTTTTCAAAGCCAAAAAAAAAGCAAAAATAGTGTGATGTCAAATCTTGCACAAAATCGGCTACTTAATCAACAGGTATATTTCTTGCCAGTTTTGTTTTATAAAGGTTATGAGTCATCTGAGAATGTTCAAAGACAAAAGGGCAAGATTAAAAGTTGAAAAAGACTCCTGAATTGAATAGATTTTGGTCCAGTGTTTAGTCACTAAGTTTTCAGCCTGGTTAAGATCCAACCTAATTAAAGAAAGAAAAGTCTTTAAAATGTCATTTAAGTACACAGTTGCTTTTAGAAAAGGATAATGCTACTACCAGCTAACATAAATGACAGTCAAGAAGTTGAAAAAAACTCAAGTTACTACTTCCTCTCTGTCACAACTATTTTGTTAACAAAGATGTGTGTTACAACCTAAGATGCTTTCCATTTGACAGAGCTGACCTACCAAACCCTTTTAATAGCTCTTGTTCTTCTATACATCTTTGAATACAGTGAACTGTATCTAATGTCAGCTGCTGCTTGAAACGTTGAAAAGGCTGTGCTCACTAAAACGAGCATAATTAAAGATATACTTTTTGTTGCAATGGAAGTTGCATGAGGAATATGTAGTACAGATGGGAAATAAATTTATGAACTGCTGAAGTAGCTTGGGGTTTTTCCTTTATGTTTCAATTTCTCACTTATGCTTAATATCATGACTGCTTCCAAGCAAAGTTGATTTTACAGTTTAATTCTATGTTTGCTTCTGCAGAACAAAAATAATTCAGTAGCTCTCAGTAGTGTCAGAATTTTTGATGTTGAAAGGCTCATAAAGAAGATACTTATTGTTTAAAAAGATGTAAAGGAGCAGTAATAAATTCCCTGAATAACTGGATTGTCCTTGACAGAAGTTTTAGCTGATTTCTTTTGCAGAACTGGTGAACATAACTGCAAAAATAATGTGTATTTTATATAGCTCAAGTTTTTGAAACATACCAATTTTTGGTTTAGATTTTGCTACCTTATCAATTGAACTTGATCTGGTACCCCTTTTTTAATGAGGAGCCAGTAGTATCTTATATTGAAACCAGGTGCAAGATTCCTCTTCCATTTGCTTAAATTTAATCCCCATGTTTTAAGGCAACAACTGAGCTGTCTCAACAGTAAGGCTCCTAAAACAGATTCTGTTTTGCATTAGTTCTCTAATGAAGTAGCAGGAAATACACTTTCCTATGGAACAGTGGTTTTGGGGTTT
>VZTN01021148.1:11506-37851 GCA_013400515.1 Erpornis zantholeuca
GCCCGGTGCCCCCGGCCGCTGCCGAGGGGGTGTGTCGGGGGAGGGCGGCCGGGAGCAGCTCCGCGCTCGCTTCCTGCTCCTCCCCGGGAGACCGGGGTCGCCGCTAACGTCGGCTGCCCGCAGCCCCGCCGAAGGCACCCGGTCGCGTCTGCCCCGGTTGTGCCGCTTTCCTGGAGCTGTTGGCAGGGGAGCCCCCTTTCCGACTGAGGGGGGAGCTTCGCGGTCGTATAGCAGTGTTCTCCAAACTGAGGATCTGCAAGGGTGAGGACAGTAGATGATGAATGCCAAAAGGGATTGAATGGTGATCTGGAGAGGCACAGGTCTTTGTGAATTATTTGTGCCTCCTGTCTTTCAGTCGTAGTGCAGTAGTTCAGGCAGGAGCCCTAACTGAAGGGGTTGGGGTAAAGCTGTTGTAAAATAAATTACACGTAGTCTTCGAAAAATCTACTTGGTCATCAGTATTAATGCCCTTATGCAAGGTTTTTATGAGTGGTATTGGAATGCTCTAAAGCCTCCCTAAAATGCTAACACAGGTTACAGAAAATTCATCCCTCCATTCGGTGAGTCCACAGCTCACCTCCAGAACACACATAAAATGGGAGCTCTTCTTCTTGTAGGCACAAGTTCTTGCCTCTTCTCTGTGTTTGCATATGACACTTCTGTTAAAGAAACAAGGTCATACTGCCTTCTGGACTCCCAAAATCTCCCCTGGAGCCAGTTCCTGGGATTTGGGCACAAATACCTACTTATTTAGATACTAATCAAAAGTCGCTGTTTATTTTGGCCTTGATGAGGCAAGACTTAAGGGAGGATCTCCCTTCTTCACTCGAGTGTTGGGAGAATGAACAAAGTATACTTAAACATTCAAATCCTGGCAGAGGAGTCCAGCTTTTAGCACTACATGTTTCTGTGTTATTTCAGAGTGCCAGGAGATTAAGACAGACAAGGATTTGCATTGTTAACTTTTTTTAAAGTGAGCAATCTCTGTAACAACTGGGGTTTTTTTTAGCTGAGAGACTAAATTAGGTGGAAGTTTTTATAAGCCTGCTTCTTAGCAAAAAGCAAATTCTTGCTCAAGTGTAAATTGTGTGTAGCTGGTGAAGTGAGAGAGCCAACAGCATTTTCATTTACTCCATATGACGAGTAAATCGTGCATTAATGAAAACTTTGTGCTGATTTTTCTAGTCACTCCAAATTAGCAACATGATATGTCATTTCACTGAGAGAGTTAAAACCAAACAACTCATCACATCTATACAACAAGAAGAGCTCCACCCATTATGTACTCATCTGATAGTAAGTGGTCCTTACAAGTTACTAGGGCTTAGTAGCGCGTTGTACTTCGTGTTAGGTTGTTTCAGCTTAAGAATTGGAGTTTTGGAGTCTTTCCTACCTACATCTGCCTTTGCTTCTAAAGACAGACTTGAGAATTCCCTTCTTAAATGCCTTTAATGTTGTTCTGAAATTGTAATACTAGGACATGTTTGATCTCTGAAAGGTCTTTTCTTGTAATTTTTTTCTTAATACTTGGTGACACTGACTGGCAAGTATATTACCCTGACAAAATTAAACTTCACAGTTTGTTAAATAGCAGTAAAAAATCAATAAATTGTTTCTAATTTTTGCTATACAATTTGAATTATGACTTGAGTATGGAAAAGTAAAGAGAAAAAAATCCTCTCATCCTTACTTATGTATATGCTTACATATTTTTACGTAGGGAAAGCCTCTTGACTCCCCAATTCAGTGCACTCACCTCCATACAAAGCAGAAGCATTATTCTGTATTGTTCTGCATTATTCTGCAATCTTGTATTGTCTTTTTTCTCTTCTCTTTTTCTACTCTGCCTCCTCTCATGGTTTGCTAGAGTTCTGTGAAGCTAGTTTCCATTTTGTCTAAATAAGCAAACAGTACTAGAAGTGCTGTTGAATTGACTTTAGTGCTTTGTCTGTAGAAGGTAAAGTAGAATCCCATATTGATTTTGTTGGTAGATTAAAAATCATGTTCAGTATCCTGGGAGCTATATAATAATTTTGCACAGGGCAGATAAATCTAAGAAAGCCCTTGGTATTGTAACATGATCCTAAGTTACTATCTTCTATTAGAAGTGTTGAAAGAAAATAGATGCATCCTTGAGACACTGAGATGTGTGTTGATAGATTTTATTTGGACATTATTTTAATAGGCTGATTTCTTTGCCAATTCATTTGCCTTGCTGACGTTATCAAGATTTGTTTTAATGGGCAATTGTAACAAGCAAGCCAGTATATTATCTGAGTTGCTTATAACTCCACCATTGCTATAATTTCGTTTCATTTTTTGCAATGGTTCCCCTCTTTTTTGAAGATGAGCCAGTGAAAAAATGACAGTATGCTCCAAAATTGCAAGCTAACCTGTTTTTGAAAAAGTTGCATACTTGTCAGAAATGCAAGAGCAATATTTCTTAACTAGGGAAGCATTGCAGCAAATTTTTTGCAGTTACTAGGGAATTACTAGAATAAAGTTTAGTCAGCATCATATCACATAGAGGATTTGGTTTTGATTTTTTTTTTCTGGTGAAAATTCTGGAGATAAATCAAAGCTGAATCTTGGCTTATTTTTTAATTTCTGCACGTATTGAATCGCTTATACTTGTGAGTGTGGCGCATGGATTTTATATGTATATGTAATTCTGTACTGTGCCTCATGTCATATCATAGCCCCATGCCATTCATGACAAGCATTTACCTTCTTTTAAATTATGCAGCTGAAATGCTTTGAAATTTGCACTGAAGTGCATTTTTTTGTTTTCTTCAACAATTTTAGGGTTTTTGCTGTGTGGCTAGTACTTACCTTTTCCATTGTTTGGATATTACTAGTATGACTATTAGTGGGAATATTTCTTTTTTCACGTTTTTTATCTCTTTTTTCTCTTTCTGTATTTCCTTCTCTTCCCCTTCTCTTCTCTTTCCCTCTATCTTGCTAATAGGAAAATAAAAGGAAGCATGTCATGGCAGATTTGGTATTTTGAAATTGTAGGCTGCTTTTTTTTTCTACTGTGGGTCATACAGTAGTATTCTATGTGATATTTTGAAATTGTTTAATGAAGTTTAGCAAATTAATGTAGGTTTTAAATTAGTGATTTGTCCTTGTCCGCACTGAGTGAATGTGTGAGCTCAATCAGGTAATCACTAAAGAAGTTCTTTGAGGCTACTTTTAGGTGGTGGTAGAGAAAGACAGTACCTATGTAGTGGTTCCTAAAGATAGACATCATTCCTGAGGTTAGCCTATAAACTTTCTCATCATAAAGAAAACTTTAAGTGAGAATTGCTCTGAGATGTAACATGCTCACCTAGGAGTCTCTCTCATTAGTATAAGGCTCATGGGGTTTTTTAGTTTGATTCCTGCTTCCTGTTCAAACAGATTGGTTTAATCTTAGTTATTTTGCACACCACAGTAAAATCCAAAAGCTGAAACTTGCTCTCAACTTGTGAGTTATTCATTTATGAGAAATTTCATGGTGGTTCTGGACACAAGCACTTAGAAAATATAGAAATTACAGTTTTTCATGATGTTTTAATTTCTATTACTACATGGAGATGGGGAAAAAACAATGTTTGATTTAGTTGCTTGCTGTTAGTTCTGTTGCTTGGTACCACAGGTGACCCCAGATTTTACAGAGCTTTCCTCTATGTATCTTTTGGGCACCTGCAGCCATGGGCTGTATATATGGATGCATGTTTCATATAGTGCATGTAGGCTGATGTGTGTCGACCCTGGCAGGCAGACTTGTAAAAGCAGATTTAGTGGTTCCTAAGGAACTACGCAAGATCTACTGAACATCTGCTATGTGATATATGTTTGTTTGTTTCCAACTGCTTGTAGTAACCAAATAGGTTTAATTTTTACTGGGATAGAAATTCCTTCCCCTGATACAGAGGCATCCTGTTCTCTCAGTTGTTTATTACCTTTGTAGTCATGCAGAGATGTATTTATCGAGTAAACATTTTTTTTGTAGCATGACCCTCAGTTTAGGATGGTTTCGTATATAATCTGAAAGATGATTTGCAAGATTCTACTTTTCCCTCAAAATCCTGTAATGAGTACAAGTGGAAAAATTACTGAGCTATCTGTAAAGGTATTTTATGATATGTTTTTCTGTGTGTTCACTAAAACAGTTCATTTCTCCTAATATATGCCTGCTAATGTTATTGAGGCTTAGAGGATCACACAGAATTGGTTTTTGTCCTGTTACTATTTACCATATCACAGAAGCTGACAGAAACATTTCCAGGGGGTATTTTGATTCCTTAAATTTCTTTTTTTTTAACTTGGAAGAACTTTAAAGGTTTTTCAGAAAATTAGGATAAATTTACAGGACCCTGCCTGATGATAATAAGTAACCCAAGTAGGTAAGGGGTTTAGACATTTAGACAGAAGGGTTGCTCTGAACTCAGTTCCTTTATGGTCTCTTCATCTCATCTTTTTCATGAAAAACTGAGAGGGAGCTTAAGTTCTTCCTGATGTGAAACAGGAAACATTTTGAAATGGTGTCATTTTTCTCAGGACAGGAAAAACTTTGTCATTGAACTCTACATGATAAGTTAACAGTTGTGACTCCTTTTTGTTAAACATAACTGGTTTACAGTAGAAATAAACCTGTTTTCATGGTATTGATTTGTGTTTTACTACTTGCAATTATTTCTTGAAAGAGGAAGACATTTTGTAATACTCACTGTTGAGTATTTTCAAGCAAAAGAAACTAAATTTTATTTAATTAAAATGAAAATTGATGCTAGTTTATGACATGAGCTTTAAGGCACCATTGCCCTTAAAATTTGCACACCACAGTTTTGCAACAAGGCGTTCGTTAGAAATCACCTAAGATTTAACATTTTGGGGGATTTAATTACTGCTATCATTTAGTTACCCCATAAATTTGAAAACGCCCTAGCTACAGCATGGCCTTGCACTCACTGGACAAACAAGTGTATGTCACCTTCCCTGCTCCTTTGTTCCCCCAGCAGGGAAGATGGTGTTCCTGTTACAAGGTCAGCATAATAAAATCTGTACCTATGCATCAGCTGCTTCTAAGTTTTTCTCCAGCATTTGCAAAAATTGCCAAAACCAGTAGTTTCTGTTAACATATGCATCTCTGTGTTGGTTGTGTTAAGGTGTAGCATATAGTCCATCCCAGAAAGTCAGGTTTGGGAAAGAGGAGGGGAGTGAATTTTCCAGTAGAGTAGATCCAACACCTGGGGGCAGTAATTGCTTAAACTGTCACATACATGCTGTTTGTGTTACAGCCATCAGAGATTTATAGCAGATCAGAGACACAAATCATTCTTCAGAGTGATCTAAGCTGGCTCCCAGTAGATTATGAAATATCATTGAATTGGGCCCTCAGAGTCTGTTTTGTGTAAATACATGGATAGGAAACTTAACTGAGAGGTTAGATGTAGAATCCACATTTGGTCAAATGAATCCTTTCTATGTAAGTTGAAGGGAGGAACATTGATACTGAGATAGAGAAAATTAGATTCTTGCACTTGATTTTTTAAAATTATTTTATTCTGAAATAATTCAGGTAATTCCTAAGAAATGTGAAGCAAATACAAGTCAGACATGAGAAGGAAAATATTAACTGATTGCTTGAACTTTGTCCAAGTTGAAGTCCATGTTCTCTATATAGACATGTAAAACTGGAAAACAGAGGAGCCAAAATTACCTAAAGTCTTTTGCAAGGAATGCTGAATATGCTTTTAGTAAGACTGATGTTCAGTAAGTTTATCTTGTATACAGTGAAAATTAGGAATGTCATAATATTTGCTGATACTCCTCATGTAATTATTTTTTTTTACCATTACCACAGCATCCATACATTAGTAGTACAGCTACATTTCAACTGACAAGGTTAATGAGGAAATTTTGGCAGATACTAATACAAATTTGATCACAGCTTTAGCCTAGTGAACAGCATAGGACTGCTTTCCTCATTTACTGTTTAGCATGTTATAGAAGCTAGTTTATGGTTTCCAGCAAGTGAGAGGTGATCTTAAGAGACTGAAAAATGAGATGGATTCCTTTCATTCTGCAGTGCATTGCCATCAATAAACAAAACTCAAAAATCTGGCTAGGCATTGCTATGACCAACAGCTGGTCATCTGAAGTTACTCAACATTGTCATGGACAATCGTTACTTGCAGGGATAGGTTTCCTTTTCACAATGAGCAATATTTATTAATTTCTTTTAAGGTAGTGTTGGTATTAATAGCTGTTGTGCAAATATTAACATGTCACTTTTGCTTTTGTCTATTGTTGTTAGTTAATGTATTGAGGTTATTTTTTCTTCTATCAGAGCCATCAAATCTCTGGTAGAGGAGAAAATAGGAAGCCAATGTGTTGTTAAATGAAAGTATTGAAGAGGGAGTGGATTGAATTTGGTTTATTACATTACTAAGTTACACTAGTATGTAAGCAGCCAAGACTTCAAACCCTTAAACACTTGGTGGTTTTTGGTGGGTTGGGAGGTTCTTTGGAGGTTTGGTTTTTTGTTGATGTTTGTTTGATTTTGTTGTTGTTTTGGTTTTTCCAATTAGAGCTACCTTAAACTGAGAAAATTTTAGTTTCCTGGAAGGAAATAATGGCAGTTCTAATTACCCTTCTTCTCAAGTGCTTTTTCTTATTTTTAATTTTTTTCTTTTTTTTTGATCATTAATAGTATTTTTTATTTTCTTTTTTTGGAGGAAGTTGTTGCTTAAGACCTGCATTGCATGTACCTGAAGACTTAAACGTGCAGTCAGTGTCAGTTAACTTTTGGGATAACATTTCGCAAGGTCATGGTTGGCGATGGATGAGGTATTTTGTACTTCAGTTTTGAGGTTGTCAGAGATGACTGCACTGTTTTTCTGAAGAGCACCAATGGAGTTATTGAAAAGAGTAATTACAAATCTCTTCTTGTGGGTGCAGATAGTACTTTTATAACTCTATGTGACAACTATTATGTTGCTTGGTAAAACAGAATTATTCAAATCAGTTGTTTTGGGTTTCATCCCTTTCCGAAATGAAAAATACTGCCTTTAGCAGACCTGAGCTCTATTTCTTTTATATTACAGAAGGTTGTGTTTTCCTAAAATACCAGTTGACATGATTTGTTTTGCCAGAAGTTGAAGAAAAATTGCCTAATTAATTTTTTGGTTTATTTTATAGGCATACCTTAAATGGGGTTCAATTTAACACTCTACAAATAAATGTATTTTTAAAATATTTTTTTTAATGGGATGGAAGAAAGCAGGATTTTATTTTTTTTCCTTAACAATAGGCTATCTGGAGAAAAGAATTATAATGTAGGTTTGTCCCATCAAAAATGGCAAACCTGATCTTCTCATGCTGTCTAGGAACCTCTGATAAGAACTTGTAAATAAATGTGGAACAAGGGAATCATACAAGGAATCTTGTATGATTCTTCTCTTTCAAAAATGTTTTCAGTTGTTGCTAACATTTGGTCTCTTGCTATTACCCACAATTAAAATTATCTTGTAATTAGGATAATTTAAAAATAACTTCTACATGCCTGACCTGTTCTCTCTGTGACAGTGTTCAGCAACTGCTGATTACTCTGTGGTTGCGTTCAGGGTTATGACTTGGCTATTCTGTGGGCAGTGTTAATGTGGGTGGAAATTATTTAAAGGGATTCATCTGTTCTAGGTAAGTAGTATTGGATTTTTGTTACTGTAAAGTATGTGTTACAAGAGCAAGTCGGTCAGATATTTGTTCACAGACAGAAGTATAGGAAGCAGTGGGCTTTGGCCTTTTTTGTTTTTAAAGGAATAGTTAATCTTCAAGGTGAATAGTAGGTTATTTATTTATTTCCGACATAGTTCTGATAACAGCAGAACAAGCATTAAGTAATATTAAAATAGCATGAGTATAGTGGTTTGAGAAGTGTGGGAAACTCCTATTATGGACTAATTTTGCCAGTCACACTTTTCAGCTGGACAGTAGCATAACTGGCTCTTTGGAGATCTCAGGCCTGTGAAGATCTCTGAAGGTTTGGTGCTCAAAAGAGGTTGAAAATTGCATAAAAGGTAATCTGTAAGTGTAGAGTAGTGTTTAGTGCCTTCAGCTTTATGGTGTGTTATGGTCATGAGTGTGAGATGAAAAGTTTAATACACTAAATCAAATATAAACTTTAGGATGTGATCAAAGATTCAATACCTTACTTTTGTATTCTATTAGATTAGCCTACCACAATTTGCTATTTAATTTACAGTGTTACTGTTTGCTTAACAGAACACTCTATATATCTTATTTCTCTAGTAACTACTAGTTTTGTCATGAAACCTTCCTGCATATTTTACTGCCTTTTTGGTTACATAAGCAAAGAATTACTGGTTCATAAATAAATGTTTAGTATAGAGTTAATGCCATATTTGCACCTGGATTATAATATATTGCTTGAAAAATTAGTACACAATGGATTATAATGTATTGATTGAAAAAAAATACATAATTTTTTTGTGTTCTGGATATCAGTTTGAAATTGAATGCTCCAAGACTTAATTGCAGTCACTCTCAAAATCTCAACAGATAGGAAGAACTGTTTGCATTTCCAATTTAGTACTGGAGCATGATTCTGGATTTAAATATCCTATATCTAGTGTGCCTGTTTGTGTCTTCTCAAAGCTCACTATGTTAAAGTATGGGGGGAGAAAAAACCACAACAAAACAATTCACTGCTGTGCTATTTAAAGGAAATTAGACCTCAGACTCTTTGAAAGGCCCTGCACAATGGTGCCAGTGCATTAAGATGACTCATTATCTGCAGTTTGGAGCTTGTATTCATGAAAGGGCAGAGAAATGGACATCATATCAAAATCAGTATTGACAGTGGGTCAACAGCAGATGCTTAGACAAGAATAAAATAAAAATGCTGCTGGAGTACCACTGCGTTCTTGCTTATTGTTTATCCTTTCAGTGATTTTGTGCTCTAGGAGCTCCTGAGTTAGAAATTTCATCTTTGAATATGGACTTTGTCATGGATTTTCTTCCCATAGTTTGCCCAGCTGTACAAATTTCATGAACTTTAAGCTTAGTTACACATTTTATGAGGAAATAACTCTTTTTTTTTCTTTTAATCTGCTTTTTTTGAATGTCTCATATTCTTGGAAGAGCCAGAAGTTGTTCCATTTTTACCTTCCTTCTGTCAGTTGTGATCTTGTGGAAGTTTGTCCTCTGCTTGTTTCATCTGCATTCTTCCTTCCTTTGTTTCAGTGTTCCTCACACAGAAGCAGGGCTGTATCTGTCCTGTGTAGTCAATTTCTGTATCTTTGTATTGGTAAATGAAAATAAACCAGAAGTGCTCACAGAATTGACATCATATAGGATGTGTGGTGGAATTACTTTGTGATTAATTTTTTCTCTTTTATTCTGCATCTCTCTCCTCATGGTCTGTATAATTCAACTTTATTTTCTTGTCAGCTCAGAGCCAAGAAGCTGTTTCTGTTACAGGCAGTTCTGTTGTAACCCAAAGTTCATGTCCCAGCATGCTGATAGTCAGCTCTGGGTCTCTTGCTATATATTTCAATTTAAGATTCCTTATCTGTGGATGCTTTTAACCCTCATCTGACTTCCAGGGAGAGGTGCGGGTCTATGCCTTGTTCAGAAGGAAATCAGAGCAGCTGCCATGAGAGCAGTATGCGGTGTTAGAAGGCATCAGTACTGTGCTGTTACTAAGGGTAAGCTAGTTAAGAACATCTGGTCTTTGCATATTTCTTCTTTCCCATCTGTCTTATTTCTTAAGTTTTAAGGAAGAGGGATATTTGGAAATAGAATAATTGCTTCAGGATAGACTCGATGAAGTAGTGAAATAAAAGAACAGTAATAAACTTCAGAATTTGTATTTGTGATACTCTCCTTCAGTAGGTGTTCATTCATTTACTTTTTTACCTTTCTGATCAGCCATGTATTCAAACAAATCTTTAGCAGCTGCAAGTGTTTGAGGCATTTCACAGTTGTCTGGAGCATGTAGTAAGATTCAGAGTATTGTGTCGGAGAAACTACGACACTATCTAAGTTGCACCAGAATTAATTTGCTATTGAGAATAACTTGGAACTTTGCTAGTGCTTTCTGGCTTGGCACTGTGTAGGTTCTGCACTTTGACACAAGAAATACAGATTGCTAGGAGTTGTGTTTGTTTTGCCTCCTGTGCTGGTAGGCCACTGTTGATGCCATTTTCTTCTCTCTTTAGTCATAGGGTATGTTCTGTTCTGCATGTTTGTTTCTAGAGAAGGCTCTCCTGAAAGGTCTGGAAGAGTGCCCCACAGGTTTTAGCAGAAACCCCTGTGGGGTCTTGCCTGCAACTTGGCTGTTTTCTCTGCTCTGGTGGTCAGCTGGTGACCTTACTGACTTACCATTTCCTATAAAGCATACCTCTCTGAACTTGCATCATTTGGAAGATAATGAGGACTGCCATTCAGTATTTTACCTTTTTTTTTGTCCAGTGTAATAACTTTCTCATATATGCTTGTTGAATAGCAAGTAGAATAACTGATTTCTTGCACAGCTTCCCCATTTTGATAACATTAAATTGTGGCCACTCCCTTCCCTTCCATCTCAACTGCCCTCTCACACAAGGGAGTATAAACACCTAATTTTAAACATGACTCACTTTGGTGATTGTACAGGTGTGCTAGATGCTTATTTCTGAAAATTGCTGTGACATCCCTAAACCAAACCTAAGTAGGGAGTAACCTGGATAGCTGATATAAATCTTTTAAGTATACTTCTATACTTGTCCATTAGGGCCAGTGGAGGATAAATGAGGTGAGGATTGTTGCTGCTTTGCAGAGAAGGGAAAAAATAAAAAGGTTCTCACGTTAAAATCCTTGATTTACTTCTAATTAAGACAAAGTACATCAAAGAAATTGCCGTAAGTGTGTTAGAAACAAATCTCTTACTGGTGTGAGGACTGGTCATACTGTAAGCTACTTTCAGGCTTTAACAGACATTAATTGTTAGCTTATGGCTGATATACTTTTAAAGTATTTCCTTCTAATATAAAGATGCTACAAGATGGAACCATGTTGTGGAAAGTGCATTGTTTGTCTGAGTTAAAATATAGCTGTGTTCTTGAAAACTTATTTTTAGCTGTATTAGCTTGTAAGTTCAGAATTGGTACATATTTTTTATTCTACAGATTGACATATATTCTAGATGCGTGCACACATTTGTGATTAAGAAACACAAAAAAAATTAGTGAACATCATACCAGGAAAACATCTTTCCTAGGGCAGAAATATTCTTTCAGTAAGGTACACCAAGGATTTGCATGCTGTATAGGAATTGGGGCTAGCCATGACTAGCATTTATCTTGTTTTTGTTTAGCAGTACATTACATAAAGCAGTCTAGGAGAAGTGGATACTTAGGAGCAAAGAAGGAAAATCGTCATGTTTAATTACTTTGAAGTGCCAAAACTTAACCTGCAAGACTTCTTTTCAGCAAGATAAGGAGCATAGAAATAAATCTGTCCCTAGAGATCAGCAGAGGAGTTTGTCTGAGATTTCCTAATCATGGTTTGATTCTTCAGTACTCCCCTAGAAGCTAATTTACTGGGACTGGCTAGATGAGACAGCAAGCAATGAGGGTTTGAATTCCTTTTTCTTTTCCAATGTACCAGAGAAATCTGTATTCTGGGTTAAACTTTCATGGCTTTTTCATGTAATGTCATCCACAGCATTTGCCATGGATGTGAACACTAGTAGAAACCTTTAAATCTTTCATTTCTAAAACGTTTGCCATGTTAATGCTCATGCACAGAAACCTGAAAGCGAATCTTCCCAGGGACTTTAATTTCACAGAACAAACGGAACAAAATCCGTATACTGATATTTCTAGTTTCTCAAGTACCTGAGAGCCCCTTCCTGCTCCAAGACTTGGAATGTTGTGTTTATGACTAGAGAAAGGGGAACTTGTTTTTGTTGTGTGGAGGTAAAGTAATCTCTTGGTGCATTATGTAACTTTTTAACTGGATGGGGATTTTACCGTGCGGTAATGAGAGACTTTGTATCTGATGTGTAATTTTTTTGTTTTGTTTTGTTCAGTGGGAGACTTTGATAAGATCTGGCGTGAGCACTGTGAGGATGAGGAAACTCTGTGTGAATATGCTGTGGCAATGAAAAACCTTGCAGATAATCACTGGGCAAAAACTTGTGAAGGGGAAGGCCGAATTGAATGGTGTTGCAGGTAAATAATGTATTTGAAACATGCAATTGCACGCTTCTACTTGCAATTATTTATAATACAAAGCTTAAATGTTTTTTACTTTTTGCTAATATTTAACATTTGTCCTATAACATGTTAATAATTTATTGCTTTCTTAAAGAAATACTTTCTTAGTGTTCCAGCTTATGAAGTGTTACGTTATTAGGTGATCCTTTTTGGAAGTATTTTCAACAAACAATTTTTTTTCTCAAAGAATGAAGCTGTTGCAAATAAACCTATGAAGTAATTTTCCTTGCTTTTGAACCTAAGCTGAGTAAATGCAGTGAGTGTAACTCAAGTTTTATTTTCAGGAGTTTGGTTTGATTTGTATATATAATAGTGTTAGATCTCTAAATGCAAATCTCTGGTACTTAATTTTCAATTCTTAATCTCCCGTGACAGACTTTAATGACTGTAAAACTTGTTTTAAATGTATTGAGAACTCTGAAATTCCTATTAGTCATAAACATCTAGTCTTTGTTGAGCTATCTGAACTGTAAAGTCATGAAATGAGGAGCTAAACTATTTCAATTCTTGAGGGAAATAAATACTAAAAAGAGAAATGTTGGTCATTCAATTTCTGCGTACAGTTGGCATCCAAGACATACTATGGAATCTTTACAGCAGAATAAAATAAAATGCTGTTGAGATTTAAATGGGAAGAGAGTGTATCAATTTTCTTTCCATTGTGAAGGGAATGACTTCAGAAAACCAAAAAATGATCTTGTGTGCCTGTTTGTAGGTCCTGCAGGTGAGTGTCGTACAGTGCTGAGCAAAAGACAGCAAAGAACAGTAGATAAGATATTTTTAAATGTAAAATCTCTTGAGCCCATAAAACAGAAAAGAGAAGAGGGAATTGACTGTGAAGCAGTTGATCTTGATGGCAGCTTGAGCAGTTCTGCTGTTCTGTGGCTTTTGGAAATGGAGCAAGTAATAACAAGCTGGGGTTTTTTCCCTAGCATAAACTCTTAAATATTTGAAAGCTATTCCTTTACTTACCAATGTCTTATCCTTTTACTTAGAAAAAATCCATTGTAGTTAAGTGCTTCTTTGTAGATGCCTTTCTGGACATGCTTTGTGTAACTTTATCCCAATTACATGAGAGGTGACTCAGTTAAAAAGAACAAAGCCCAAAAATGGACAGAGCATTTCAATGGCTTTGTCAAGGATAAATAAAGTAAAGAGATTTTTCTGAGGTTGTAGTAGACTCTCATTTATGCTGTTGACCTTCTTTGGTGGGGGGTTGATATTTTGTTGGTTTTGGGGCTTGTTTGAGGTTTTTTGTTGGGTTTGTTTGTTTGTGTGCTTGTTTTGTTTTTTGGTAATTGGCGTGGCCCTGACTGTGACTGGGGATCACAAGTGAGTGGCGTGGTCACTCACTTGTGATCCCCAGGTGCCTATTTCTGTGTTACAAGCTTCCTGAGTTGCTATTCGTTCACTGGTACTTGTGGTATTCATTACTTCAGTAGAAATCCTGATATTTGTATTTCTCTTTGTTACATTACAGTCCCTTGACTCATACTGAATTCTAATAATGTGATTTCTTGCAGGGTCTTCCTCCCACCCTGCCCTGGTTTGGCATCATTCTCAGATCATTTATTAGGAACTGAAATTGACTGTTCCTCAATTCAGGTTATCTGTGAAAAAAACTGGACCCAGGGCTGATTCCCTGAAACATTACTTGGTATTTTCTTACGATTTGATTGTCAACTAATATGTGAAACATTTTCAATAGAGCTGTGCATTCTTACTCTAATTTCAGCTAAGAGTAATCCCTTAGCTTGTGGAAAGTTTGTCTGTTACCCTGTAGGACAGGATAATGTTTCTTGTGGACCAGGGAGGACAATTGATGACTTGTATATTGAAGGTTTTGGGCTCCTCTTGGTTTCTGTTATAGGTCATTTACAGAGTAAACATTGAAGTAAATGTTCAATTTGAGCTTTGCAGCCTGAGCTCATGTTAGGGAGAGAATCAACCCACTAAGAGACCCTACAATGCTCTCTCTTGGTATAAAGCTTCAGATAAAGTACATAGCTTTTCTTGCTAAGTCAAGGGATCAGGAGTTTTTACATTAGTAGAAAAAGAGAGGGTACTTTGGACTTCTGTGCGTCTCAGATTATACCGAGGCCTGGATTGCTAAATACCAGAACATATCAGATTGACTTTGTGTTCTGCTACTTTTTGTTCCTTCTCACAGGGCCAAGAGGTGTGCCAGACAGGTCCCATTGTTGTTCCTCCTCCTTGTGCCTGGATGCAGAACTGCATGCAAGAGAACTTGTATGAGACTTTAATGAAAGCTTTTGCTCAATGCTTATTACAATGTTACCATGATAGCTGAAAGGTAGCTGTTTCATATGAGATGAATTTTAATTTGTGAGTGGAATGCTGAAAATTGTTTGGAACCACCAGTGTATCCCTCCTGAAGAAAGGAGCCACTGAGTTTTGTTTTAATTCGAAGGATAATCTTTTCAGAGATCTGAAATTGAGAAGTGTTTTTTCCATTAGTTACAAAGGGAAAAATAGTACAAAGGACTTTGTGGGGTTTTGTTCTTGCCTTCATTTTCCCTGTATTCTCTTAGGGTCTGATAAAATAAATCAGTGTAGAATAACCACTAGAGAAGCTATGTGTACTTCTCAGAATCAAGAATAACAATTTTGTTTCTCTTTCAACAGTCTTTCTAGCTATTTAGTTTAAGAAACTGGAAAAATTCTGATGTTAATTCTTAAACCAGATGACATAAAATTTAGTGTTTTATCTCTTCATTAGTGTTGGTTTAAATAACATGTATCCAGACTCTAGGAACTGTAAAAGATGGAAAGCAGTACATTATAGACTACACTGATGGTCATTGGCTGAGTTGTATAGGGCCAATTTTGTTTATTGTTTCAGGGCAGCATTCTAGAACTGTTAACTAGGGAGAAGGTGGGGGAAGAGGAAATAAAACTTTACCCACTTTCAGATCAGGTTAAAGGTCCCCTGAGTGGTGGTGTAAAAAGCCTGGGCAACACTCAATTGTGTCTTCCTTCCTTCCTTTGTATATATTTAGAAAATTGAATGCAAGTAGCAAGTGGTATTTGCAAATTAACTTCTGTTTCTCTTTCATTTATATTACAACAAAAACTTCAAAAAAACCAAAATAGGGTAAGATGGTGTTTACCCTGAATAATTGTTGTAACTCTTTAATTTTTGCTGGCATAGATAGGCTGGTGGACCTTTGCATGGACTATGAATTCCAGCCTGATCTGGTTGGAACAGAATAAGCCAGACCAGCAGGTTTAGTTCTCTCTGTTGCTTCTGCCTTAGTATTAAGAGGCAGAAGTGCTAAGACTTGTGTTGACTTGACTGTTTTTTAAAAGAGCAAAATAAAATAAAATTTGCTCTTTTAATTATCATGACAAAACACTATCTAGACTTGCTTTTTTTAAAAAAAGTCTTGACTATTTTATGAGCAAAGAAGTACAGTTCTGATGAAATTAGTGACAGGTGAGTACAGAACTGCTTGGAAAAATTCGCAAAGAATAGATGTGAGAAGCTTATCTTAAAAATGTGATTTACTGAGAAGGATTCTGTCAAGGTTTGTCCCTGTATCCATAACTGATCAATACTTTTATTAGCAGTCTGCTAGAGTAAAGTGTATTTATTAAATTGGGAAATGAGACCAAAGAGAGAGGAATTGTCACTCTAAGAGCAGAATTAAAGTTAATACAGTTGTAAACGTTATCAACTCTATTACATATCAGCTGTGCAAGTAAAGGCCAGGGAATAATTGATTGTGTCAGTTTTTTCAAAAAAACCATTTGGATTCTGAAGCAGGCCATAAACTGAATATGAAGTGGTCATGGGATTTTGCAGTAGAGGCAAATATCATACTTGATTGTGTTAATGAGATTGTTCACAAGGTATGTAAAGTACTACTCTGTCTTTATTTAGTATTGCTCTTAGCCAAAATATCACCTTGGCCACTGCATTTAAAAAATAACAAATAGCAACTCAACTCCAAGAAAGATAAAGAAATTATCAAAAATCTTTTTTTTTTTCTACAAAAGCCCTGGTGTTCTTTTCTAGAAACTGGAGCTGTCTAGTCAAAAGAGAAGGCTAAGTAATGTATTAGAGGATCTTTGAGAATAACAGATCTCTGCTAGAACTGGAAAGCTGATCCTGTTCAATTGGAAGATTGAATGAATGAGTGTTTGCAAGTCCCTTCAACACCATTTTGCAGGTTTTTTTTTATGAATGCGATTAGTCGAGCAATTCACTGCAAGGAGAATGGAATTGAGGGAGGTGGCAGAAACAGCAGGAGGGGGACCAGTTAAAAATTAGAAGAGATAATGTTCAATGTTCACATTTCTATGACGGTCTTAATTTTTGCTGTTAAACACATTGTTTGCCAATGATAGTAAATTGTGAGGAGCAGTTAACTCCCTTGAAGGCAGACAGGCTCTGAAGAGAGACATCGACAAATTAGAAGGCTGTGCAATCACCAACTGTATGAATTTTAACAAAGACAAGTGCCAGATTCTGCACCTGGGATGGGACAACCCTGGATGTACAGACAGACGGGAATGAGATACTGGAAAGCAGCACCACAGAAAGGGACCTGGGGGTCCTGGTCGATGGCAAGTTGAATTTGAGCCAGCAGTGCCCTGGCAGCCAGGAGGGCCACCCCTGTCCTGGGGTGCATCAGGCACAGCATGGCCAGCCAGGCAAGGGAGGGGATTGTCCTGCTCTGCTCTGCACTGGGGCAGCCTCACCTCAGGTCCTGGGGACAGTTTTGGGTGCCACAATATAAGAAAGATGTAAAGCAATTAAAAAGTGTTCAAAGGAGAGCCACAAGGAAGGTGAAGGGCCTTGAGGGGAAGCCGTATGGGGAGCAGCTGAGGGCATTTGGTCTGTTCAGCCTGGAGAAGAGGAGGCTGAGGGGAGACCTTATTGCAATTACAACTTCCTCATGAGGGGAAGAGGAAGGGAAGACACTGATCTCTGTGTTGATCAGTGACAGGACTTGAGGGAATGGCCTGAAGCTGTGTCAGGGTAGGTTTAGGATGGATATTAGAAAAGAAGGTTCTCCACCCAGAGGGTGGTTGGGCACTGGAACAGGCTCCCCAGGAAAGTGGTCACAACACCAAGCCTGACAGGGTTCAAGAAGTATTTGAACAATACTTTCGTGCACATTATGTGATTTTTGGGGCTGTTCTCTTCAGAGCTAGGATTTGGACTTCAGTGACCCTGATGGATCTCTTCCAACTCAGGATATTTCTATGATTCTATGACTGCTTTGTTTTGACCACTAGAGCTAATTAGAGCAGTGATCATATGATAACTGCTGACTATTTTCAAGTTCTTTGAATCCCCTGGCAATAAAGATATTGCCTCCTGAAACTGGCTTGGGGTGGACACAGCACAAGAGAAACATATGATTATAGATCTAGTTGCGTTTCTCAAAAGGAAAATGTCTCAAACCCCTAGAACTGAGACCAAATATCAAAAACAAAGTGGAAAATGTATTTTATACAAGTTTCTCAACTTGACGTTTAAAAAAATATAATAATGTTGATAAAAAATTGTGATACTTTATGTTGAGAAACCTGGTGTTCTCACCTATGCTGAACACTCTATTTCCTTAACCTGAAGCTGGGTGCATGTGACAATCACAAAATATTTTTAGTCCAAAGGAAACTTGACTGGTCTTCTAGGTATGATTAATGTGTACAAGGGCAATTGAGACTTCTCCCTCCTTTCACTTTGGAGGTTGGGAGGTGGATGGGTTAAACCTGTAGAAGCATTTGCAATTTTATTTTTTTTCAGGCTAGCAGCTCTGAGACTGGACATTTATAAGCTTGCTCCTCAGTGTGTGCAAGGAGGGGAGATATGTTTTGCAGACAGAAACCGTGATGAGAAGTCCAGACATTCTTCAGCACTGAAGGGAAGTTTGTTATTTCTCTGTACGCTCACTGACAGCCATCTTCAGTATTAGGTTTTGGTTAGTAAATATTCTAAGGAACTTGAGTCATGCTTACCTTTTCCTCATTATAAAGCAGAAGGAAAGAGGCAGTAAAAATGGGTGCTTGTAATCCTCAAGCATTACAGCTATCAGAAACTGCTTTTTGCCATGATAAAAGTTGACCACACCAGCTTTAATTTAGTTAGTCATTATTACTTGAGGAGAAGAATTAATTAACAATTCTGTTGTGGCTTTTACATTCCATAGAGTGTTTCTTGTCAATGTCCCCCTCATTTTTTTTGGTTTTTTATTCTGTTGAAACTCATGGATTTAGTTACTCTTTTTGAAAACAAAGCTTCTCTTCTTTTCTGAGACTTTCTTTATGTGTCAAACCCAAATGGCTGTGCATTGCCCCTGACAGAGCAGGGGTGTCAACTAGAACAGGTTATTTACCATTTGAGATTTGAAGTACAGAAAATAAGTTTTACTGAGGAAATACAAAGATTGGATTTTTTGATTTCTTTTTTAAAGCAAAGACATGAACTGCACACTTTACCCAGAAACCTAACTTGTCTCTCATCTAGGAAACTGAAACAGTTTAGACCTGAAATATTTATTTCACAGTTTGTGTGAACTGTAGCAAGTATCAGCTCAGGTGGCATTTACATTGCACAATTCTTCACAAGCATGTTAATTGTAGAGTTAATATTGTGTCATCAGAGACTGAATGTTTAATTGTCAGTTAAAAATGGAGCCATGTCAGTTTTTAGAATTATTGAATAGATTCCTTAATTTTCACATTGTAGATAATTGAGATGCTCTGTTCCTTCCTTGAGACAGTTGTTAAATGTAGAGTCTTATATAACTGCATACTCAAAACCAGAGTGATCGGTGATGGCTTTTAATGGCTGTGAAGTTAAACATCTGACTACATCAGGAAGTTACCATGGAGTAAACTACAGAGTGCATTATCTCTGCTAACTAGCAGTGCAGTGAGTCCCCCCCGTGCTTGCTGTTAGCCCACAGGAGGTGTGAGGGACACTTCCACAGCGGGAGTACACAGACAGCTCCTCTGAGAGCTCAGGAGCCAAAAGGACAACATGTAGTAATCATCTGACTGTGATGTCAGAACAGCATAAAGGGGAGATAACCCTCAGTGGCTATGAAGTGCAGTATGATCTGAGGTTTTTTGTTTGGGTTGAATGGATTTGGCTGGCGGTTTTTGGTACCTTGTGGTACTGCACCAGTATGCAGAGCCTGGGATCTGAATCTGAAGATTTTTATCCATTCTTGGGCCTTCCTGTGGCACTGGCCAGTTGTCTGCCAGGGAAGATGCAGAAGTAGATGCTTCTGCTTGTGGTTGACTTTGATACTGTCTTACGTGCAAATGAGGAAGGTCTATTATGAAGAATATAGAATTAACAAGAACTCAGTTGACATGATAGAAGGGTAGAAGGATAGAAAAAATATACATTTGCATCAGTACCAAGAATGAGGAAGAAATGGTTTCTCAGTGGCAAGAGGAATTTGCACTTTACTAGTAGGTGGAATGTTCTCCTGTGTTCATTAAGTTAAGCTGAGTAGCATAGTAGCTTCTAGGGAATCAAAAGGTTGATAACATGAATAGTTGAGAAAAAAAAGACCACACTTTTCCAAGACTGTGAATTCTCTCATGTCTTTGGTGTCAGTACAACACTGCTTAAACTGCCATTGATTCTGTATGTTTTAAGAGAGGTAATGAGAATAAAAGACTTAGAATAAAAGTAAAAAGACTGCAGGGTGCTAACAAAGTGGTGCAGGAGCTGATAAAAAAGATTTTTCTTTACAATTTTCATTTCTTTGACTAATTGATACACAGAACTAAATAGCTCTAAATTTATCAAATGCCTATAAATAAATAATACACTTAATTTAGCATACCAGTTTTTTCTGGTTCTCTTTATTTATTGATCTTTGTTCAAGTCTCTTTCCTGCTAAGTTAAGTGACTGACTCCTTATACTTAGTTAATTTTAGAATTGTTGTCTTTCCATACATGCAATCTCTAGTGGATGGAGTTGCTATGATTTTGCAGTCTATATGTCTGGTAGTATTGCAGCCTGGACCGGAGCATCTCTCATTAAAGAAAGGCTGAGGGAGCTGGGCCTGTTCAATCTCAAGAAGAGACAACTGAGGGGGGACCTCGTCAGTGTCTATCGATATCTGAAGGGAGGATGTCAAGAGAATAGGGCCAGGCTCTGCTTGGTCATACCAGCCAGTGGGATGAAAGGCAACAGGCAGAAGGTGATGCACAGAAAGTTCTACCTGAAAATGAGGAAGAACCTCTCTACTATGCAGGTGACTGAGCACTGGAACAGGTTGCACAGAGAGGTGGAGTCTCCCTCACTGAAAATATTCCAGAACCCTGTGGATGCAATCCTGTGCCATGTGGTGTGGGATGACCCTTTGAGCAGGGAGCTTGATGACCCACCGTGGTCCCTTTCAACCTGAGCCGTTCTGTGATTACACATTTCTGACTCAGGGTGCTTCTTTCCTACCTATCTTGGGGTAAAGGGACTTCTATCTGTACCTGTTTGTGTATGTTTCTGTCCAAGAAACTCAGTGCCACTCCAATGGCTTTTTTTTCGTTGTCCTTCACATCTTCTATGGTGAAGAGATTGGGTGTATTTGATGCCTAAAATATCACCAAACCTTAGATAAACCCTGTGTATTCCAACTCCTTGTCACTGTTTGTGATTTAAATCCAACATTATACTAACATGTCCATTCTTAAATCTGTGATGTGAAGTGTTGTCATCTTGATCCTGTTTTATATAAGATATTAAACTACACTTGAATTTATGTTTTCCAGAATGTTTCCTTCAAACCTCTGCAGTTTTGTCAGAGGAAAATGGAGTGAATTTCAAGAAAGCATCATAAAAATGGGCTGTTATGAAAACATTATTCAAACAAGTAGTATTTCTGTAAAAATTTCCTTGCAAATACTTGGCTGGCACATTTAATTAAAAACCTGAATTTACAGGAAAACTCTGTCTTTTTAATTTCACAGCAACAATTTTTTTCCACTTCTTGTTCTGTTTTGTGGATGAAATTCATTTATTCTTGAACATAGCGCTTGCTTCTCGTACACTAATGCTGACTACTGGTTGAAGTACACAGAGCTATTTAACTTTTTTGTAACATTAATTTCTTTAAACTGGCTAATATTTCTGTTCAAGTATGATTAGATTATTTTGTTCTGGTTTCTATAAGAAAAATAAATGAATAGGGGGGAAAACAGAAAGCTAAAATAAGTCTTCCACAATAATACAACTACTATCTGTTATTTAGAACAAAATATGCCCAGGCAAACTCAATTAAACTTAAAAACTGGTGGATGTAAATTTGTGCATAAATCTGGATTATGTTTCTTTTTCCCCAGTTTATTTGCCAGCAAGACATACATTTCAAAACCTTGTATTTACAGGGAGCTACTTGATAACTTTTTGTACTACAGTGGAGAACTGAGCTGAAGTTTACCTTCTGGCAATATTCTGACTAGATTTCTCCTCTTTTACTTTAAAAGTCTATCCAGATAAAAATATTTCGAATCTGTTTACTCAGCTGTGACAGCATAATTTGGGGGAAAAAAAACCCCAACAACCCACCACTCAACTTTAAGTGTGTTGCTGGGTGTAACTCATCTTTTTTAAAGCTGATTTACCAAAGCTGAAACAAAACCGAGATTTGTTTAAAAGCTGACTCCACTTGTATCTCTTAAATCTCTGGTATGTATCTTAGCTGTAGTAATGACTAACAAGAGCATTCAGTTTTCCTGGTGAATTTTTCTTTTTGTCTTTTCAGTGTATGCCGAGAATATTTTCAGAATGGTGGAAAAAGAAAAGCACTTGAGAAAGATGAAAAAAGAGCACTTCTTGCTTCTAAGACCACTCCAGCTTTAAATGTTCCTCAGACTCCCAAGATTGAAGATCCTTTGCCAAACTTTGGCTTGACAAATCATGAAGCTGTGACAGAAGAGTAAGTTTTACTTGTTTTTCAGACTCTTTTCCCCCTTTTTTGAGTGTTAAAACTTACCCCAACATTTTTTTCCCCATAACATGTTAGATCAGTCTGATGTATTTTTAATAGTTAAGAAAGGGCATTTTCATGTGAAGATATACATTTCAAGAGCTGTTTATGTTGTATTATATTTTGTTGAATGCCCAAAAAAATTGCTTGAGAATGACAACTTAGTCATCTTCATTTCGGTGTTAGAGCAATTTCACTTTAGTATGTCATTGGTGTGCAAAGCAATTTATATTAAACCTCGAGGTGAAATAAGGGAGACGTTAATTAAGTTAGAATCTAGTGGCTGTTCAGCACTGTTGAAAAGTCAATTGCTTATGTAAGTACTAAGTGCCAAATGTAAATATCAGAGTACTTAAAACTTTCTCTTCATAAATAATTGCAGAGAAGCTCTTGATTCCAATTACACACTTCAAAAGCAATTTGGAATTGCAGCCCTTAACTTTTAATGTGCTAGCTTTCTTATGACTGGCTTTGCAAAACTTGTAGTGTCCTTGAGGTATTTCCCAAACAACAGTTTTAATTTTGTTTGTGACCTTCGCTCATGTAAGAATTTTTTTTTTGACATCCAGGGCTAACTTTATTTCTGAAGTCCCACCCTCCATTTTTTTTCCTAAATAACATGGGTCATACTTGTGGCTACTCCATACGTGATGGAAAAAAATTGATACTTTGCATGTACAGCGATGTAATGAATGCATAACCATAGAATCTATAAGAAATACATTTATGATTTGTTTCATATTCTTTATAGATTAGTTCTTAGTACTTCTTGCAATAGCATTTTTTCTGTTGTGTAAAGGCATTTTTTGCCTCTAGCATGTCTGCTGTGATCAGCATTTACTTGTAGCTAGATGTAGTATCAGGGAGAGAATGACATGTTACTAATGTTATTAGTAGGCGTGTCTGTCCTTGGGAGCTGGTATCTTTTGTATCTCTCAAGTTTGTTTAAATCAGTAGGTTTGATAATCATATACACTTTAAAGCTGGCTACCAGTGGGAGGCATAGTCAGGATAAAGCATTAGCTCTCTTTTTGCATCTCTTTGCTCTCTCTGTCTTCATACTTTGTGCAGTTAATATTGGCTGTTGCAGAGCTAACTTCACCTGCCTGCTTGCTACCGGTTGTTTGTAGCCTTCCCTTTTGTTCTGACTAATGTGTGCAGAAGGGAGTTAATAGAGAATTTTTATAAATGATTTTAAAAGCATTTGTTAGTATAGTGAGTGCTGATGATTTTTATTTTCATATATACACCCCTAAAAACATACCTGGCAAAAGCAAGTTTTATAATATTTACCTGAGTAAGACCTTAAACAACAAAACATAACTGGTCTAAATTACTGCCCAGAGAAATCAAAATTCAGTTTTTTGCTTGCTGCCTTACAGAAGAAGTTACAGAGTTTATCAAAAGGAAAATGGATTTTGTATTGCACAAAGCAGAGATCTCTCCTGAAATGCTTTTTTATCATGTCTACTCTGATCTAGTAGTGAAGTCTCAAACTTGGCACAAGGAGTGTGAGGGAACCTACGCACAGTGTTTAAAGACTGTCACTTCATTTTGGTCATGTAACACTACAAATAAGAGTTATGGGTTCGTCTGTCAGTATGACTAAGCCTGTGACACTTTGTTTTACTCTGGTAGGTGTAAAGAAAATAATTCTGTTCATCCCATACATAATCTTCTCTCAAGTAATATTAAAAACAGGTAGGGGCTCTTTCTGAACTTACCTTACAAGCCATTGTAGAGACTGTACTTTGCTTGGTAATAAAAAGTTCAACAGGTAGTAAAAAAGATGATGGGAGATGTGAAGAGAAGTAGGCACTCAGTCAGCTCTTACAGGTGATGGTGGGAAATATTTTAGGAACCAGAAGGGCAAAGTTTACTGCAGATCAGAATGTCAGCTACTTTGATGAACACAGTTCCAGTTGCTCCCATTGCTCACCTCTTCGCCAGAATAAAGTTGAGTCTCAGAAATAATTAATGTGAGCAGTCCTTTTCTTTGCTTTCATCTATATGAAAAGTAAGCCTTTCCACTTGTCCACAGTACTTCCTTGCATCCCAGAATGAGTTCTCTACATGTAATTAGAAACATTACAACTGCACCTGCTGGGAAGCTGGACATCAAAGTTTTGTGAGATAAAAGTGGCTGTTATATGCTGTTTAACATCCCTTCAATAAATCAGTACCCCCCTTTTGCTTTCTCTGAATATTGTTTCTCTTCTTTTTCTGTCAAATTAAAGAGTCTTGCTTTTTATCCATAGTGGTAAAAATCACAACCATTTCGGTATGGATTCTTTCAGATACCGATCTGACCTCTGAAGGTACAACCTGTCATTCCTTCTTTCGTGTGTATTTATGTGTGGATGTTATGAAAGGTTTGAGACCTAGCAGTATTACCACTCAGAACCAGGTGTATATATTTGTTCTTTTCTTCTGGCAGCAGCATAAGACTCGTGAATTATTTCCCCTCACATGCTTGATAAATAATACAGTAATTTAAAACTGTAAAAAAGGCAACCAGCACTTGAAGTAATTAATTTCAGAGATCAGGTGACTTTTCTTATGTTCTATTTTTATGTACTTCCAAGAGAAAATGTCACTTACCTGTAGAGCACCTTGTTGAATGCATTGATCCATTTTTAAGGGGGCTAATAGTCAATAGCTGGAGTCCATTTTAATCAGGTTGGAGTCATAGAACTATTTGGGTTGGATGGAACCTTCAGGATCTTCTAGTTCCAACCACCCTGCCATGGGCAGTGACAAGTCCTTAAATAAAACAAGTATGGGATGTATTTAAATTGCACTCATTTTCCAGATTACATCCACTTCTTTTACAGTTTCTTATAATTTACCTACTCATATTTTGTTTTTCTACCTGCACACGAATGCATTTAAGAACTGTGGATTCAAGATGAACTTGGAGATTGCTTACAGTGGTAGAGTAGTTCCCATACTGGTAGTGTCTCCTTGACTGAAAATCATTAGGAGACATGGAGCTGAAGGTGATTAACAATGAATTCAACAAGAGTACATTTCTAACAGAGTCACTGGCTTCATGATTGTCGTGTAGAATACAGTTACAATGTCACTGAGGAATCTGGCCTAAGAGTTACAGTGCTGAGGTATCTGAACTAGTGGTCTTCAGAGCACAGGAATCAGTGGTCCCTGCTCTCTGTGTTGGTAACAGTATCTACGTGTTCCTGAAGAGCTTCAAAATTACTTCGAGCACCTAACTAGTATCCTGTTCCTTCTGATAACTGACAGCCTGAGAATTGCAACTGATTCATTGCATCTGTCTTCCAAGAGGCAGCAAAACCTGACAAGCAACAGGAAGTTAAGACAGAAGTGAGCTTCTGAATCTGCTACTTTTATGGTTTCAAAGTATATTTGCACTGAACATAGTCTGTGAGACTCCTTGGATGTGACACACCTATCAGAGTAAATTTGCCCTGGATCAGATGTCTTTGTTCTGTTGTCCTTTAGTGTAGATGAGAATTTCTGGGTTCTTATTAGTTCAGAATAGAGTTGTAGCTTTCCACAAGCTGTAGTAGTGTGCAATAGTGTCCGCTTTAAACAGTCAAAAATAATGCTGCAGCAAAGAAAGCAGATTTTGTAAACAGGAAGACAATACATTGTAGTGATTTTTTCACTGTCATAGGTGAAGTGGCTGTCCTGGAAATTAAGAGGTTTCTGGAATTTGCTGCTTAATTTTAAACTGTACAACTATTTCATTGAACACTTTAAAGTTTAGATCTCTAGACACTCTCTCTTTTTTATGGGAAGTTTTCTCTGCACTGTAGAGTCCTCTTTTCTCTTGTTCTGCTTCCTGTGGTCCCATGTGTCCATTGATTTGTTGTTACCATATTGGACTCATATAGAATGCAAGCATACATACAGGTGTACCCAAATTCCTGTTCCAAGTCTGGAAAAATTATTGCTTTCATTTTCATTCTGAAATCTCACTCAGTATTGATTTTCTTACAGGGTAGTTTGGTAGTGTTTGCAGCTTTGAGGTAACTTTTGCACTGTTTGCCTTGGTCATGATGGTATTTTGAGAGAAGAATGCCCTGGATATCTTTTATTCCATGTAGAAGCAAA
>VZTN01021150.1:5269-31561 GCA_013400515.1 Erpornis zantholeuca
GGCAAGATTACACCAGCTTTCTTAGAAGAGCGATCTTCAGTCCATCCCCACTGGTTTTGGATCCCTATCTTTCTCCTCAGCTGTCTTTCTGTCAGTTTCCTTGTGTGGTGAGTGTTTTCCTCACAGGAATCTGCCTCTTCTCCTCTTCTCCCCGTCTTCTCCCCCCCAGATTCTGCTGCTTATAAAGGAAATATTATTCCCATCCTGGAGTTTTCCTAATTTGTTGCATGACTATGGAAGCATTTCTCCTAGCTTCTTTTATTTGGTTGTCTTGCCTATTTTTCTCTATCCGCTCTCTTTCTTTTCCACAACAATCCCATTTAATTACTCCCTCTTCTCTTCTTCCTACCTATATTCCCCTTTCGAAACCCTTCCAGAATTCATGCTGGGAATCTGATAGGTAATTATTTATTGCCAAGCCTGCAGACAAAGGGAAAGTGCCCTTAATGAGCAGACATTGGGGAAGTCCTAATGACAAACCATGAGACAACTGCACGACTCATTTAGAAAAGTCAGGAGATTTCTAATGAGATGAGATCCTCAATTGGTATAAAAATATATAATTTTTTCAGAAGATAATCAAGGATCTGCCACTTCAGGATCTGTCCTTCAGATAGAAATGCAGAAGATAACTAAAAAGGCGTTTTTGGACACATTTTCAAAATGCTCTGGTTTGCATTTTACATCTTTAATTCAGATGTAAAGACAACTGAATTCTGGATACTTTAGTACCAAGGAACTAAATACTCAGTTTGGAGTTTTATCTGGTTTTGGTTTTGTTTTGTTTTGTTTTTTTTTTTCTCTTTGTCTTTTTACAGTTATTTTTTCCCCCAAAGATTATATGTAGCACTTAAACCTTTTTTTTGCGAGATAATCAGACTTTTTGGTATTATTGTTATTTATGTTTAACTCTTATCTGAAATTAGGCAGCAAACAGGAGCTGCTCTGCTGGCTCAGCAAGCTCAGGGGCTGCCGTATAGATTGGTTTGTACTCAAGGGACTGGAGGCTGATCTCCTTCCCACACAAGCTATTTGGGTAGAAAAATCACAACTACTATAATGAGTCGTATCTTTATCTCCATGTGTCAGCTCAGAGGGTTTTCTTTTCTGGGAGAAAATTAAAAGTGACCTTCTGCTGTTGATGTGACACAAACACATATATATTGCACAAGCTTCTGCATCAATGGCTCCTGCTTGCAGTTCTCTGATGTGCAGTGATCCATAAGAAGGGTACAAGCCCCAGCACTTTTCTCTGAGGATCCAACATTATATTTGAGGGATTTTGAAAATGAGCTGAATATGACAAACATTTTTGGACATGCTCTGCTTGGCACAAACTGGGTGAAACCCTGTTAATTTCAGTGTTGCCTAGGACTAAACATATAAAAATAACAAAATTCCTATTTCTAAAGGTAAAAAAGTGGTTTAGTAACTTAACAATATCATGGACTGCAAGACTGTGCTGCTCTATACCTTGAACTCCCAAATAAGTACCCCAATAGATATCCCAACAAACACTCTCTTTGAGATAGCAACAGTATTTATTAGCTGGACTTAAATCAGATAATTCTTCTGAAGTCAGTGATGTTTTCAGAAGCACGGAAGAGATCACGGTCCAAACCACTAAACATCCAGCTTTTCAGACAGCCTCCACCAGCCTCCATTTCCTTCTCTGCTCATTTCATGTTGGAGCTTGCATACTAGGTTTGGGTGGGATAGAGTCAATTTTCTTCATGGCGGTTTGTTTCAAATTTGTGATAAAAACAGTGTCGGTACACTGTTGATAAAAAGTGCTTAGGTATTGCTGAGCAGGGATTACACAGAGTCAAGGATTTTTCTGCTCCTCACCCCACTCCTCTTGTGAGGAGACTGGAGGTGCACAAGGAGTTGGGAGAAGACATAGCCAGGACAGCTGACCCCAAATGACCCAAGGGATATCCCAGACCATGTAATGCGCTTAGAAATAAAGCTGGGAGAAGAAAAAAGGAGGGATGTCTAGCGTGATGACTGCTGTCTTTCCAAGTCACTACTAAATGTGATGGAGCCCTGCATTCCTGCATGTGGCTGGACACATGCCAGCCCATGGGAAGTGGTGAATGAATTCCTTGAGTTGCTTTGCTTGGGTACACTGCTCTTTCTTTACTTATTAAACTGTCTTTATCTCAACCCACGAGTTTTCTCACTTTTACCCTTCTGATTCTCTTCCCTGTCCCACCGTGAGGGAGTGAGTGAATAGCTAGGGGAAGTGTTAGCTGCTGTCTGGAGTCAACACACAACATCTTGATAGATAAAATTACTTTTACTGTTTAAGTAGGTTCTAGAGACCTACCACATATAGCGAAACATTTCTTACCTTAACTCTTATAGTCATTACAGTACAAATTTTGAGCTAATCAAAGGACTCCCTTTAACCAAACATAAATACCAGGTGCACTAAATGGTCTTCTATCTTTGTGAAGCAGGGCCACTCTGCAAAGAAATTGTTTCTCACAAATCCACCTATAAACAAGGGACAGAGATTGCAAAGGACAGTGATGGTCAGTGACTTGATAACATGTGCTTGATGAAACTCTCTTTTCAATCATCTCGGAGAAATGAAAAGAGCACCTATAATCTGAAGCCTGTTTCTCATTTGCCTTAGCAGACTCATAAATAACTGTGGGAGAGACTATATTGCATTGTTTAACATGGATGAGTCTCTGGATCAAAACCAAATTTCCAAGGTATAGGGATTCACCACTCGATAAAACCACTGATTGTGAACACATCATTCCAGTGATGCCAGTGGAGTCATACCAGCCTATAATTACACTAATAGGAATGAAAACCCATCCCAGGGGTAAAGATAAATAGATATACAGCATTAAATAAAAACAGACAGTCAGAATAGCTACGTCAGTCTTGGGTAATATGTTGTGTAGTAGCCTTTACTATTAGTTTTACTCATGGGAAATTTTACACATGGAGGACAGGCTAAATTTAATGTGGAATAATCAATTCTTGGGACAACAGAAAATGACAAAGATAAAAGCAATGACAAATACGGCTCAAGGTATCACAGAGAAGCAATTGCTTTTCAGATTAACCATCCCCTTTTTAAATTGCCAGTGGACCTCTGTTATAAAAAATAGGGTGTTTCTAAAATCAATATATTAGGCATTTCAAGTCCCAATTGGGAAAGTCCCTTAGAAAAGCAAGAAACTTTTGCATCATTCTTTATTAATTCTCCACTTCCTTCAGTGCTTTGGGAATTATCTGTTAAAACAGGAATGCAGTGAAGAAAAACTAAAAGAATGTAAGTACATAAAGCCAGCCCCATGTCAGAAAAGCCTGAATTGTGGTAAGCAAGTCTTCATGCAAGGGGTAGGTATTTTATGATGTCACAATTATTATTGATTCAATAATCAGTTGTCAGAGGTTTTAAGCTGCAACAAAAACTATCGTTTGACAAACAAAACACTAAATTTAAAAAAAAAAAATATAAGGCCTTGAACACTGTTGCCTTTACAAGTTTCCATTACCTGTAGTCATGCTTATGAACTTATGGTCTGCTAAATTTTGTAGAGTCCAACAAGTTATCTGGAAGCCAAATAATGTGATTTTATAATGCTGAGTTTGCCACTTCCATCCCTATTCCCAAAAAGCCCATCCATTTCCATAAAGCTGAAGTCCTTGTCCCACTTTCTCCCCACTTCTGACAGCAGATGAGATATTGATGATCTCTGCTCTAATTGGGATGACTGAAATGAGAACACCTGGAAATACAAATTGGACAAGAATATTTCTTTCTTTATATTCCAGTCTTTCGGGATTTGCTCTTCTTGTTTGACTGTAAAGTATGAAAAGCCATGGGCCAAAATCACCAAGGTACAAATGGATGCTACCATTCACAGTCTTCCCATTTAGCTTGCTCTTCATTAAATTTTATGTACAAAAAGGGGTTTTACTCCACAGAGTCCAGAACTTTATGAAGTGGCTTAGCCCGAGTATTCTCTTATAGGATTTATCTTCCACTGTTGTAACAAGCTGCAAAATGCAAAGCCAATAAAGAACAAAGAGGGCAAAAAAGATGCTCACAGGGCTGGAACACCTCTGCTATGAAGATATGCTAAGACAGTTGGGATTTCTCACCCTGGAGAAGAAAAGGCCCCAGGGAGACCTTAGAGCACTCTCCAGTACCCAAAGAAGCGACAAGAGAGCTGGAGAGGGATTTTTGGCAAGGACAGGGAATGATGGGACAAGGGGGAATGACTTCAGACTAAAAGTGAGTAAGTTTAGCTTAGCTATTAGGAAAAAAATCTTCACTGTGAGGGTGGTGAGGCCCTGGCACAGGTTGCCCAGAGAATTTGTGGGTGCCCCATCCCTGGAAGTGCTCAAGGCCAGGTTGGATGGGGCTCTGAGCAACCTGGTGGTTTGGAACTGGGTGGTCTTTAACATCCCTTCTAACCCACAGCACTCCATGGTTTTCTCCATCCAGAGGCCACAATAGTCAAGTTTAAAGGTGTTTGAAAACACCCAAGTTAGTGAAACTTGGTGGTGGATCATATTATTTTGTTTTTAAGTTGTCTTATTTTAGTTGCAGTTTGAGGGTACATATAAACGAGGAACTCCAAGCAAGGCACAGCAGCCACCTCTGCCTCCAGACCTGTTCACGTTTGTTCAGAGCCATTCCCAAGTGTTTATATCTCAACTTCCATGCAGTCACAGAGTTACACTATGAAGTACATACATAGGCAATACAGAACAATGCTAGGAGCAGATCAGAGTTTCAGCTTCCTTTTCAGGAATACCAAAGAAAGGAGAGAACACAGTTTTCCTCTTTCTTTACTTTTTTCTTTGCTTGCTAATAAGATGAATGGATTTCTTGTTGTGTTCCTCTTAAAAGAAAACAGAACTCTGTGTGATGGGAAAGCAGTGTTGCAGGCTGGGCCAAACCAGAAAACTAAGAGGGAACTTGAGACTGCAAAAAACCAAATGTGGTGCATAATGGGACCCATCTGCTTGTACTGAGATCTCTCTGGATGAGCAACAGATAACAAATTTCACATTAAATAAATCCTATATATTCATATCCATGCTTTCTCCACTTCAAAGCCCTCAAAATCAGAAAAGAACCATTTTCTGTTTCCAGAGTCGACCATTTTTAGAAGAGTTAATTCACTTCTGTATCTATTCATAAATTCCAATTCAATCTAGACCCAGTGGCAGACACTTCAGTTTCTGCTGCTTCACATTCTCTATCTCTTGTCACATATGGCGTATACAGGGATGCAAACTGCTATCAAATTATAAGTGATTTGCAATCATTTTGTACATATGCAGATTAGTGCAAAATATGAAGAATGGCAATCAATCCAGATGATTAAAAGAAAACCTGCTTTCTTACATGTTCAGTTTTCTTTTATTCAGATTTAGGACAAGTGAGTACCTCTGAGCAAGCTCTTGACAAGCAAAAATAAAAATTCAACAAAAAAATTCCTGAATAGTTTTGGAAATCAAAGCTCAGCTCAGGAAATGTAGTTGTCACTATTTCTAAACATGCACAGGGCAAAGATCACCTCTATGCACACGGGAGGTTGCAAGAATAAGGTCCTGAATATCAAAATAGATGTATATCCTGTATTCAGAAGTTATACAGATAAGAGGGAGTACTAGGGAGGTTTTTCTAGTAGTTCCTTCTATGGAACACTTAGTGCAGGGTGTAGGTAATTCAAGGTAGAGCAAAAGTATTTACTAAAAAGTACAAAACCCCAAAAATACATTCCTCATCTAAAGAATCATTACATTCCTTCTCAGGTTCTTCCCTTCATAGTAAATAATATGATTTTTGCTTCAGGTCTCTTTGTCTAGAGTCAGTTTCCTGACATTTTTACAGATGCCTCTTTTCCACATCTGTCCAGCAGAGCCCCCTGCCTGTGAATTCCTGTTGCCTCTGCAAGTAGGCAAAATGATCCCCTCCGTCCTTAACTTGCACATTGAGGTGCTAAACAACTGGTGTTTTCCCTGTTGTTCACTGTGTGATCTCTTATCAACCTTTAGTTAGTCTTGTATCTCTTCCCTAAATTCTCTCTATTTTGTCAACATCCTTGTCTTTCCCACTGGTACCCAACTATTTCAACAGAAATTAACCTGGGCCACATAGCAAGATGGTTTCACTATGCCTACATGAGACTTCTCTGATCATGTATTTAAAGTTTCACATTAAACTGAAGGCTCCTCTTTTACCTATTTGTTCATAATGCCAGAGAAGTGTTTCACAGTTTTGGAGTACCTGGAGAGACAAGCCTCTATGAAAAGCATGCCTTGCTTTTAGTTTTCATTGAAATAAGACTTTAAGCTTCATTACATTACAGGTGACATCACTTGTCTGTACACAGCTCACCAAGACATGTAGATGTTTGTCAGTATCTCCTACTCTTTCGTTACTAACTCCCCCAACTTTTTACATTGCCTGCAAACTATTGGCAATGGCCATATTTTTCATCCCAAGTCACTGATAAACATGGGCAGCAACATAAATCTAGGAAATGGAGTCTATAATCTTGTAAAAAGTTAGTTGGAAAGACGTGTAAGAAACTGAAAGTATCAATAACAACTTCTGGAGAGAGACTCACACACTGTACCTGAACAATTCCCTTTATGAGTAAAACTTCAGACAGAAATAGCTCTTCTTACACAGACAGGGATTAGTTAATCTGTGTTGCTGTATCCAATATACTTTATGAAGGATAAAAACCATTTTGACTTAATGTATTGGGGTTATTAAGAGTCAGCTGACACCTGCAGATAACTACAGACAAGTTTAAACCATTATACATTTACTCATCTCACAGAGGGGCCTTTAACCTCCTGGCTTTCTTCTTACATAGTTTGATTACTAAAGCAGCTCTTCTGTCATCGTAAGTCCTTGGCAATACTAGATCCTGTCGTGATTCCAAAAAGTAAACCCTTTACCGTAAAACATTTCTGTGGAGTTTTTTTTTTCTTTTTTGAAGTATGCTCAATATCCTCCTGCAATGTATAATTTCGCAATGCCTCTTCCTTTATCTCTTTCAGTCACTGTTTCGCAAGTTGGAAGTAATATGCCTCGGAGTTATTAATAATCATATGGAACTTCTTCAAAGAGTAGTTGTGGTGTGGAGAATGTATACCAAGGACATCTGTGTCATTTTGATACCTTCTTACCCAGGTGCTAGCTGTCTTATCAGTGGTAAAGAATTTCTAATTAGGACTATCAAGATACAGAGCCAATAACAATGACAGGGAATAACTGGCATACCAGTTTTACCTCAAAGAGTCTTAGAAAAACCTTAGAATTTGAGAGGGGTTTTCTTACAAACTATGACTCTGCCTAATTTTGCAAATAAAAGACCCCCTACAACATGTGGTCCCATATGTCTGTCCTACATAAAAGTTAAGAATATAAACTGACCTGATTTGCTGGTAAGAACCTAATTAGCATGGCTACGGGGTGAGCAGTCCCTCCAACATAATAATTTATTAGCTAGAATTCCCTGGGCCTTGGCCAATGCAGATTCCTGCCAAGGAGATCTGAAGAAGAAAGGGACCTAACACACAGGATTTTCTGACTCTTAGCACAATGGATTTTGGCAAGGAACCTTTCCTCACCATGCTCACTGTAAGTTAATAGGAGAACAGAAAATGGATTTGATACCAGTTGGGCTGGTATCAATTAAACTAATAGTTTAGTTTCTATTAGTAAGCAGCTCTTTGGAGACCACAAGGTAAGTCACCATCCAGAGATCCTGCACTGTCCTTCATCAAAGAGAAAAGCAACATTTTCTTTGGATAGGCTCCCTAAATAGATGCTTTAACTGGACAGATACTGGAAAAAATTTTAGTATCTTTGCCTCAGAGTTTTGTTATCTGTCTTCATCATATCTCCCACTGCAACTTGTAAGAGAAGATGGAGATTTCTTGTATTAATCATCATAAAAAATATTCTCTTACTCTTTTTCTCTCCTCTGGAGGTACCTCTAAAATGTAATTGTTATGAAGGTTTGAAAATATTTAGGCTTCATCATCTTATTTTGTATCCTCCTTTCCTGATGTTTCTATCTGTTTCAATATGAAGATCTGATCTTTTTTCATGTATTAATCTGATCCATTCTGTATTGGCCTTTTATAAGTTTTCTGATTTGTGTGACTTTAGTACATCTGTTGTTCCAACCAATCACAAGTTAGAGAAATCTTCTAGACTTAAGGAGGCTTTCTCCACCTCCCAGCCATATAGTTCTCCCAACACCTTCATTCAGAGAAGCAGAAAGCAGCCTGGACATAAGTGGTACTTGACAGAACATTTGAGATAACTTTATGTTTTGATTTTGTTCTTTACATGGTTCTTTTGTAAAACTAATGAGGAAAAATTAAGGCAACAAAGGAACTTGCTTTCATCCAGGAATGCAGATCTTTTCTCTATTTGCATGCCAACTAGCCTGCTTCCCTTGGCATTTTCTGTCTCCACCCCAGTTTTCAGAGTAGAAACACTGAGTCATTGCTGATAAAACAAGCAGGAAAGTTAACTATATTGTTACCACGTATCAGCTTCCTATATGAGGGGACTATATCTAAACTGATTTAATGGGGTTGTCACCCAACACTCTGCTAATGTTGTATCTGAGATAGTTTTGACACATTATTCCACTTTTAAGACTATGCTTGGGATGAGAAAGTAGAAATTTCTATCACCAAGGGCAGTAACTTGGAGTGATTTTGTACCCAGTTCTGCTTTTCTTCCCTCTTTCTCCCTTAAACTTTTTTTTTTTCCTCCTTCCCTAGAAGACAGAGTCACAGAATCATAGAATTGTTTGGATTGAAGTAGACCTTTAACTCTTACCTACACCAACTCCCCTGCAATGAGCAGGGACATCTTCAACTAGAACAGGTTGTTCAGAGTTTCATCCAGCCTGACCTTGAATGTTTTCAGGGATGGGGCATTTACAACTTCTCTGGATAACCTGTGCCAGTGTTTTACCACCTTCATTGTAAAAAAAAAGGCATTCCTTACATCTTATCTAAATCTCTTTTAGCTAAAAACCATTCATTATTCCTTGTCCTATTGCTAGAGGCCTGATTAAAAAGTCTGTCCTCATCTTTCTTACAAGTTCCTTTACATATTGAAAGGTTCCAATAAGGCTACCCTAAGTCTTGTCTTCTCCAGGCTGAACAACACCATTTCTCTCAACCTGTCTTCATAGAAGAGGTGCTCCAGCCCTCTGAGCATTTTGGTGGCCCTCATTTTGTTGGACTTGCTCCAACAAGTCCATGTCTTTCCTGTGCTGAGGGGTCCAGAGATGGATGCAGGACTCCAGATGGGGTAAGGACAAGAAATTCTCCAGCTGAAGTGCATGCTCTGAAATTATCAATCTCTGATGAATATGGGACCTGTAGGAAGGAAATATACACTTATTGCAAGAGTGAAACAGGATTCAGTGTTTTTGGTATAATTCAGAATTCAGCTCATTTCTTGATATGACATTTGGGATAATGTAGGTTTGGGAGTGCATCTATTCCAAACACAGTCTCTTATAGACAGTGCTGGGTCCTGTGAGCTCCTGGCAGCTAAATGGCTAATCTTTTCAGAGTGGAAGTAACAATTCTGTCTCATACGGAACGCTGGACTTGTAATTCAAAAGATATGACAAATTTAGAAAGGATTTTGTTCATGTGTTTGAAGAAATTGACATTTTTACAATCTGGCCTGGAATCATCTTCTAAGATAACATTGAAGGGATCAAAGTAAACACATGTAGGAACCTAATAAAACCGAATGTCCCAAAAGACAGGTCAACTAACTTTCTACTTCACAGTTTGACTTTAAATGTGATTCCCATTCAATAATTTTGTGAAAAGAATGATGGACTGAATTTCTGTAGCCTAAAATGAATGCTGCCAGGACACTGCAGAAATATATTAAGGGAAGGGAGAATGAGGCACAGCTTCCAGGACTCCAAAATGATGTGGCAAAGAGGAAATTACTAGGAAGTTATTAGAAAACTTTTTCTGTGGACAGATTAATTGAAGCAAAAATACAAGTGAGTTCTTCTGGGTTGCTAATGAGACCTGCAAACAGATCACAAGTCCCCATGTCCCCCTCCTTTAAACTACTCACTATGGTCGATGTGTCTTCTCAATAACTTGTCAGTGTAACTGGATCAGGACATCTGGAATTGTTTTATATTTATGTTTCAAATTTAAAGTTCACCCAGGAACTGGAAAAGGTGGCCTGGGGAGAACGTCCTTTAATTAATGTCTCTATAATGACCAAGAAACAGTAACAGCAAAAGGGAATCATCTAACTTGCCCTGTGGGACACAATCTGCAAGACTGGGGGTTGTTCAGCTCCTGCCCAAGGTGTCTGGCACATGTGCTGTGAAAACAAGTGTTGGCTAATGGAGCATGCCCTCATGCTCAAGGAGAGAGCAAAATGCATTGTGCTGCACATCCCAGTGGAATTGGGCTCTGGACAGTCAGAGATCCACTGCCATGGACAGGCTGTGCTCAAAGCGTCCACCAGGTGTTAACATTCGATATCAATCTGTTATTTCCCTTGTTTTCCCTTAAAGGTGATTCATCTGTTTGAGAGCTGTCATTCCAAAATGATGTTTTCTTGGGTATCCTCACTTACTTAGAGAAAAGGTCAATGTCTATCCTCCTTTTGAGTAGGATCATGGCTGCATCCAAGTTGATCACAACCAAACATTTTGTCTATATTATAGACAAAAGAACAATAACCTTGGATGAAATGGATCAGCTTGACAACAGAAATTTTAAAAATACTTTCTCCAAGAAATTATCCTGAAATCTACACCATAGGAATAGGGTTAAAATCAGACATGAATGACATTAAACTTCACTTGTTTGTTGTCCCAGCTGCAAGGGTCTTGCAGTGTTTTACCTAGTAAGACAAGGAATTACTGGAACCGGTCCAACTTGACCATGCAAAGCACCTTAACAAGCAAAAGCATCATTTAAGGCAAATTTCCTGAAGTTCCAGAATGACTCTAATGGAACCTCAAAGGTGAAATGACCTAACAGAAATGTGGAATTGTGTTGGAAATGAAACCCCCACATTTCACACTAAGTGGAGCTAGGAAATAGGACCCAAAACACCTTGCCTCCTTCTGCTCTGACAGAAAGTGGTTAATTGCTATATTTGGTGAGAAAATGTATTTAAAAGCATAAAATTGAAGGTTTAATTATATTTGGTATGTGTTACTGGCAGAGCTTCATGAAATGATCAACAATTATCTTTCTCATCCATCAAGTGCTCAGGGATCACACAAGGACAGGGAGTAGGAATATGAAGTAAGCTGTGCCAAAAACATAAAAATGTGTTGTTTCTCTTATAGTTTTCTTCATTTTTCCCCACATTTTCCATGCACATCATTCAAATTTAAGTGGGTTTTTTCAGCATAGCTACTTTCCCACTTATCTGGAAGCAATCAACCCCACAAAACCTTTTGAGCATCAGACTCGCTACAGGACACAGTGGAGTCTCATTTTAAACCAAGAACAAATTAACGCATTCCAATTTAACTCCAGCACTCGATTAACCCGAAATGAATCAAAAAATGCTGCTCATTGACATGCAAACCCATCTTTATTACATTGCTACTCATAAAACTTCATATGCAACGGCACAACTCTGCCAAAACATTCAGAAAACAAAAACCAGATTAATTTCAGATATTTACACATGTTTCTGAAAGACTGAGATATTTCATGCCTACAACCCAACTTTAATTAGTGCTAAAATTACAATACAATGCATCCCATCAAAGTAGGCATGGTATTTATAGCTGTATATTTAACTCTTGGGTTGTCAGGTGCTCTGTACATGGGGATCACTGACATCCTGTTTAGCTAAGAATTTCATTGTTCAGTGCTTAAATCACAGCTGGACGGGCATGCACAATATGCCACGCTGTGAATGCCACTGGAAAGATGCAACTCTTGAACAGTGGTTTTATTAGTACTTGGACGCTTACCTATTTACTTTATTTCTCATTGAGGTACTCGGACTATTTGTGAAGGACAAGTACAAAGCTTGATGCTGCTAACAGATGTGGATGCACTTAATGGGAAAAGCCATTACTTCAAGGAAAGCCTGAGATTACTGTGGGATTCTACAAAATGCTAAGCTTTTGACATTTATATAAAAGTCTCAGAAGAGCATTTATTTGTTGTTTATTATGAGGGGATATTTGGAATGGTAGCTTGAGGCCCAGAGTGTTCTAAATTCATCACATAACACATAATTTTAGTTACTCACAGTGGATCACAGCTTGAGCACCAGTATTTGGTGTTCCAGCCTGACCACCATAACCAAAGCACAGCTCTTCCAGCTAACACAATCCAAAACTGGAATTCAGAGAAGTGGGGCAGCATAATGGAAATGTTCCCGACCACAACACAGTACGTGGTCTCACCAAGCACAGAGACAGAGTCAGTGCCTGCAAACCCCTTGGGAATTTAGTTCTATCCAGGTTTTACTGAAGACTCTTCTCAAGCAAAGGGAGCAGGTAACAGGGTGAAGGAATTAGGAGCTCCTTTAACTTCTGTGCTTGAAGTCTGTTTGTACCCAGTTACCATCTGTCAAAGCAATTCACTCAGGTGCTTGCATTTAGCTGGGATGAACGGGTACACAAAGACATGGCAAAGTTGCACTAGACGTAGAGGTGACACAGAGCCCTTTCTCCACCACATAACGAGGGACCTATAGCAGATATGTTGATCTGAGTCTTGAGTGGAGCCAACTTCCACTCGCCATATCAGGTATGCTATTAGCACTGCTTAGGTTTAAGGATCTCAAGTTTATGCCAGTGAGTGCTGGTCAGATAACGATGATGGGATGCTTTGAAAACAAATCTATATCTTCTATTTTTAAGGACAGAATAATCCAATGGCAATTCCACAAAGTAAAAACTAGAGGGTCTGACTCCCCAAAAGAGATATATTCAAAGGTCACGCGCACTGTTAATAGAAAGCTTGAATAACAGCAAGGAAAAAAAACTGTGAAGTATCCAATAACTCAGATGAAAAAACAAATATCAGGTTATAGACAACAGAAGCATGAGGCATGATCCCAATATATAGGTTTCCTTTCAAAGCTGGACGTTTACTTGCAGATATCCACTAAAAGCCCACACATTAATTACAAAGGAAAAAAGATAAGAGTTCAATTCATTTAGTTCTTTTGTTCCCAGCATTTCATGGCTGTCAGTCTGAAATTTTGAAAGAGGCCCGTGTTGAAGATAACCCTATAAACAGGGTAACTTGGGACTTAAAAAAAAAGGCTAAAAAAAAAGGTAAACTTTCCCCACATATGGTTCTAACAGATGTGGTTTTAAATTACCATTGGGACATAATAATGTTTTTTGAATAGACTGAATGTTAAATAGTTGGCTCTTCCTATGTGACAGACATTAGTGCTTCGTGGTTTCAGCAGAAAACTCCCCATTTGTGTCTTTAGCTGGCACGTACTTCATTTTCAGCCCACGCTGGTCAGTATGATTTAATACCTTGGCCTGATGTCCCTCTCACCAGCAAGAAAAAGGATAAAATAGGATTAAAGACATGAAACAAAACAAAACCAGGCAACATCACCCCCCCAGTAGCCAATGCCAGGCTCCTGCATTGTTCCTCGCACAACAACTCCCGCAGCCCTGCAATGGCAACTCACTGGAGATGACAGCTGAGGAAGAAAAACATTAAATAATTCAAAGCCACTAACATCAAGTCTGATGTAGGTATAAAAATAGTTACAAAACACCACTCTATGTGTTTTCATTATAGGAACTTTGACTTACTTGGAAACATCAAGAAAACCTCAAACCTACGCCACTCCCAGCCTCACACGCTCAATTAGTCCGGCAGTGGAAATGACATCCATTTCCAAACTAGCCTTCAATTTTCATGGCCATTTTGTGCTTCTGCACTGGGGGAGCCAGCACTGTTCCACAGCAGGAGTGAAAAAGCCTGATCCAGAGACCATTAAAACCAATGTGAGCCTTTGAACTAACAGTAATGATTCTTGGATCTGGCCCTGGTTAAAGCATTGTGGTGCTTTGGGGATTGAAACAGGATTGAATGTGATTGGCTTTTGTTATCTCCAAAAAATCTTTGTTGCTGGGAGTGTCCACTTCCAAACACTCAGTCTGCCAAGGCAATGCATGTTTTAAAAAAGGCCTTAATGGAATTCCTTAATAAGGAAACATGATGGCAAGGTGAGCTACCACATAGTCTGTGTAAAATTAACTCCAGGTGTTTTCATTTGAGCAGAGGGAAGGAGAGAGAAACAGGAGTATTGACATATGAAGAATATATGCCTCCACATGCTCATGTTAGATTGGGCAGCTTTGCTGGGGCTGGGTATCCTGATTTTATTGATTTACGTATTTCATGCACAGCAGAGATGTTACAGACCTTTTAGTCTTCCATGCTCTGAAATGGAGGGTGGGAATAAAATAACAAAGGAAAGAAAAAATGCAAGAATCATCAGTGCACAGAGCACAGTAGAGCACTGGCTGCAGGAATCCAACTCTAATGATGAAAGAACTGGTAGAGGTCCCTCTCTGGTGTTCCCCCATTTTCCTCACCCCCTAAAAGATCCACTTTTCTTCCCTAGTATCAGCTTCTGACATCCCCTTCTTCTCTGTTACCATCTTCTCAACTAGATGCTTGCTGTGTCTGATAATCTCTGGAGAAGACATCAGCCAAAGTAAATAAATACATAAAATTCAACAAAACATTAATTATGCAGGAGGTATAAAAGAATACAAAGCAAAGCGATGCAGGTGTACAATAACGTTGCTCTCCAGAGCCTGTGATCAGCAGTGTTCGGCACAGAAAGCCACAAACAGATGACATTTTAAAGTATATGGGGGGTATGCAGGGCAGCAAGCAATGGTTTGCAGCTTCTATACGAGTCATTTGTGCATCCCTCCAATCCCAAATAAGATTGTGAACAGCAGCAACAATAATAAGCCATAAAAGCTAAGCCCTAAAGAAAGCCCTGTTCAGGTAGACCCAAGTGCTTGCCAGCAAACAGGGCTCTAAGTGACAGGCAGGTGGCTTTGTCTGCTCACACTTTCTTGTGAGATTAAAGCAAAAAACAAGAGAGTAGCAAAAGTTTCCAGATCCCAGGAGCCTTTGCAGGGCATCACGAACCACAAGAGGGATTTTAGGATAGAAAGGAGATGGAGGTACAGGGGAAACATGTCAGGCTGTGAGAAGATGATCATTATCTTGTCCCTTAGTATCAGGATTCTGGTGCTCTAGCATGGAGGAAGCAAGGGCATAATTTGTTGGTTTGGGGGAGAGCAAACACTGGCTAGAAAGAAGTATAAGAAAAAAGACTCTGTTAGATGCTGACGATGAGAAGTAAAAACATTTGAGCAACAGACAACTTCACAGTCAGATGTCACAAGACAGGCAGGCTGGTTGTTCTTTCTTTATAAAAAAGTTATTTTGTTGGTTATATTTTTGTTCAGATTATCCCCAGGAGGAGAATAAAAGTCAAAATGAGAGCCTGTTTCATTGCTGGGCTTTCTGATTCTCTCACAAAGCCTCCAACCATTGCAGTACAACCTACTTTCACAGTACTGAGTAACAAGCTGGGTGATAAAAACATCAGATGAAATTCAGTATCAATAAAAGCAAAGTAACGCATAAAGGGAAAAACAATTCTAACAATGCATACACAATGTGGGCTCTAAATTAACTGGTGCCACACGGAAATCTGGCTGAGGAATCGCCATGGGATGTCCTCTACAAATACTGGCTCTCTGCTCATGACAGTTAAATGCTCTGGGAAAATGTTGAAATATATATAGGGAAAAAATAAACAATGAAAGAAGAAAAATCATAGAATCATTTTTCTTGGAAAAAACCTGTAAGATCATTTAGCCTAACCATTAATCCAGCACTGCCAGGCCCACCACTAAACCATGTCCCTAAGCACCATATCCATACACTTACTGAACCCTTTCACTCCCTCAGCAGCCTGTTCCAATGCCTGATCCCTCATTCAGTGAAGAAATTTTCCCTAATATCCAATCTAAACTTTCCCTGGTGCCACTTGAGGTAATTTCTTCCTGTCTTGTCACGTCTAACTTGGGACAAGAGGCTAACTACCACCAGGCAACACCCTCCTTTCAGGTAGTGATGTGGGAAGTGATGTAGGAAGATTCCCCCCAAGCCTCCTTTTCTCCAGACTAAATATAATATAGGATGATGTTTTCTAAGGTAACATACATTTCTATCTTAATGCTGCATACATTTTGGGTCTACCCATCTCTAAAATACAGAGAATTAACAAAGACAGAGGAAAAGTCTGCAAAGATTAGCAGGAATATGGAAAGACTTACAGAATAGATAAAGTAGGGTGGGGGTTTTCAGCTGGAACACAAAAACAAAACCAAAGAGTAGGAGGAATATGTCCTGCTGTATAACCCACAAAGTAGGAGTCATCTAATGAAATTACCAAATTGAGAGGTTAAAGCAGAAAAACAGGAAGGCTTATTTTGCATGATTTTAAATTTTGAAACCTATTCTTGTGGCAATCACAACTATATGCTGGGTTCAAAAAGAATCCAGTAAATTGTTAGAGGACAACTGCTCCAAGGCCTACTAAGCAGGATGGTTCAAAAGACTGTCCTGAAGATAGAAGACCATAATGAAAAAGTGCACTCTGCATTTTAACATGAATAAAATTAGACTTCGTATCATGTCTTGGAGTGACTTTATGATGTATCACATATCGCCTGCTCTATGCCCAAAAAATGAATCTTATGCCTTTCTGTGCCTTTAAACTGAGCCTGAGAGGGGAGAGAAGGAAAAAAAACCAGCCAGAAGAACTTTTTCAAGCAGTTCTGTTCTTCAAGATTACTATTCCTCTCTGTTGTTCTTCTGCTGTGGGGAGTGACAGCTGCTGCGGCAGAGAGGGGAGGAAGCACCTTCCTTGCTTTCCAGCCAGCTCTCAGCTCTGTTTTCTTTGAAAGGAGAGAGATGGAATTTTTTCTGGGACTTTGGTTTCTTCTTATTCTCTTTTGGACTTGTGCAGAACACCAGAACATCGAAACGTCACTGGGAGACCTTCCACCGGCCTGCAGGGGGGTCCCCCATGCCAACCCAGCTCCAGGGAGGAGAGAGACCACACCCAAAAAAACTTAAAAACTCTTCCAAGTTTCTCTCCACAGTGAAAAATTTTATTATTTAGCATTATTATTCTTTTCTCGTGTGTTTATTAAATAAATAGTTTTTTCCTCTTCACTTTCCTCAGAATAAATACTTATTTTCCTAAACCTGGTGGGGGAGGGGTAACTACAACCCACTTTCTATGAGAAAAGTCCAAAAGTCCATTGAATTTGTCTTTTGTCTCAAATCGAGACATATCAGTACAATAAAACTGCTGTAAATAGTGGGCAATCTAGAAAAAACCTCTTGGGTCATGGGACTAGCCTAAACCCTCATCACCTCCTCAAAGCTGTTTCTTTCTCTCTTCTCCATGGCAAATGCTTCCACCAAATCAACTCAATGTAAGTCACGAAGTCATCAGAAAAAACTAAAACCCCAAGCAAAAGATGGAGCTTGTTTTGTCCTGGGTTGATAAATTAAATTGTAGAACCATAGAATCACAGAATGGGTTGGGTTGGAAGGCACTTACTTAAAGATGATCTAGACCCAGCCCCCTCTGCCATGTGCAGAGATGCCTCCCACCAGCCCAGGATGCTCTGACCCCCATCCAACCTGGCCTTGAATACTTCCAGGGCTGGGGCTGCCACAGCTTCTCTGGGCAACCTGTGCCAGTGCCTCACTATCCTTACAGTAAAGAATTTCTTCCTAATATCTAACCTGAATCTGCCCTCTCTTAGCTTAAACCATTACCCCTTGTCCTACCACTACATGCCCTTGTCAAAAAGACATAAATCATCAGACATATTCTGAAGGAGTCAAAGAACAGAAGCTGGGAAGAGAGGACACTGGGATGAGAGAAGAGGGGTAGAGCAGGACTCCTCTCCTTCCATGCCAATGGGTCCTGAGGTTGGCTCTGATGTGAAACTGCAGCCTGAGAGGTCACCTGTGATGATGATAACCAAAGAAAAAAGCTGGTCACATCAAAATCCAATTATCTGTTCTTTCAGTTTTCTGGGTTTCCTTTTGGTCTTTTCCCCCTTGTTTTTTTTGACTCTGATATGTGATAACAGTTGCTGTTACAATAGAATGTTGCTATACTAAATAAGCATTCCTCCATCAGCAGGACACTGAACCTGAGGGTGGGATACATGGGAATTTGTGTGATTGCTCTGTCAGTGCAAGATCTCCTGAGATTTCTTTGGATTTAATCCCATCCTACAAACCCTGCAATGCTGTATCACTTTGATGTGGCTTTGTGGGATTCTCATTACTTGTATTCACGTTGGTTTCCAGGAAGCTTGAGATTTCATCATCTGCTAACATATGCTGAAATGCATGTGTCAGTTTTGTAATAAATTTCCAATATAAAAAATATCTATAAAACACACAAATATGAAATTAGTTTGTAACACAATCTCCAGTTCTCTGTTTATTAGGGAAAGGCAAAGTTGGTAGTGCTGTCAATTATGGGAAGAGCGAGGCAGCTTTAATAATAAAACAGCATTCACAGTTTCTTATAACTATACTAAGCAAATTGTTTGGCCTGAAAATTTCCATGCCAGCTGTCTGCCTCAGGCTGAAGTTTTTTGGAAAATTTCAGTCAAAACAGTTCAGCAGATTCTGAGAACAAGGCTAAGGAAAAATATGTTGTTTTACTCACATTAAAAAAAAAAAAAAAAAAAAAAAAAAAAAAAAAAAAGCCTTTAGTTTTCATTCTAAAACCTCCTCTGGGACTTTAGGACTTTAGAGGAAGGACTTGAAATTTGCCTGGGAGAGAACTGTTTTTATTCTAATGAATTTTGTGTGCATCTGTGTGAATTAAGCCAAGTTTAGACATCTTTGATAAAAACACTGTTGCTACATGATCCTCAGTGCATTTGTACATATTTTCCAGCTTCCATCACTTACATTTCTACCTGCATATGACTAAACAAGGTGTTTTATGCTATGGGAAGAGCCAGGTCTGCATCCAAGTATTGGAACTGCAATCAAAGATGCTCTCTGGTACTTGGCACGATCTCAAGCTGGTAGCAGCTGAATGAATTTGGGATGAGAGACTTGGAGAGCGGGGTTAGAGGAGTGAAAATGGGATTGCAGAAAGGAGATGGATGAGTCAGGGCATGAGGAGAGGACCAGACTGAGTGGGATGGACTGAGGGATCTCTTTAGAGGAGCAGAGTACTCAAACTGAGCTATTGACACACAGAGAGAGGCCATAATGAGGCATTGTCACAAAGGTACTAGCTCTTGGACTACTCAATAAAACCAAAAGAAATCAACAAAAACAAGACTAACAGACCAATAATATGACTTAAAAGTATATATTGGAGACTCACAATTTATGTAAAAAACACAATGAAAATTGCCTTAATCAAGCATCTGAATGATGAAGCAGTCATTACTCACAAGACAGTGTTTTATCCAATCCAGCCTGGAGATGAAGCAATGAGAATGAGGAGTAGGAGAGGAGGTTTACAACCCCTGTCTCACCCGTTGCAGAGCTGGAAGGTTTGTAGTGACTAGGCAGAAGACTGTGGAATGAAGGCAAATGTGTTTCATATTAAGGCATCCAAATGATGCCCCAAGACTGTGGGCAATGCTGGGCAAGTCCATTCAACCCAACATTTCATAATTGTGTTGCAGCCTCTGGATGATCATCTTGACAGCTCAGAGTCTGATCTGCTGAAATGTCAAACACCCACAGCAGCAATGAAAGGCTGTATGAACTTTGCATTGTTTTAGCACCACCGTAAGGAAACACTGTAAGTAATCCCTGATCACGGCTCTATCAGTAGGAACACATCGGCCACTTGGCTCTTGAGATTATTCTCTGCTTTCTAGAACAAAAATCAGTGCCAAAAAGCTGATCCCACCTTAAACCCAGCGGCAAAATTAAATGGTAATTTTCTAGAAATAGCAGCATTTGCTTGTTCCGGACTGACAGGATCCATGCTGCCCACAGCCCAACCACCTAAAGCTGTTTGTATCAACAGGCAGAAAGAAAATTCCAGGCTGTCTCCTGCTCTGTCAGTTTTTCCAAACACTTCTGGCCGTCACTTCTACCAGCTTTTTGAGTAACCAAACTTTCCCCTCCTATTCTTCTTTATGTTAGAGAGGTAAGGATGAAATGGATGTCATCATCCAAAGACACACAGGCAGCTAAAAAAGAATTAGCAGAATATTGAAAACTTTTTGTTATAAAATTTGTGAGTTCAGTTCATTTATAAGATTGGGCCATGTAAGGCCAGGCCACTCAGTGGAAGAGAAGGTTTATGAATTGCTGGCCTCCAGGACTTTGCTCTTATGTGAATAGACAGTACTTGAGGATGCTGCTGCCCAGGAAGTGAATCCTGGCTTTTCTTATCCTCCATACAGCACAATATCATAGAATCATAGAATATCCTGAGTTGGAAGGGATCCATAAGGTTCAGTGGGTCCAACTCCTGATACAGAAGTCCGAGATTGCTTTTATGAATGGACCCAATATTTCCCAGAAGGAACAGGCCCAGACTGGATTTTATAAACCAATTTTAAGATTTTCAGTACATTTATTGGAGTTTGAGGAGGAGACAACAAAGCTTGTGAGGCCTTATTGCATACATGATGCAGGGTTGGTTTAAAACTGTAAAACAGGATTTAATCTTCTGTTTTGTAACTTTTGACTGTATAACTAATCAATCTCTGGAACACTTTGAAGGCTCAGTGTGTGCAAACACATGTGCAGGCAAGCGATACAGCTCCTACTCAGTGTTTAAAGATAAAACTGCACTGAATAATCACCTAAAACCTAAATCAATGGGCAGCGAGACATCTCCTGCTTTCATGTTTGCAGTTGCTGCCGGGGTTGCACATCTGCCACTGGTGCCTTAGTGGTGATTATAGTAGTGGAGCAGCATTCTGGACTGCAGTGGTTATCCTGAACTGTAGCAAATGCTGCTTCACTAAAACATGAAGCTATCTGTGAAAGCCCACTGAACCATCCCTGCTTAAACAAAGTGATAAATGCAGTTCAGTGAGCCCCTCCACCTAAATCAACCATCAACAACTCCTCTCTTCTTCTTCCTTCTTCCCCCCACTTAAAAAAAGAACACGGATTGTGTCACATCCTAGAAAGCAACTCCTACTTGGTAAAGAAAACTTATCTGTCAGCCCTATTCCATTTCATAATGCATTTTCCTCCTTCTGTCTGCCAACACACTGGAAGAACAGAGAAATCTGTGCCTGCTTTCATGGGCATCTTCACATTCAAAAGATCACCTCTGCTGATACCTAGCAGGACAATATGTGATGAAGTTTGAATACCCCTACAGCACAAACAGCTTCATTCCCAGAAATTTGGTATAAAGGGAAAAGAATTTTTGTGACTAAGGCTCAAACTTTCCAAAATTTGCACTTTCTTTAAGAAGTGTTTTTCATTGCACACAGACAAGGATACATGCCCTGCTAATCACATTTCAACTCTGCCTCTACAGATGCTCCAGGGAAAGCGATGTAAAACAGCTGGAAAAAAAAAAATTCTAACAAAATTATTTGTCTATCAAGTGAAGCAAGGGTGAAACAGCGCAGAAGAATGAAAATTGTACATTCATTCCTGAGTACTATCAGTCCTTTAGCCACACTACAGCATCACTCCTCATGTTAAGCTGACATAGTTAAGATATAAATTTCTCTGTGATTCTTCTTCCTTTTAATCTAGAGTAAAGAGGAAATAAATTTATGCTTTAAAAAAATCTTTCATTATAAGACTTTTTTCTCTGAAACATAATGGTCGGGGATCCATGAATACCCAAATCACTGGCAAGTGGTGCAAGTTACTTTGTCAAAGTACCCAGCAATGCCAACCTGCCAGTTCAAAGCAGAAACAGAGTATTTTAGCTTTTAGTTACAATAAGCTATGCTGATAGACCTTGTAACAGGACAGGTAACAGCCAGTCTTTAAATCTGAATTGACATTGATTTACAGAGTTTCATTTCTCTGAATCAAATCTGAGAGGGAGAGAGTTTCAAGCTACTTCACCTCTTGAAATTACAACTACACATTTCTTAAACACAGAAGAGCTTGCTTTAAAAAGAGAAAAAATAAAATCTCAACTGCCTACAGAGGTAAGATAAAAGGGAAAAGTGATGTTAAAGATATCAAACTAGCAAGTTTTTGTTTATTCATCTTGTTAAATTCTGCTTTTCCCCTCCATAAATTTTTAAAACCGCCTTGATTTGAAATCCTAATAATAAATATGCCATGCAACATTCCTCCTGTCAAATCTCTCTCTTCATGGTATTACTGCAATATTTGTAACTTTTGATCTGGAAACATCAAGTTACATAAGATCACAGTTCTGCTTCTCGCAAAGATGTGATTCTGTCAGAAAATGAACCATTGAAGCGGGAACTCAACGGAACTGGAAATGACTTTCCCAGGGAAAAGGTAGTTCTGCTTAAGCATCTCAGCTATTTTAAAGTGCAAGAACTCAATGTTTTATTCTCCTGAGCAGAGAAATGGCAAACTACCAAGTTAAAAATAATCAGAGTAGGCTCTTCATTGGAATAGTGTGCATGTTGTAGACAGAATGAAATAACATTTAGTTATTATGCACTCCAGGAAACCAATAAAATAAAATAAAAAATTCACTTTGTGAAACAAAAAGAACGTTTTCCCTTGCCAGCATACTATCTGCTCACCAAAACAAAAGGAAAACATCTATTTTAAATGAGTCAAGGAAAATAATTAAGCTACATGGACTTAAAACTGCAGAGTCTTCTCAGCCCAAATCCCACTCCTTCCCCAGACCCACAGAAATTAGAGAGATGTCTCTCTTTTCCCATCCACGTAGTAAAATAAATCAGGGGAAGGGGGGACTATCTCCCCACCCCAACCAAAACCAGATGAGCAGCTTTACCCTCATTTCTCCATAATTTTTCCCTGTCTTTAAAAATTAGAGAAGGCAAATTCTCTCCAGAAAAGCCTTTCTAATTAGCCAGGACACCTTGCTAATAAGAAAAGAAAACTATGAAGTTATCTTCTGCGTCTCCTTTTGCCTTTTACCCCTTTCTTTGCCAAAGAACAACCTGAGAACCTTTCACCACATTAATGACCCTCTTTCTTCCCCAAAACATGACATTTCTTCTCCAGATCAAACACATAAATAACAGACGAATTGGAAATCTCCCCCTGTGAAGATGTGTACACATCAACACACGTATGGATGAAAAAGGAGGGTGAGGCACACAAGCAGAGTCCCCGAAAAGATTTAGTGCATCTCAGTGCAGTGGCAGTAATTCCCAATCTTGGTGATTTTTTTTTTTTTTTTTTTTTTTTTTTTTTGNGGGGAAAAAGTGAAACAGGTTGTCTGCAAAAGCACCTCCCATCCTGCCCTGCCCCAGTTGTGAGTGCAGACCCCCTTCCCAGGATGATGGGTGCAGAGCAGTGGTCCTGCTCTCAAGGGAAGAACGACACAGGCTACATTTTCAGGTGCCTGGGAAATGCCCGGCCACACACCGTGACCTCAGAGTCCCCTCCCTCCCCCAGACCTGCTGCAAACTAGCACAGATCCTCATGTTCTTCGGCCGTGCACTGACTTGGGGATTGCAGTCTCAAGGGCTCATGGCAGCAAAGAATTCTCCTGGCCGCAAACCAGCCCGCTCCAGCAAGGACTGATCCAGCAGCGTGGCACAGTCTGGGAGCTGGGAATTTCACAAGGAAGGGCAGCTCGCAGTGGCTACAAAGGAGCAAATTCCTACAGCCTTGTAACACGGGCAGAGCCGAGCGAGCTGCTGGGAAGTCTTGCCTCGCTGCAAAACAGTGCAAGAGACGCGGCTTCCTCCCTTTACGCTCCCCCCCAACCTACTAAATATATATATGCATATATATATGTACACATACTCCTTGTTTTTTCCACCCAAGCCTATAAAAGTGCTACAGGCAGAGGCACTAAGTGGGAGGCGCCTGGCTATGAAGAGGCCAATGAAATAAATTAAATACAAATCACTGGCTCAGCCCCAGCCTCCCCCAGCTGCCAGGGGAGAGGTTGGGGTTCCCGATGGCCAATCCCCGGCTCCTGCCAGAGCCAGAGTTCGGGTGGCATATGCAGACTGCTGGCATAGTATGGGTGTATATATATGTAAAGCCTTGGGTGTTGCAGGCACATATGGTGCACATGTTGGGAGCAGAGCACTTTCCATAGGAGGGGAGGGGCTACCCTACTAGTAGGCAATTTTATTAGGGTCAGTGTAGCAGGAAGAAATGGGATTGGGACAGGCTGGGAGCTGCCAAGTTCTCCTGACCAACTCCGGCGCCCCAGAGCAGGGAGCAGCGCACTAACAACTTGCCAGGCTACAGCAGAAGTTTACCTATAAAAGCACACAGACAACTTCCAACTTCAAAGATTTGCTCTCATTTTCTCATTTTATGGCCCTCCCTTCACCTGAGACTTTTCTCAGGAAGAAGAAAAAAAGAAAAAGATGCAGCTGTAAATTCAAGGTGAGGCTTCACTGAAAAAAGTTAAAGAGGACGATAGGGTTGAGGAAGAGAGACTAATTTTTAGTTCTGTTCATGAGTTTGGTGTTTTGCCTTTTTTATATATTATTTTTAAATCATTAAAAAATTGAACTTTCCAGGAAAAACCATGAGCAAGTGCATTCGAGATGCAGAAAGGTCTTGCCTGTCTATTCAATAAACATTTAGTCATCCCTGTTTTGGCTGTATGAAAAATGTATTTCAGACTGTGTATCCCATAAAACAAGGCAGTGGCATAAATGTTTTTTTGGTTGGGTTTTTTTTGGTTTGTTTTTGCTTTTTTTTTTGGTTGTTTTCAAATCATGTGCTTACATGGTTGTAACCACCGTGAATTTCTAAGCATGGTTATGATAAGGAAGTAAATAAATACTGCCTTGTGAATACTTTTAGAGTTTGGCGGGGGGGGGGCTAATAATTATTTTTTAAAGATTTGTCATTCCTTAACTACCACTATTTTTGAAATAAAATATCACAGGTATTTTACACTATATTTTCAATCAAAACAACTCCAGGAAATAAATGCCCTTTGGTAGCAGCCTGGTTTTAGGTTCAACAACCTAAATTTGTATTGGAGAATGCAAATTGCTGAGAATACGAGCAGGAGTCTGAACCACTGCATTTCTTCCAGGCACTCCAGCATCTTTTCTCCAAGACCACACTATTTGGGCGAGCTTTTAATCCTGGCAGGGCATGGCTGGAAGCAGAGCTTTAACATTTAATGCCTAAGAAACAGACTTGTCACTCAACTTGCAGTCAAGCGCATTTCTTTTTTCTGCTTTTTGTTGGAGGCAAACCCACCTTTCCTCGGAGAATGGGAGACCCCCGATTCTAGCAGAGATCCAAATGTAAACATACACACACATACACACACACACTCCCACCACGCACCACCCTGCAGCAGGACATGAGTATGGGGGGGTTCAGAGAGAGCCAAAGGAGCCTCGTGAGCTGAGAAATACCAAGGCACTTCTTCCTTATTCTATTTTTTCCTCCTTCCTCTCCTCCCTGCCTTTACTATTACATAAATAACACCGATTGATCTTAAAGCTGCATCCTTGCTCCAGTGCCTCCCAATCTGCACTGCTGCCTTCCCCCAGCACAGCCGCACCGCTCGGGGTGCAGAGGGAAGGGTCGGGGAGGGGGAAGGTTGGACGGGAGAATCCACTCCAAACATACCCTGAAGCAAGGTATTGGCAGTCTGGGGGTGCCTGATCCCCCCCGCCCCAGCCCGGAGCTTCCCGCAGCATCTTTGCCTCCCTCCGAATTGCTGCAAACTGTGCGAGGGGAGGGCAGGGAGCTGGGCAGGAGGGAAGGATGGATGCTGGGGAGGGAAAACCGGGGATTCAGGGAGCTTCTCCCCAGCCCCAGGCTGTGTGCCTGGCTGTTTGGTGGGAAGAGGGAAGGGGGAAGGGAAAATTGAAGAGAATCCATGGCAAAAATACACTTTTCAGAGAAAAAAGCGAAGCTTACCATGTCTGCAGCTTCCCCCCACCGAAATGCCACTTCTGTGTCCAGCGATCCCAAAGTGGGAACTACAGGCAGGCACCGGAGCTCATCTCCGCAGGCAGCTCAGAGATACACCGCTGCCACCCCCAAAAACCAAAATCAAAATAAATTAAA
>VZTN01021150.1:31600-67788 GCA_013400515.1 Erpornis zantholeuca
AAAAAAAAAAAGAACAACGTCTGGTCCAGCTTCTTTCCTGACAGGAATCGTCCTGGTAGGACTGCCCAAAATAAGCAGCTGCAATCCAAAGGCTTTATTTAAAGCTTCCCCCCTCCTCCTCCCTCTCTCCGTGCCTCGCTCGCTCTCTCCCTCTCGCTGTTACACACAGAGAGAAAGAGAGACACACACAGGTTACATGAATGGGAGGCAGGAGCCGGCGCTCCCGGCTGGAATGACAGGCGCACATGAGGCTGGCGGCTGCCCATCCCAGCGGCGTGGGAACGGCTCGGACATGGCCTGCGGATGCCTGGAGAGGGGCATGTTGTGGGAACGGGCATGGGGTGGCATGGGCATGGACATGGCACAGGCGTGGAGCAGGGGAGGACACAGACACGGGCACGGCATGGACGTGGGGCTGAGGAAAACATAGACATGGGCATGGTCAGGACATGATCACAGAATTGACATGGGCTGGGAATGTACACAGACACGGGCATGGCATGGGCATGGGGAGAACATAGACACTGGCATGAGATGGGAATAGGCACAGGCATGGGCATGATGCAGTCCTGGCACAGGCATGGATCGGGGAGGACACAGACATAGGCACGGCATGGGCATTGGGAGAAGGGCACGGGCATGGCATGGGCATGAAGGGGATTTGGGCATGCACATAGGCATGCATGGCATGGGGAGGGAATGGATAGGGCTATGAGGAGGGGATGGGCATGACGTGGGCCTGGACAGGTGTATGGGCATGGTGATGAGATGGATCAAGTATGGCCACTAGAATTAGAAGGTAATAGGGACAGGAGAGGATATGCTTGGGCTTGGGCAGGGAATAGGCATGGGGGATGAGTTGGAATGGCATTGGCTTTAGCATGAGAATGGAATGGTGATAAGGATGGAGGCAAAAAGAGAATGGAGATCTGCCTCAGGTGGTGAAGCTCCCTCTCTGGTGGCCCTGGTGAACCTCGCTCTCTTCTTGGGGCCAGGCCCGCTCTAGTTTCATCTAGTTTTCTCCACACACATCATGAGGAGCAGGACACCTCTGTTCCTCCTATGCCTCTAATTGGGCAGCTTGCATAATGTCTTGCTTTTAGGGTCAGGGGGCATCATCCACAATGGTGTCAGGAGATGACATCACTATCATTATCAGTTACTATTGCTACTTTTTAATTTTTTTTTTACATAATTGTGCTGTTTGATAATTAAAATAAAATTCTAAGAAAGAAAGAAAGCCTGCAAGAGTTAAGGTTAAGTTCTTCTTGAGAAGGAAGATCAACATTACCAGTTTCTGCCTTTAAATTTTTTTTTTTGGGGGGGTGTTGTTTTGGCTTTATCTGGTTTTAAATTTTTTATAAACAGTAGTGACAAGAAATTAGGGCTATTTAATGTTGCTATTCAACATGGTCTGAAGAAAGAAAGGGTTGTGGTGTTGCTAAGTGTCAGGCCCTGCTACTGCTTCACTGCCTGACCTTGGGCAAGTCCTCAATAACTTATTCCCGTCAGGCTATATCACCCATTGCCATTTACGCTCAGCCTATCATTTTCTCATTCACCAAGTAATCACATTTTTTTTCTTTCAAGTCCCTCCTCAAAATTTACTCTTACAAAACTTTTCAGCAACAGTCTCTACAGGGCTTGTGTTGACATCACAAATCTTGGAGTGACACTGGATTCAGCCCTAAAACCGCATTGTAAGAGGAGTGCTGAACATAATGGACTGCAGTACTTCATGCAGTGCTTTGAGCTACATGGGAATCATCCTCTTCATGACATACCTTTAAATCAGCCAGGTACAGCCTGCTATGTTCTGCCTTTTTCTCCTGTCCTAAAATTTCTAGCTTTTGTGCAAAGAAAGAGGTAAGATATGTGTTTTATTCCAAACCCAGAAACCAGAGTAAAAAAGGCACACAGCAAATCAGAACATCATCTTAAAACAGCAGAGTCCTCGACATAAAGGTCTGCTTTGCAAAACAGCTGCTGCGGTTCACTGTTTTTTTTCAGTTATACTATTAAAAATGAAATATATTTACATTGGCTTTGTTACCTCTGGAATATATTCCACATCAGGAATCTAGACTCTAGACAAAGGTAATTTAGGTCTCTGGAAGGAAGAAGTTTAACTGAGAAATACATATATTGTTAGGAATAGGCCTTATCCAAATTCAATGGTAATTGTATAAGCCTTTCAAAAATCATACAGTATGCAAGCTTCCAAAATTTCGGAACAAGAAACATTTCCATTTAAATGCCAAGAAGCAATTTTTCCTCTCTTGTTCAATACTAAGTCAGTCACATGAGCAGTTTGCATTTGATTTTAGAAGGGAAATGGAACATCTTCTCTTCCAATTACATATAACTTTTTCTTTTTCTTGTTCTTAGTGCTCTTGCAGTTTGCATTGCTTTCCTGCAGTTTTGAAACACTCATTTGATCTGCCCATTTGCTCCAGCCATTTATTTATTTATTTTTTTTTTAACACAAGTGACGTTATTAAGAGAAAATCAGTAAACCCAGGTGGGGAGTAGAATGCTGGTTGTTTGAATTCTGGCTGGTAAATTCAAGTTTAACAGGTCAGCACTGTTTGTGTAATTGGCCTTTCTCTGTTAACTGAACTAGACAATAATGCTCCTAAAAAAAAAAAAAGAACAATAGTAATTTAATGGGAAAAAGTGACTTTGCTCAGGAAAATCCCACTCCTGCTTCAATTCACAGTGAATTACTGTGGTCACAGAAGTGTGCTGCATACCAATTTGTAGCATATTCTATGAAGATGTACATTCAAAGTATCAGTGTTCAGCAGCCTGCCACGTTGTGCCTGTGTCCTGCACCCCAGCAACTTTGCACTTAGTTCCTTGTGAACGGTGACTATTAAGTCAAGTTCTCCTCCACACAATGTTTGCAAAGAGCTTGTAAAGAAGCCACATTTGTGGGAGGAGGAGGTGAATGACAGGACTAATGCATGGGTCTGTTAGACCTCGTGTGCCAGAGAGCAGGGACAGCAAGTCCAGGAGCTGCCACTCCAGTTAGCGCTCAGTGCTCCTCATGCCAGCTGGTGTTTCCATGTTGGCATTTACTCCAGCAAAACAATGAAAACATCTTTTGTAAAGTCCTCATTCATCTGGGAAAAAAAATGTAGCAACAGTTGGTGGTCAAAGGCTTCTTGCTGGCCAAGTTCAGCAGCAGTTGGTTTGGTGAGCACTTTGCCTAGTGGAGGCATCTCCTAAGGGGCTGCACTGCTTGACAGACACTACTAAAGATTTTAGGTTTTTTCCTACATCCAGGAGAATAATCCAAAGGGAAAAACTCATATATTTTAATCAATGGAAGTGAAACCATTTGCCTTTCAGAGACTATAAAATACACACTCCAGGGTTCAATGCTCTTTTCTACTCCTCCAGAACATTCTTAAGGGGAAATCACTCTTTTCTTGATGAATGTGCAATTCAAATGTGGAAATATGCCATTCTTCATGCTTTCTCCATAGGGTGCAAAATGATTTCTGTAATTAAACCCTTTTTGCCAACATTTCCTGATGAGCATATCTTTTTTTTTTTTTTTTTTTTTTTATACAAGGGGAAAAGCCATGTACAAAAGGGTTTTCAAAACCAGGTCTGGAGTGTTTGACCTTTAAGCCTCTATTTGAATTAGCTATTTTGTTTTAAAGGTGCATGAAGATGAAGATGAGGAACATGGGTAAGGGCTGCAGCCTAAGTTTCCAATCAGGCACTGCTGAAAGAAATAGCTGCAGGAGTAAAGAAAGATATGAGTACCACTGCTAATATTAGTGTAGCTATTAGGGATGACATTAGCACTGAGAACACATAACCCAGTGTTCAACACACTTTAGCTGCCCCAGGTGTGTAACCAGGGTCCGTGTGGGGATCATGCTGAAATGTGTGCTACGGCATCAGTGCTGCACTGGTTCCCATGGTAGCTGGATTGAAGAAATCCAGCTTCTCTGATACATATCAAGCTGTGAGGGACAGTGTAGACAAAACTGGAGTCATTTAAGAAAAAACACCTGTGTGAGCTTTTGTAGGACTTGGAGCTGAAGTCCACAAAATACTGCTTGCCACCACAGCATGGACCATGTAATATATCAAGATCAGGAAAGGAGACAGAGCTTTTAGCCACATACACAGGTAAGGGGTGAAACCCCAATCCTGTATGATAGATGGCAGGGTTGAACCAGAGCTGGATGCAGAGCTGAATCCTGAAGTTCCTACTTTGAGTTATGTCTCTCTGACAAAGCTCCTAAGCGACATGGTGGAGCAGAAATCACTGGTGCTCTTTATCAAAAGCAGGATTTCCCTCCTCTTTCTCCTCACTCCCTGAATGCCTGCAGCTTAAATCTGTCTGCATTGACAAGAGAGATGTCTCCACTACTGGTACCATGAATTATGTCCAGACTGGGGATGGAGAAATGTTATTGCATATTGAATCACAGAATTATTAAGGTTGGAAAAGACCAACAGTTAACCCAGCACTGTCAAGTCCACCAGTAAACCATGTACCCAAGTGCCACATCCACAAATCTTTTGGACACTTCCAAGGATGGTGATTCCACCACTTCCCTGGGCAGCCTCTGCCCATATCTGATCACTTTTCAGTGAAGAATTTTTTTCTATTATCTAGTCTAAACCTCCTGTGGCGCAACCTGAGGCCCTTTCCTCTAGTCCTGAAGGCTCTTTTCTTTTGTAATGGTCTTACCTTTTATTAGCTGATTTTTAACAGGATGCTAAAGGCTGGAGAGGGTCATTCTATACTGACTGTGCCTTTTGCAGCATCTCAGTGGATCTTAGTTCTTATGAAGGACAGAACTGAGCATCTACCCACAGTACTGGGTCTGATACCCTTCCTTTCCCTCCTTGCAAAGCACTGATGTCTGTTGTCATACCTGAAAACCAGCCGAGGCATGCGATGGAGCTGAGAGTCTGCTCCTACTGCTTACTCAGGAAAAGTTCCCATCAAGTGAATTGGCCATTTGCCTGAGTGAATGTTGCAGGATTCGGCCCATATGCTTCTCAGCTCTTATATTTGCATAGTGCAGAATATGCTTACAGTACAGTGCCAATAAAACAAAACTATATACAGTCGAGCACAGAAAAATCAAGAGCACAGTTAATACCATTTACAAACAGCAGCTGAGCTCTGCAGCTGACGTCCAGGCTTATAGACCATGCTCTGAAATAGGTAATATGCACAAGACAATTATTTATAGGCAGTTAGGTGGAAGATCCTGTAAGCATATAGGTCTCTATTCTCGTTTCCCTAAGCCTATTATGTTCTTTTTCCCTGTGCATTGTTTATATTTTACCTCTGTAAATATGTCCTTTTTTTTTTAACTAAGGAAAACATTTCAGGAGGCCACTTCCATGGAAGACACTTGAAGTGCTCTGGGATTGTGTAAACAAACTCTATGTAGTATATGCAGGGATCTTCAAATGCAATGCTGGTTCATTCAGTCTAATGAAGTAGAACGAGGTCTCTCTTATCTCCAGAAATTCCACTGATGTCTCAGAAAAAAGAAAGGTCTCAATCAAGAAAGTGTAGTTCATGTCAAAAATGGTATAAATTGATCAGAGGATCAAATTAAACCTTTTCAAAGACATATTTTCCTCTCTAAAAATTTAAAGCATGGGGCTTTTTAATCCAGGGATAGGATAGAATATTTCTCGATTCACAGCACATGATAAAACAGCCACGAACAACTGTATTATAATACATCTTCAATACAATTGACCATAAGTATATTAGAAGAACCTCCAAAAAATAATTACCCTATTACCACACTGTGACTTCACATCCAATTTTGTTCACCTCTCTGTACAAAATGGGTGGAATAGATGGCTTTTATATTTCTAATAATAATGGAATGTTCAGGATTTGATATAGAAACCTAGCTACCAAGGTAATAGGTACGTATAAGAACCTATTTAGAATAGCTGTATGAATAGGAATTGCCATTAAATTACAATGAAATACTGGAGCATATAAAATAATATCAAATAAAACTTAGAAGGCCAATCTGCAACCATATTCAAGCCATAACCCCATCATGAAGAAGACTTTCTTCCTGATGAAATCTTCTGGTTTAGACATGTGTGATATTTCTTAATTCTTCAATAAGGCCACTTATCTACACTAACTTTGTGTCTCACTTCAGATTTATGCTTGTGCAACAGCAAAATTCATAATAATAGTCCCATTCACATACTGGATGCTCTAGGGAAACGAAAAGCCAGTTATTTCAATCCCAGAGAGTCCTGGTCTTGCTAAAATAATAGATCTGGAGATATCCTCTTTCCCCTTTAGAGAACAACCTCTGAGCCAGCAGAATAAAGCCCCCACTTCCCCAGTACCTTCACTTCTGGCATCTCTTTTTCATGTGTTGAACCAACCATTGACTTCTGAGGTGGCAAAGTACCCACATTATTGCATGATAAGAGAGCAAAAAGGTGATCTTGTGGTATTGACACAGCAGATCTGAGTACAATAACAGGTTCTGATACATATTTCCAATCCTTATTAATCTTTTAAGACTCAACCCTGAGCCTGTCTCACTGAATCCTCACCAGAACAGTAAGTAACATCAGCATTCCCTGTCTCCTGCCTGGGCTGCCTCCATCAGTTGACACATCACCACTCACAAGCAGGGAGGAATTGAGTTCTGCTCCCACTTTCTTCTCTGTCCTCCAGATAAATTGTGTTAGTTTACTGGCAAAATCTAGTTTTTATTATTGTTTTCACTTCAGAGTCAATATGGATATGGAAGAATAAGCTGAAATATTATGCCTTTTGCATCCTTAATAACAGCGTGGCCTCTCCCTAGCTACGTGACAATTCCCTAACACTTTATTTAACAGTAGCAATTTATCATGTCTGCTGTATCACAATGAGGTAGTTCAGTATCCCCAATTTACAAGAAGCACTATTCTCTGTGCCTATTTGTGCTGCTTATTTCGAGACAGACCAACAGACTGAGTGCTGGCTTTCAGCTTGGAAAATCCAGATTCAGCTCCCTGGCGTAGCAAAAAAAACTGTCCCAGCTTCAGTTTCCTCTGTATAATACACAGATAAAAATACTTCCTCACTTTATCAGATGTTGTGAGGATAAGTGCATTAAAGACTGCAAGTCCCACCAGCTCTACAATAGCCACAATTATCTCAAATAGATACACATAGTGCAAGTGCAGTGATATTTAATAGATCCTCTACGTGTGTAAACCACAGGCTGAGGCTGATACAAACACCAGCCATGCTAAGGAGCTAAAAATGCTGCTTACCTGCACACTCTTCCCTGGCTTATGCTCCATGGAAGTTTGCGTGTCAGAGACCGGCTTTGGCTCTCGGTTGTGATGGAGCGGGGCTGCTCAAGTCAGGGGATTTATTTCAGTCGCACTCTCCTGGAGGCAGGGGCCCATTGTCTGGGCTGAGACACTCAATCTGGAAGGGAAAGAATGAAAGGGCTCCAGTGTGTAAAGTCATTCATTACAATCTGGAATGAACAAGGAAATCAGTGGGGTTGCTGGAGGTTAAGCAAGGGCAGAAATTGGTCTTTTATCATTGAAATGCCATAGTAAAAAAAAAGATTACATAAAGTAAGTGATCTAATCCTGCACATCTTTACTCACATCTTTTGCCTTTATTCATTGTGAGGGGTCACAAAGAAACAAGCATGTACATTTGCAGGACCAGATGTTAAATGCATTTATAACAGAATTTCATAAGCAAGCACCTTCTTTTTCCTTGGACAGAGATGCAATGAAATTTTGATACGACCTTTATATACTTTCAGATAAAATAAGATTATTTGGATTGCCATCCTACATAAGTAAATTTTCTACAGTAACTTCGAACTCAGAGGCATGAGAAGATGCTTCAGAAGTCAGCAAATATTTTTGAAGATTGGATCTGGTGTTCTTTTAAGAGGAACTTTAGTAATGAAAGAAAAGTAAAAGGATTGATTACAAAGCTTTCAGTACTGAGGGTGCATCATATTACTGGAAAGAGTGGAGTGAAAGTTGTTCGGAAAAGCTCCAGCAGCATCTGTGCTTATTTTATGGTACCAGATACCCTTGGCTATGATAACTTCATGAACAGCATCAAAAGCATGAGATATTTTCATAGCTATCCTATAAATTAAATAAAATTGTGAGCAACAAAATTTCCTTTTAAAATACAGTAATGGACATTACTTTCTGAAACTTTTTACTCTCTGCATTTCAGGACTGCCCGTGTTGCCGTGAGCATCCACAACCCCACATCCAGGCTTCAGATGAACACGGCAGTGAGGACAATTCAAAGCATGCTTGCTGAGCAGCAGTTCTTCAAACAGGAAATTGGGTACAACCAAGGGTTCCCACTCACTTTCCTGAGGGGAATTCCATAACCTCTGGAGCCATATTTTGTTCACATATCTCTGCATGTTCCCACGTCTTAATCCTCCCAATTAAAGTATTTCACCTTTCACTTCCTTTACATTCCTCACCTCACATGGTAGTTCACTGTGGGGCAGAGGATGCTACAAAGGAAGCGTGCTATGAAAATTGCCATCTAATAAAATGGCTAAATAAAACAAGTGGTTGATCCTAGAGACTGTTACTCAATCATGAGTCTAACATGGACCAGTCCAAAACCCGGACTGCTAGTGCACACCACTGCTACTGAACCCCAGAGAAGGGTTGAAGAGGTGGAATACCCTGCCCACGGAATTGGGGTTGGAACTAGATGGTCTTTAAGGTCCCTTCCAATCCAAGACATTCTGTGGTTCTATGAATTCACATTAATGACTACACCTTTAGAAAATGTTGTTAAGTGGTGGGTTTTAGGATTCAGTAAGCAGTACATTTAAAACTGGTCTTTTTTCTTATTTGAAATCCCCAGATATAGACTATGTAGCCTGTTGGACCTGATCATGCCTGATCCAGCCATTTTCAGAGTACAACTGGGTCAGAGGATGGGTTCATGTAATTTTCAGCATGAGGGACTACAATCTTAATATGCTACTTAATTTATCCTATTGAGCTGGGTAGAGAAAACATCAGAAAATCTTTTATGAGCCTACTGGGCTCATAAGAAAAGCCACATGAATGCCTCTAAATAACAATACACAAAGGGCTAATGGAGATAGTGACAAATCTGCTTTCCTTTCCCTTTCCCTTTTGAATGTGTAGCTGTGCCAGTCTGCTGTGAATTTACCTGAGACAGAACAGGACTTAAACTCATACGCGCAAAGCAAAATAAGGTACTTCCCTTACTCCCCCTCTGCATCTCTCTGCAGGTGTGTCTGACACATGACATCTGTTAATGAGGGTTATAATCCCCCCCTCCCATCCTATAACCCCATACTGGTAGTGCTTAGACCCAACGGCCTCTTTTCCTAAGGAAATAAGGCTTTTATAGGAGTGCTGTCTGTCCATCTGGCTCTCCATCTGTCAGTCCCACGGCCAGCAATGTATTCTGAACCTGGTGACTAATTTCACCCCATTCTCTAGAGAGGTAAAAGCTTAAAAGGTATAAATATCCTACATATATTATGAAAATCAGTGGAGTGTGAGACAACGACAAAGCACAGCTCAAGTGAGTGAAAGGCTGTAGTATAAGCTCGTTAGCTAATTGCTTGGCTGGGACTGCCAGCTGGCCAGTCACTACATGCAAACCAGCCAGCTCAGCTACCTGTGAGTGACTTCTTGGATCTTCACACAATGCACCTGGCCAGCCAGCAGAAGAGGGGAGAGGCAGTAGGTGTGCACAGGGATAGACAAAAATGGAAAAGAAAACATGCCAAAAGCTGTGGTCAAAGACAAAATGGTGTTATTGGAGGGACAAAGAAAAGAAAAGTTGGAGGGTGTGATTTTGTGGGGAGGGATATGTGATTTAAGATGTTAATGGAATGACTTGGTTGTTTATCCTGTCTTGAGGGACAGGGTTCAACTTTATTTCTTGAGTGAGGACTTTCCTTCCCTTTTATCTTCAGAGTTTAAAAACAACCACTGTTAAAAGTAAAGGTCCTTATAATCCTATACCTATTTTCAGATGGTTACAACTAAGGAAAGAGCAAAAAAGAGGAGGACTCAAGTAGAAAACAGCTTATGGAATGAGCCTTATTATTCTCTCTCCACACCTAATAAACAGAGGCACCAGAAGAAAAACTGGATTACATTTCAAAAGTCCAGTTTAAAATGCTCTCAGTAAAGCATACAGTAAATTTGCCATAGTGTCAAAGCCAGAGAATCCAGTCTCCAAATCCCTGGCCCTGGTATTTCCTGGGTGTACATGGCAGCAGAGTTGCTCTGCTCACCTCTCTGTTCAGATGACAGATGCTGTGTTCGGGTATGAATTACTACCCTTGCTCTGTCAACAGAGAATGAAACCCTACTTCTGGCTTGCTTCTACCATCAGTTAAACAGACCCCACTGCCACTCCTCTTTCCAGTACATTTTGGCATTACTTAGTACCATTACTTAGCCAGAACACTTGGTCTTCCCCATTCTCCCGCTCTGTCACTCCCTACATTCCTTTCCGTGTTTGATGCATGTTCAACCACAGAATGAGATAAAGAACAAACATTCAGAACAGACAGACCCCTAAAAAATCAGCTGAATTCAGGATTCCCGGTGTCAGAGGATAAGGTGCCTGAGCTAACCTACTGATAAAGTATGTGGTAAGCAAACCCTGTGATCTACACAGATAGCTTAAGCTTCTGCAGTGCTAATTACTATTACAACCTTAAGCTAATATTTGAGCCTTTCTTTTGAGCAAGGATGTGTAACAATTAGATTACAGGATTTGGAGCATTACAAAGAGAGATAAAAGCAGCAGTTTCATCATGGTATGTGGTATTTTGTTTACATAGAGATAATAGCAGTGATGATAATAATAATTTAATAATAACTATTCTATTTAGGTCCAAATTCTGATTTCAGGTGCATCAGACCTGCAACCAAATTATCCTGAATTTATTTGGGTTGACTCTCTAGTCAGAGACCATTTTGAAGTGAATGGCTCTGAAGAGCCCAGCATGGTGTACGACGAGTTCTAGCTACTCGCAGTAGTCAATAGTGAGCCAATATTTCCAAAGAAGGGCTTGAGACTGAATATTTCCCTTTACTTCTGCCCTGAGCATTGCTGAGAACTATGATGGCATGCATTGCACCCTGATCCTGATGACAGCTCCGGCAATGAAAGGGACCTCTGTTTTTTGCTCTCTGCCATCCTTATGCTTTCCTCTCTCCCTGCTCCACAAGAATATGCATATGTGAAAACACAATATGCTTGAATACAGTGGTAATGCATAAGAAAAAAACCAAACAACAGAGAAACTACAGTTTACTCTAGCTGTGTGCCAGGTTTAATACATGTTATGTTTTAATGTGCCTGGGGCATCATCTTTACAACTTTATACAGTGTATTAAAAAGAAAAGGCCTGTTTTTTGCATGATATTTGGACACGTTTTTCTGTGTCTCACAAGTTTCTTTTTCTATTTCTTCTCCTAGGCACCCAAGGGGAAAAAAATATCACCCAATGTCCAAGACAACAGACAGCTCTTCTGAGGAACCATAAAATTCCTTGCCTCAGAGAAAAGTCAGCTCATACAAATGAGCATTTGGCCCCTGAAATTTTGTTAAAGCTGAGATCATAGAAAATACATTACAAAAACACCCTTTGCCAAAAATTGAAATCAAGATTTTCCTCTACTTTGGAGACTAAAATCAAACTTCCTAACTATGAGAGTTTTACAAGTATTTACCACCATTCCCTGTAAGACAGAATCAGGCACACAAAGCAAAGCTAATGCATATATCCACTCAGGAATATTAAAAATGCTATTACAGCTTTAAAAAATAAACCTATCTCCTAGCAATGGATTTAAAGAAACTCTCAGCAGTTGAAAATCTGGTCCCAGAGTCAGAAGCAGCAAACAAGCAAAACAATGAACTGAAAAAAAGGAAAGGGCTTGTTTTAGCACGCCCTCATTCCACTCGTATTCTATCATAAGTATATAGGAAACCTAAAAGCAGGCAAGGTAGTCAGATAGGATACTTTTCCTTACCCATAGGCACCAGGGTCCTTTCAGAGAGCTGCATCTCATAGGCAGTCAATACTTGGTTGAAAACTTGAAAAACAGGTTTAAGCAAAAACTCTTCTGAGAATTAGATCCAGACTCAAGAGGCTGAAAGCTTTACTTGAAACAGCCAGTTTAATTTATTCAAAGAAAAGCCACATAGCTCAAGGACAGGTAAGTAGGTAAATAAGCCATTGTCAGCCCCTTCTTGGCGAGGAAAGGTACCATGAAAAGCCTGCATTAAAGGAGATCTCTGCGTGGGAAATGAAGGAGCCTCAGGTAGAAACATTTGATTTATTTTTTTCAGAGTGTGGCACAGGGGAGCGTACACTGGCTCAACCTGTTGTAATCTAACGTGGGTTGCTGGTTGTTGCAATGATATTGCAGCAGCCTCTTCATTAAAGGAGCTGCATCTTTAGCAGCAATGATTAATTTTCTACACACAAAATCAAGACATGGTCACTGCTGCTATTGCTCTGTGTTGCTCTTCTGCCTTTATAACCTTTTTTTTTCCCCTTCTTTTTCATAGTGAGCAGGAAGGAATGCAGAGAAGGATGGATAAGTACTATATGTTTCTTATTTGCTCAGCTGACAATCCTTTTGCTACTTCATTTCACTTTAATAGGATCTTCTTGTTACCCACCTACTGTATCTCAGCATGGAAAATCCTGGCATCAAAAGGTTGAAAGCTGGAGGCAAAACTTGCCTCCCTGCAGCTCTAGACAAGGTGAGGATGAGACAAAGTCATTTGGATGCTTTGCAAATGGTATTAAGGCAGTTCAAGGAAGTGTAGGTAAAGGACGTTATCTTCCTCATGAATTAATCTCCAGCAGGCTTCTGCTCTTTCCAAAGGCAGAGAAGATGAGGGAAGAGTCATATGTATTTTAGAAGTGTATAACTGTCAAGGAGAACTGGTCAAAGGATTTCTTTCATATGAGATGTGAGTGCATTTTTGTTCAGCTTGTGCAGGGGTGTGTGTGTGTTTGTTCAAACAGGGACCCTGTGACAGAAAGATGTGAGTGTGAGAAGCAAAAGGAGAGTGGAAACTCTGTCTGGGCAGCCTCCAGCTGTGTGTTGGTGTGCAGGGATCTGAGTGTGCACCTGTGTGGGGATTCACTTGTAGGCAGCACTGGGACCACCTGCACAAGCCCGAGACAAGTTCCTCTGAATTTCAGGGAAAAGGCGGCCCTGGTTTAAAACAGCCTTTGGAATATAATATTGCAGCCTTATACTTAAAACTAAAACTGCTTTTGGAGCTCTAGCTGCCCCTCTATTTCCCAGCACTTACTCTGGGATTTGAAATCCACTGTCTCATGTGAAGTCTCATCGCAGGGGGGTTGTTCCTGAGAGCTGGATGGGAGACACCTCCTTTCTTGGTGTGGGGGAAATGAAGGGTAAGATCAATGCGACAAAGAACCAAAGGGGATTAAACCAGGCATTTGTGTTGGTGAGGGGAATGAGGCGGGGTTGGGGGTGGGGGAGAAATTTCAGCTCTGCAAACACAAGACCTGACATTTCTGCTGTCTGCACAGCGGCAGGATAGAGCACGCTGGGAAGCATGTGTGTACCACTTCCCTCTGCTGGAGGCAGCTCAGACTGTTACCTGCTTCCCTCCACCCCACAATAGTTCTATAGGTACTAAAAATGCTCCAAACCCTATCATCTGGCACAGCAGTGATAATGAAGTAGCCACAAATCCTTTCAGTAACTTTCATTTATACAAAAATCTCAGTGCTGGCTGGGGGGTTGAACACAGCAGCTCTTCGAGAGGAAAAACAGGACGAGAGGAAAGGGATGTGTATTACAGAGATTGTTTAAGCTGACACGTTTTGAAAGGAGCCAGAATACCACAGCCTGGACATGTAACACTTCTTGAAAGAAGAATGAACTGTCTGATTGCTCACAGCTTTGCACAGCCACGCACTGCCTCCCCCAGCTCCAACACCCGGCAGCACCAGTTAGGGAGTGCTTTGGGGTTGTTTAATGTACAGGTGTCTGTATAACCATGCGCTAATCAAGTTTGTTTTGGAGCTTGTGCAAGGTCACAGGTCAAGGGAATGTGCGGGACTGAATGAATTAGTGGGGAGAAAAAGAGCCTCTCTGCAAGCTGTCTTTCCTGCTCACCTCTTGCATCATCTTCAGGCAGTAAAATACCTCATACAGTACTGTGTAACTGATAGGTCTCCCCATCTGATCCCTAAATTAGGGATTGTAAACATCAGTGGTTTTATGCCCAAGGTCAACTATAGGCTGTAGAAATAGATAGCTCAGATGGAAAGGGATTTTTTTTTTCTCTTGAGTATGCAGAACATTTCCTAATGTTTAATATGTTATATTTGCCCTTAGATGTATCCTAATGACATGCTCCAGTAGCCCCGTGGGACCAGCCCCAACAAGGCCAGGCTGGATGGGGCTTTGGGCAACCTGGTCTGGTGGAAGGTTACTCTGCCTATGACAGGGGTTGGAATGAGATGATCTTTATGGTCCCTTCCAACCCAAACCATCTGTGATTCTTTGTTCTGAGGCCACCACTCCTGTAAGGCCACAGAAGGCCACAGGCTTCAGGAGTACAGGTAGTGTGAAAGTTCTGGAGAGCCAGGGCTGGCCAGCAGCCTGGGGGGTTTCATACTCTGCCATTTTGCTAATATCAGCCTTGTCATTATCCTCTCATGAGAGCTCTTATAAGAGGAATCACAATCTAGTAGCTCTTTGCCATCAATACGCTAAACCCTATAAAGTTGTTTTTAGGAATCGGAGTGCCACTGCAGGAAGACACAAACATATTACACAACAATTTACAGTTCAAGAGGAAAGCACTGTATTTATTACAAAGATATTGTCCATCAGAACATGATGAAAAGAAGTCAAGTTTATGTTTTGTACAAGAAATGTTCTTGTTTACCTACATAGAACATGACAAAAAGAAGGCAAGTTTATGTTCTGTGCAAGAAATGTTCTTGTTTGCTTACCATTTCCCTTAGATAAACTGATTTTGTAAAGGATGTGTATTACCCCTAGCTTTCCTGCCATCCCAATGGCATGGTAGACCATGCTACCTCCTCAGTCACAGTCACCCACACCACTGCTGAAACAGTTTGCTCTGGGATTTGTATTGAATCTCAGTTGTAAATCCGGCCTCAGTAAAAGAAGTCAACAAATACCTATTTTGTAAGAAAAGTAGATGGAGATATTCCATCATTTCACTATTTATTCCTTTATTCATTTTTAAGGGGAAAGGGATGGTAATTGCCTCACAGGCTGAATGATGACACCCATCTACGCCAGCAGAGACACTTTCTACAACTGGGAGCTTATTTTTCTTAAATAAGATGCCAAATGAAGGTGTAAATTCAAAGAAATCAAGTTTTCTGTATCTCACATGTGTGTATCTACATTGGCATTTAACTTTGCATCAGATGGGTGCTATTGGGCACCCTAACCTGTTGACAGAATTTTAACATTTCTACAGGCACTAGACTAGTAAACTAGTCTACAGGTTCAAATAGTAGGATAGATCTGGCCATGATTGTGGAAAAAGACAGCTGAGAGAGACTAAAACCATGGTCTATTAAAATATTCCTAGACAGCAAGGTGGAATTCTTCCTAAAGATCTCTGGCACAGACAGGAGCCATCATAGAAAAGTTACCAAATGTAAGTGGAAAAATTAGGGGAGAACATAATGATCTGTCTAAGTACTGTCCCTCCAGTTTAATGCCTCACACCTGAATTTTGGGAAATTTCGTAATGACAATTGTATAAAGCAGAAACTATGGGTTATTAGCTCCCTTTGGAAAGTAATTCCTAAATTTATCCCATGTACAACTGCATTGAAGCCAAAGAAATTACAGAGTGAGGTTAGTCTTTAGTGGCCACTTATGTCTTTGAGATTTTAATCTCTTTGGAAGCGTGAAAAATTAGTTTTCCACTTTTGTATCAAATCAGTGGCAACTTCCATAGGCACTTTATTCATATTTAAAAACAAAACAAAATAAAAAGAAATAACGAAATAAAGAAACAAAGAAGAAGAAAAAAAGAGGTGAAAAAGACAGAAAGGAAAAGCAAAACCAAAAAAGAAAAAAGAGAAGGAATAGGAAAAAATTAAAATATAAAGGGGGAAAAAATATATATGGGAAAAATATAAAGGGAAAAATCTTTTAAAAAAAGAGAAAAGGATAGCTAGAATGTTTTAAGATGTATAATAAATGATTGCTCTTTAAATGAACAGGAAAGAACAAATTTTCTTCTTTGTTCCTTCTGATAAGAAAATTCTGATGTCCTTTCTTCAAGCAAGGAAAGATAACTAAATGAATGAGCTTACTGGTCACACTAGAGATACTTTATTTGCAATAACATTTGATCTCTGTCTAGTATTCCTGATTATCTCCACCCATATGAAGTAATTTGGCAATGGCTGTCCCTGCAGGTAGGGTGTGGTACTGGATATGATGTTAAATAAAAACCTCTCTAACTGACTTTTAAAACAATTTCCATCCTACTTTTTAATGCATTTCCTTTGACTGGAACAAATCTCCTTTGACTGGAACAAAAAATCAGACATATAAACAAAATCAGAAAGGGAATACACTTTGAAGGTGACTTCCTGTGCAAAGGGAATGAAAAGGGAAATACTCTTCCCTCTCATTAGAGGAACTGCCTGTAGTAAGGTGAGCTTGAACAAGGACTGTGATGGAGGAAGAGACCTGAGGCAAACCAAGACCTGGACCAAGAGCTTTCCAGGGATTGTCATATTTGGCTGAGTACAGAGTGGTTTGGCAAGGCTACAGCCAGTCTATCAGCCTGCTGGGAAAAGAACAGGCACATGAGGCTGATAAGAGAGGAAACACTGACCTTAATTTTGTTTCCAAAGGTGCTATTTTCCCCCTAAGTTGAAAACAAAAGAAAATAATAAAATAAATATATCAAAACAAACAACGACAACGACGAACCCAAAAATACGTAATGTGTTTTTGTAAATGTACCACACAATGTTAGATAGCATGGGTGGTTTGCTGACAAGTGAAAACTCTTCTGGTCTGTAACTGTTAATGCACAGTCTGAGTGGTGCTCCAGCCTCCGTGGCCTCTTCCCACAGCTCTCACAGGGCTCTGAACAGAGAGTGGCACAGTGAAGCTTGAGCCCTTAGACAATGCACTGCTGAACTTCAGTTTTCCTCATCCATGAAAGTTAAATAATAAATGTTTTCTGAACCTTTCACAGGTATATGCTGTCCTGTGCAAGAAAGAAGTCTAATTTTGTTAAAATATTTTATACAAAATGTTTTCCCACTGTAGGAACTTTCAGAAGAACTGAAGCATTTCACTATCAGCTTTATAAAGCTCTGTCAGACCTCAAGCTACAATAAATATTATGGAGCTAAATATTACTTCACCATTCTTGTGGATTTTGGTTTTACATAGTAATAGGTGTATGGTTCTCTTCAGTGTGTCCCTGAGAAGGACAGGTCTCCGTCTCCAGCTATTTTCTATTCATCAGTGTCTTATACTTTGTTCTGTACAAATGTTTGCAGTGATTTGTAAGCAGTCTATGCAGAGGTAGACCCAGCTGAGAGTTATTATTACACTCAGACAGCTTTATGCATCGACTGAAGATAAAATACACTCATCTCCTTAATGCTATATATACACTTTCTCTATATATAGTACTAAAATGTCCTTACTGATACTCTAACCATAGGATCAGTAGCTTGCATTTATATTTCTACTTCTTTTTTTTCTTTAGAGCTACCACAGTAGTATTCAGACTGAATGAAGATAGCTTTGTTTAGTTTTGTTCCACACTACATGGTTTCTAACATTGCAGGGACACAGTGTTTCAGAGCATAACTCTTCAGATCAGGAGTCTGGACAACTGCTACTGAGCACTCAAGTCTTCTTAACTTTGTGAACTGAGGAGAGGAGTGATTTATAAAACTGCCCTGAGATGTGTGTCAGGTAGATGCCAAGTGTGACTATAAATATAATTTGGGCAACTAAAGGGGTCGGAGCCAAGCCCTGTCAGAAGTACATTTTTAAGCCAAGGATGCTAAAAATTTCAGGCTCCCCTATATAAGGTAGAATGCTTTCAAAGCTTGCTAGATCATCCACATTGAATTTAGACAGAGAATTCCGGAAAGAAGAAAATACAGTTCACAAGGCAGGTGGCTTTGTGTAAGCTCTCTGTGACCACTAAAATCAGGAATATGCTTATAAATATTATATCAGAGCTAAGATTATTAAAAGACTGCATTCTTCATTTAGCAGAGATCTAGTACTCCAAGAAGGGCTTTGGGCCACCAGTAAGAATAAGGGCAAATATGTGCTCCTACACAGAAGAACAGTCTGGCGATGTTTCTTTCTCTCCATTTCCACTGATTCCTGCTTGAAAAGTTCATAATGCATGGTAGCTGCAGCAGCTCTGCTAAGATTTCTAAAGGAAAGTCACTGCAGGCCGTTGCAAAATCTCTTTCCTGTTCTCGAGGTTCAGTGACCCATGGGTCAGTGCTGTTAATGTGAATTTCTACGCTGGCGCAGCCATAGTGCTAACTGACAAGGATGACAGTCTTGCTAATTTATGCAGGCATCAAAAAGAGAGCTAACCCATAATTTTGTTATGTTTTCAGGGCTTGACTTTTGTTCTAAATGTCAACAGGGTGTGCAAATGCCACACAAGTCTCCCTTAGGACTTGGCTCAAGTTCATATGCAGATACTTCTGAGACTCTTGTATTCATGGACTTAAAAACTCAGCTTAAATATATGAAAGTAACACTAGTCTTGATAGACAATATAAAAATACTGTATAAACTCCTGAGAACTTCTATATATTTGTGCATAGATATGCACACAAATGTACACAAATGCACATATATATATACACACATACATTCTATGCACACAGGATTTCAAGATAAGCTCATTGGTCAGTTTTGAACAGTCCAGTTTATCTCCTTGGATTGTGTTTGTAGCTGATTTACAGGTTTTCCCTATTTTTCTTTTAATTACTATATTGAAAATTTCTTAGATTGGTAGTGCTGCAAGCTGTCTCTTCAGAAGAAAGAGCATATAAGCACTGTGAGAGGAAACTCCTCCAGACTACTCTAGCAGTGCACCTCAGCCTTTTTCTGCACAGAAATGCTTTTGGATGGGAAAGATCCAATGACACAGAAGTTCCTATGTAGATCCCTCCAGGACCTGGCAGTGCTGAATTGCTTGGCAGGGCTGAATGGAAATATCTGTGCAAAAATCTGCCCTTTCACTTTCCCATGCAAGTAGAGGGTTTGTGTAGATCTTAACTGAGTGATGATCAGGAAGGCAGAGCCTCTTCTTGACTAGGATATAGGGTATTTTAGAAGTGAGTGTTTTCCTAGACATGTGGAAGAGGTTAAAGGTTAGAAGAAGTGAAATTCCAGACAGAGGATTTCTCTGAAGGCCTCTTATCTTTTGGTAACATTCTCAGATAGATTTTCCTGATCAGGGGAGCCTGGGAAATTTCAGTGAAAAAGTAAAAAATGATGAGAGTTAGTAGGAATAGTCTTAGAGAATGAACAAAGATGTGTGAACACAGCATAGGAGACTCAGTTTTTCACAGGTGTTTAGATTATCCAAATTCAATTTAATCTGTGATATCTGATCATCATAGCAAGCTTTCTAGTAGCTCAGTTGGTTTGGTAATTCTGACTTGTTATTCCCTCTCTGCCAGATCTGGCATATGACAATTATGCACATTAAGAATTCAGTTATAGATCTAGTAATAATGATTGAAAAAATCTTTATAAGACCACACACACAAATTCTTTTCCATTTGTGATCCTGGACAAAGGCACCATTTATGATCCTAAAAACTAAACCTTGCCATCCAACCACTACCACTATCTAGCTTTGTCTTTTGTACTGCTCAACTCTCATACCAAACACTTCTTATATAGAGAGACCAGTAGACTTACTTGAAGACAGCATCAGTGCTGGTCTATTTTTTATCACCGTACTGATAGAGGTAAAAAAATTTAAAGCTGCTGGCTGATACCTTTCCTTGCTCTCTGAACCTCACTTGAGCATGTGACATGCATTGCAGCATGCAGAATGTTTGACATCCCAAATCTTTCCTTGTCAAAGCAGGAGCAGTACCTGATCCCATGACTACAATAGCTTGATTCCTTTAAAAATCGCTAGCAGCTATTGAGTTTTTCAGATTTATTCTAGAACAGGTTTTCAAGGCTGTCTGTAGAATGTCAGTGTAAAAGATGAAGCTGATTTTATTCCTATATTTTGGGCTCTTGAGTTAAATACACATTTTTGAAGTGTCTTTCTGAGGCTTTCCTTATTAATGAGTATTTTCAGAAATAAATGTTGGTTGTCACAAAAAAAATTGTTTCGCACTTCTGTTTTGTTTCCTGTCATTTGGTAAATTCTTGAAATTAGACACTTAAAATGGAAAACAGATGTTCCAGTAACAATTAACTAATATTTCTCTGAGTGGGGAGCTAACAAAGCCTGCAAACCTTGGAGTTTCTATTTTACACTATCTATAGCCCCCGTCCACCATGGCAGCCCCATTTTTTTCCTTTCTTTTGCTTTCTTTTTCCCCCTGTGATCTCAGCTCCCACTTCCAAAGCCTGCAGATATCCTGTAGATAATAATTTTCCCTCCATGCCTCCAGGCTCTCTTGTAACTCTAGCAATTACCAGCTGGCAAAAGGCACCACATGCTGTGACTGGTTCCAAAATACACATGTGGTAGCTGGTGGTCACTACATACAGGTTGACTCTGCAGGGTCAGACCATGCAGAAAAAAGTCCCATCCTAACTTATCAAACCAAAGGTTGCTCACAGATTTGGAGGGCATTGGTTTCAGTCTTTTCCTCCCACTTTCTCATCAATTTTCATGAAACTTATCTGTTCCTCATTATATTTTCTTGGAGATATGTAGTCCTTGTTCAACATAACTAACTCAAAAATGATCTCAGGTTTTATCAAGGGAGCTGATAAACAGTTCCTGATGGACAGGCAGAGCAAATGCGTAAGGCTTCAGGAACCCAGAGTGAAAACTAAACTGTCACTAAGTTTGTACTCTTAGGATCCCAGGAGAATTGATATCTATTCATTAATTCCACTTCATTATATCACCTCATCAGAGAGATAAATATTACTATTCTTTAATTTATAAATTGGTCAACAGAGGCATGAAGAGGTCAGGAGACTTACCAAGGTCCTAGACCAACTCTGTGGTGGGTTCAGGGATATTTTTTTGACTGGTCTGTACTGTAACCTCGAAGTCACAGTGTACTCAACTGGATCTTTAGTAAAGGTGTGGCTTTGCCATGAAGAAGGATTAGGAATAAAGGTACAAACCATGGATAACCTCTTGGGATAGTTGTCATGGCCTGACTTATTTGATCCTTGACCCATCCCTGTGACAGGCAGCAGAACTGTCACCTGGGACACCATCCCTGCATGGGCAGAGCGGCAGAAAGGGTAAGGGACACAGACATCACTACAGGCTCACTAGACTTCCGAAGATTAAAGTTACTACTCCTGATACACATCTTGTGAGCTCTTGGATCCACACATTTGCCTTGTGGTTTTTTAGCTGCCCATCCTCAGGTCCTGTCATATCCCTTGGGTCAAGTCCTTTCTTGCCTTGAGGCTCCTCCCACTCAGATGCTGGCCATGCCCAACCTTTTCCTGTAACTGGGTTTGCACTGGCACCATTTCCCCCCAAGTTCAGATCCATTCTCTTGCTCAGCCTTATTCTGTTAGCCCCTTCCTCTCCTTGAAGCAGATGAAAGCTCCCTTCCACAAAACGTCCCCAATGGACCTGAGATTTGGACAAAAAACGAATAAACATCGGGAGCCATAATAAAAAATTCTGCCTCTCAGTGATTTCAACGGCAAAAATTTTATTCCTTGAATCTTTCCTTGCCTGGAGTTACACAACTTGCTCTAAAAGCCTAGGTCTCAGCTGAGTTTCCCTGGATTTGTTGGATATTTTCTTCACAGAAGCTATCTTAAAATTCCTTAAACTCCTTGGGCATGACCCTGTCCCCTGGTCTCTATCTCCTGATTTGGTTTGGTGACCTTCTCTTTATGAAGTAAAGAGAGCTTAGAGATGTTTACCAGGGAAATCTCTGTCCTTCAAACTCAGCTTTGTTTTCCCAGACTGAATGGCTCTTAAAACCCTGGGAGTTTGTGTGATTAAGGACTCACTGAACCTCATGAAAGACTCTGTAATTTGCACAGCTATTGGTATTTTAAACCAGAGTGCTTAGGTCTTCCTACACCTCATGATATGAAACATGTTTACACTTATGAGTCTAATTATTTTTAATCAAATTAAGTGGCTGCTGTGTTTTCCTTATCAACATGTCCTGAGAAAATATAGCCTTAAGACCATCTGAGATAATTTTAATAAGCCACAAATATTTTGTATGTGTTTTATCTTTGTTTCTCAAATGTTGCTTTGCCAGTGGAGAAAAGACACAGCAAAAAAAGTGATATTGTTGTGAAAGACAAACGGGAAGGGAAAAGGTTTTCCCATTTGTACCTTTCTATCTATGTTTTCCTGCTTATTGATGAATCAGAAATGAAAAGAATCATTATCTCCTCAGTTAACTACAGAAACCTTGATTTGGTTTCTTTCTACTGTGAAGGCTTTCTGCCTGACCTTGGGCCTGCTATTTCCTCACCTTAAAAAGTAGTATAAAAACATGTTCTTGCATTTTTGGCTGAAATAAATCCTAAGATCATCAGACAAGCCTTTTTTTTCACTATAGCCTCATGTGCACATACGGTCCTGATCTCAACTGATGTCTCTAGGTGCTAATGCAATGCAAAGACTGCAATCAAAACTTTGCAGTCAACTGTGCTAAGTCAATCATCTTGTGAAAATAAAAGCTTTGAGAATCCCATGAGAAGTAAATAAATAGATAAATAGTGAGCAGCCCCACTGCAGTTCAGATCACGTGGTTTTGGACAGAAACAAAAACTTAGCACTGGTATGGGTAGCAGCCCTCAGTTCTCCTTTCTGAAAACTTTCCATGAAATGTCTGCCATCCTGCATTTTTAACATTTTATCACTGGAGTAAAGCAACATACTTAGAATAAAATATATTTTTACCTGTCCATCGTGCTACTTGAAGATTCTAGACATTTATGACATGTGATAATTTCAAATTACTTTTCTCAGTCAAAGAGTAAATGCTCTTCTCTTCTGCGAAAAGTTTAGCTCACAGAGCTGGCTGTGCCAAGCCAGAGGCCTGCCACATACAATCCACTTCAGGTTTTTCTAGATCAGCAATTCTCAAGTGCCTCAGAGCACCTAGATTTGGATATTGGGAACCCTGTGTATATTCATTGTACTTCCAGGTAACACACATTATAACACATTGGCAATCAAAACTGTGGTGGCCATAGATTTGTATGGGATCAGCTGCTTACCAAACTGCTGGCCTGCAATTTTTAATGAAATCTGCTTTTCTGTCTTTCATGTGAAAATACTGCTTTGCCTCAACTATTGACAATAACAGAAAAGACATATTAACTTCAGCCTACACTTTTGTGAGAAAAAGCTTTCTGGTTGCAGCTAGGTGGCTGGGAAACAGAAAGTCACTTGCTCAAAAAAACCTGGCTATTTGATGGCCAGCAAGGTCCTCATGCAGCTGTATAAATAATGAAATATTCATTTGGCCAGAAAAGAGACAAGCTCTTTAGTCCCATGCTTAAAATCTAATTTGGGATGTGAGAAATCTGCACACTGAAGTGCTTGCTCCAATAAACATGCATTTATTCATGCAAAGAGCTTGAGCACCTGAAGTTGAGGGAGAGACACATGCCTCAGGGACACCCAGGAAAATCTTGATGTCCAAAGTGGCTTTTCTGAACCAAATAATTACTAATGGTATAGCACATACATGTTCTTTTCCCTCCCTCCCCCCCCTTCCCCCACTGCTTCGGATAGTTCAATTCAACTTTAGTTTGACTTTTTTTTTAAACCTGAACAGTTTTGTACAGACAGGAAAACCATTTCCAAACCCACCCAATTCCACCTGGCATCCATCACCACAGAAGCAGACACTCAAATACTAATGGTGCCTGTAAAGCAGAAATTGAACTTTACAAAGAAAAATTAAAACAATTAATCATAGGCCAAAACTTCAGAAAAAACCCAACAGAAATCTTGCAATGTGCTGTGAAAGCTGCCAACTTCTGGGACTTGCAGCAGGCTCACAGGAGCAGTGTGTTACTCTGCTTCTGCAACAGCTACATTGGAAACAGCTTTAAACAGGGCCCATAGTGCTGTGGTTTAGAGAGTCAAACCTATCTCAGATATGTGCAATTTTTCTCAGACTCAAGATTTTTTTCTTTGTGGAAGAGTTTTGGTAAAACTGGGCTAGAAATTACCTGAGGATCAATTGTTTGGCAATTTGCCAGGTCCTTCTGCTGCTCCTAATCTTCTGTTGAAGGTAGATATATTCTTAAATATCTATCGCTTGCCTAAAATATCTTAAATATCTATCTATCTATCTATCTATCTATCTATCTATCTATCTATCTATCTATCTTCCTTTCCTCATGATAAGAGATATCACACACAAATATACAAAGATATGGCAGATGTACACATGAGGAAATGACCTTTCCAGCAATATTTGCATTTCAGCAAGCCTCCCCTCACTTTCAAGAGTTTATCCCTTTCCAGTAGCCTTGACAAGAACCTCAGTGGTTACTCTTGCAGATGCAAACACTCTGCTTGAAGAAGTTTTGGCTTTTTCAGGTTGGACAGATGCATTGTGTACGGGCACAGAGAGGCAGTGGCCTTTCAGGAATGCCATTTGCATAGGTGTTGGCAAGCCAGGTTGGCTTGAGGAAGGTTGAATTCACAGCGCAGCTAGAGGTAGGCAGCGCTGTGAACGCCTGCTGGTTAACGTGCTGTGAGTGGGGCCATTCGGACAAAAAGGACTCCATGCCATAATGCACTTGCCAGGTGACTCCTGTGCTGCCTAGCTCAGTGATTGTGAATTCCAACTAGGCTTGGCTGCTGTGCAATGCAGAGCTATTCACCTTTACCATCGCTCCCTCCCCTCTCCAAACATTCTCCACTCTACAGCTACTTAGAGAGCTAGGCAAATTTTATCATCAAAAAACAGATCAAGTCATTTGGCTTAAATCACCAGAGCACAGCAGCAGAGCACAGCATGAGAGAAAAAAGAAAAAGAAGAAAAAAAAATCTTAATTTTTGGCTTCTTGTCAGGCTTGGAGCCGTATTTGCCAAGTATCTCATGAAGGATAGTTTGGACATTATTCAGGGATCCTCCCAAAAGCAGCATGTACCAGAAAACACACACACCACTTCTTAGGCAGTTTTGCAGACTCAGGATGTGCTAGATGAGCCTTTCCTCCCTGAGATAAATCCAACAAGCAATTATTCTGAGAGATATTTTATGCTGGGAGAAGCAGGGATGTATTCAAGTACTTTTTATGATTTAAGGGACTTGCATTTTGGTGCAGACTTCTTTAATCCAGTTTTGCTTTTTTGGTATTGTACTCTGTTCTGTCCATACTCAGTAATACTTGTCTCTTTTGTAAAGGACTTGGAGATGAACAAGTAAAAATGCAGTGTGATATAGAATGTTTGTTTCCAGGGATGGGACATCTACCACCTACCCGGGCAACCTGTGCCACTATTTCACCACCCTCACAGCGAAGTGTTTCTTTCTTATAGCTAATATAATCTAAATCTACCTTCCTCTAGATTAAAACCACTACACCTTGTCCTATTTGTACAGGCCCTGCTAAAATGTTTGTTCTCATCCTCTTATAAGTGCCCTCTAAGTCTTGGAAGAGGCTCTCAGGTCTCCACAGAGCCTTCTTTTCTCTGGGCTGCACAACTGTAACTCTCTCAGCCTGTCTCCATAGCAGAGGTGCTCCAGCCCTCTGACCATCTTTGTGGCATCCTCTGGACTTGCTCCATATCCTTCTTGGATCCCCCTTGGAGGCCCCAGAGCTGGCTGCAGCATTATGAGTGGGGTCTCAGCAGAGCAGAGGGGCACAGCCACCTCCCTCGCCCTGCTGGTCATGCTTCTTTTGACACAGCCCAGGATACTATTGGCTTTCTGGGCTGTGAATGCACATTGCTGGGTCATGTCTAGCTTTTCATCCACCTCCATCTCAGCATGATTACTGGTTGGTTTTTTTTTCACTGTATATAAAGTAGCAAGCTTAGGTCCAAACTTGCTGTTTTTCAGAGACACAGATGGGCAGAAGTATCTTCAGATAGTATCAGTATCCAAAAAGATGAATTTTAATGTACAAACATAACACTCTTTCTACCTGTTTGCAAGCTCTCCTTGTTAGGTGTGATTTACAGTACTTAGTAATGGTACTTATTTCCTCCTCACATTCCTCAGTGAAACACTGAACAGTGTCAGACCAAAAATTGGCCACTGCCAATCTTCATGTGGAACCCCTTTTCACAAACAGGAAATTCTTTTATCATATCTACTTCTATTGTAGCTTCTTTTAAAGCCCAGGTTTATTAAAAGGCTGATGGCTCAGAGCCTTACTGAAGTCAAGGAAGAGGGTTGACACTGGGGCTTTATCATGGCCCCGAATTATCAAGGACAACTCTTACAAAAACACTTTCTTTCTTAAATATTATACGATATAATCTGCTGATTTGAAAACATCTAACTGGTCCAAACTGTTGCTTACCATACCTTCCTTTTTTCACTATTGGTTTCTCACTCTTTCAACCCTGGTATTAATTTTATTAGTCATCTAACCACAGTTAATCTTTCTAGGGAAGAATAAAGCAAAAAGGCATTGAATGCTTCAGCCCCATCATCAGTTCTCTTCTTTCTTTGTCCACTGAGTACTGGTCCTGCACTTACATTTCTTTCAGTGACAGAACTGCTTTAGGCAGCTTACCCCTCCCCTTTCCCTTGCATTACCGCTCATTTGTGCCAGTACAACAGTTTGCAGGACTGCCTGGTGAACAAATTAACTGATTGAAGTTAAAAATAAACATGTTTTTCAGGGTTATTTCTTCATGCTCTTCCCTTCCTCTTCTTCTTATTATTAATACACTAAACCAATATGCTTTTATATTGCTGTAAAACCTTTGCATAACATTTTGTCCTTTCTTTGTCTCTATGTGCTTGTAGTTCTATTATTTCGCACTGATTTGACCTACCTTCCATTCTCTTTCTCATTGTTTCCTAAATTTCATAGAATGGAGATGATCGAGCATCAGACAAGCTCTTATTAAACTTCTTACACCTTCCACATGATAATTGGAGACCCAGAGGTGTCTTAATCAGCTTTCTGGAACTCTTTCCCCCTAGATTTGTTTCCCCTAAGATCTCTTCTACTAATCAGTTGAACTTATTGATATACCTTTTCTCAAATACATTTTGCTTTTTATTTTTTGTTTCTCTCTATCTTCAAAGAAATCAGGGTGTTCATCCTCTTCTCTGTGTCTTTCTCCTTTATTTTCTCAACCAATTCATATCTGTTGGTCAGAAGGTTACCTACAGTACCTACAAAATCTTTTTTTTTCACGTGAACCATTCCAATTCTTGGAGATAAAAAGCAGCTTCCAGAGCAACCAAGGACTTTGCTATTCTTGCATTGTTTCTTTCCAGCTGTAGTTTGGTGTCAATGTGCCCCACAGACAACAACCCATGGGGCTTGAAATTTTCCAGTAGCTATTCGAGGCATTGGTCTCACTTGCCTATCTGATGTTTGTTTAACCCATCCCCTCACTCTGTTGGCTTCCTTTCTGTTTCAGCAAGATGGTTTCAGCAAATCTCACACTGAAATCTGTCTCTCAGAGCCAATGATACGTCTTTGATCTGTAAACCACATCTTCTCTCTTTTCCAATGTCCTCTCTGGACAAGCCATACCTTTTTACATCAATATTCCAGTCACATGAATTAGCCTAGCAAACCTCTGCTAATCCAATTAAGACATAATTCTAATTATGTATTAAGATTCCCAGTTCCTCTGGCTTATTCCCCATACAGCTTACATTAGTGTATAACCATTTAAAATGTTCAGAAGATTGACCCAACAGTTTCCTTTTCATCTCCCCTCTGTCCCTTTATGTACACACTCTCCTGTTTCTGGCAAATTTAAGTGCTTCCATATCACACACACATTTAAAACTGGTAAGCAACCTCTGGGACCATACATTTTGATACTGAGGTAAATTATATTACTCAAATATTGCACAATTATAATACTAAAATATTCTTAAGCACTAGAATTTTGTAGAGGACGATATTTTCTGAAATAACAGCACAGTTACTGGATGTGTTAATAGATTTAAAATAAGAATGAGTGAGATAGGTATTAGTCAGTGGAAAAAATAATCCACAAAAAAAATCAGACAGACTAGAAATGAGTCATATACATGATTTCTCATTAGTAGGGAATTTTTCCAAATCATGTTAGACCATCCCCCATAACTTATCCCCACCTCAGGCTATCAAAAGACGAGGTAATGCTTTAGTTGTGAATGGTTTAGAGTTTTTTGTGCCTTGGATAATATATTTACAAATTGACTTGAATAGCCAAATTCCAGGAGACTTCAGACTGCTGACAGAGCAGCCTCTCCCTTTATCTCCTACATTAGATATAAAATGCTTCCATTACATTCTTTCATGCAAATCAGTACCTGTACTGATACACGGACTTGTCTGTACACAGACACAGATCCACAGACAGCAGATCAGCTCTAGCTTCCTCAAAGCTGCAACGAGGCAAAAGAATTTTAAAAAATGATATATTCAGCTATAAAAAATGGCCACATTACACCGTGGCAGTAATAACAAATGATAATATTTTACTTAGTATTTCCATCGCACATTCCATCCATCATGGACTTGTATTTTGGCAGCAGTTTTCTGTGCATCCATTTCTTGCTGGTATTTTCCAACACAGGAAACCACTATACCTTTAATCTTCAACGCTTTGGGTGTTCTTTGGTCACCTCAAGCATGTGGCATTGGTCATCGTTAAATTAGCTACTATTGGCCTCACTGGTATCCTAGAGAAATGTTGTTAATATGCATCAGGCTATAAAATCTGGGATAGAACAAATAGATCAGCAATCTTCGCTTCGTGCTGCTGGTCTCCACTTAATTAAGTGTAACATCATTATACCCATTTTACATATGCAGAACACACAGGAATCCCCCAAAGATTATAGTCCCAGTGACCTTAGTTTGTGAGTATTCAGCTTGTGAAACTGGTTGATGATCCTTACATTTGACGAGAGAGACCTGGGAACCTTACACTCTGCAGTCAAAAAGTAAAACATTGAAAGTTGGAATTGCACCAAATCAATTAGCTGTAAGGAGCAGATTAACTACGGGTGTAATGGGGTTTTTTTTTTTGTCAGTCAACATAGACAGGCAGCTCCAATGGGAGACTCAGAACTTAGGGATCCATCAGTTGCTGAAGAGTCCTGAGACTATGAAATCAGGCTCTTCGATGAAACACCTGAATTTAAGCAGGGTGGATCCAACCATATGTGATCCGTGCAGACATGACAGCAAAGCCAGGGCTGGAAACAGCTCCTCAGTTCCCTGCCCATCATTGTAAAGATCATGATGTGTCTCTGGCAGAGCAAAGCCTGCATCAGGAACCCTCACACCAGGTGTTTACAACACCTCCAAACCACTGCCAAGCCCAGATACCTGATTTACTATGCACCACCCCTACCAATGGACATCTTCCTCAGAGTCCTGCTTGCAAACATAATTTAAAATTGGTTTCAAATACCCAGTAGAGAAATAAGCAGCCTCAGCGGGTGGGAGCCCTTAAATCATGGCCACCATCATGTGAAAGCGAATGGCTTGTCTCCCTTATGGACAGTGAAGCACCACAGTGCTATTAGAACAGGGCTGCTCACAGCAGACACAGGAATATCTTTCAGCCCACTCTACATGATAATAGATCCACTAACGTTTTGACTACAGCCTTGTGTTTACTGTGGGTGTTGGCTGAGACATTTCCATGTAAATAAAACATTCATCAGGCTCACAAAAATGTCTGCAGAGCAATTATTGCACAAGAATGGTGAGCACAGGGGAAGCGGGGTCACTCATCCATTCCATATACCTGCTTAGGCTTGTTGCAAAGGAAGATGCCACTTTCAGGGATGTTGGAATTAGGTCAGGTCTCCTGTGTAGAATCTGTGTGGGCCAAGGAATAAGGCTTGGCATCAGGAGACCTGGTTTCTATTTGCATAACTTCTGCTGAGTTACTCTATGGCCTTGAGCAACTCACTTTGCAGCTGCATGATGCTGTTTCCCACCCATCTGTAAAATGGGGTTAATGGTACTTATCAGCCTTCACAAAGTACTTTTGCGATATAGAGATGAAAATGATGGTGACTGCTAATTGTTTTCACTCTCTCCATGGAGAGAAGCTTTTTTCCTTCCAGGAGTGTAAACCCAAGCACATTTTCTGCTAGTTGTGGAGTTTATGTTTCCATTTGCATGGATGGTAGCACCCTTTCCTATAATTTTTCATAAATGTGGTGCAGCACCTGAGATTGAAGAGGGCAGGGTAATATACAGCCTCTGAGCAATGATGGGCAGCACAACTGAACTGAAACTACAGAGAGGGCAAAACAGGGTAGAGGAAAACAGCGCTATCCACAGAAACTGAGGGCAACAAGAGGTTGATTTGGCTCACAAAGTTGAGAAGGATATGTTTAAGCAGCTATGATGAAGTGCACAACTCCTGGTATTCAGATTACTGAATTAACCATATGAACTTCCTTCCCAAAGTGGTCCTTCTGGATTAATAGTAGACATTGCCAGGAAACTTTTCTTTGTGGTTTAGCTTTCATTTTCAGGGTTCTGTGCTCCCCAAATAAATATTTTTCCTAAAGATTGATCACTGATGACATGCAGCAGTGGGGTAAGTATCTGAAATTTCTTAGTTACTGGAAAAGAAGAGCTTCAGAGACCTTCCCTTATTAGCACATTAATTGCAGCTGTCACAGACAGCAATTATTTGCTCAATTTTCCTCAAATTCATCATTTTCTTAAAAAACAAAACCAAATCCAAAACCGCAGTAATGAATATTCAGAATATCCTGGCACTTGAAATCCTGTTCTCATTTCCTAGCTGGCACTGTCTTCCTCCTATCTGAACACCTTGCACACCTTTCAGGCATGTGTGATTGACAGCTGTCCTGCATGCATAGCAAAATGAAGTTTAGTCCCTCATATCACAGACAAATGTACTTTGACAGCCTCAGTGCTGAGCAGCACACTGTGCAATCCACCCAGAACAGGTTCCTTCCAGGGCAAACACCAATTTTCTTAACTCCAGTGGACATTTCAGGCTTCCCTGTGACCACCTGGCTGTACTGGTTTTGGCTGGGATGGAGTTACTTTTCTTCAAAGTAGCTGGTACGGGCCTGTGTTTTGGATTTGTGCTGGAAACACAGGGATGCTGATAACACTGGGATGTTGATAACACAGGGATGGGTTTGTTATTGCTGCACAGTGCTCACACAGAGCCAAGGCCTTTTCTTCTGCTCACCCCACCCCACCAGTGAGGGGACTGGGGGTGAACAAGGATTTGGGAGCAGATGCAGTTGGGACAGCTAACCCCAGCTGACCCAAGGGATATCCCAGACCATATGGAACCATGCTCAGCATGTGGAGCTGGGGGAAGAAGAAAGGGAGGACATCTGGAATGATGGCATTTGTCTTTCCAAGTCATTGTCACATATGATGGAACCCTGCTGCTCTGGAGGTGGCTGAAGACCTGTCCATCTGTGGGAAGTGGGGAGTGAATTCCTTGGCAGATTTTACTTGTGTGCACAACTTTTGCTTTTTCTGTGAAACTGTCTTTATCTCAACCCATGGATTTTCTCACTTTTGCCCTTCTGATTCTCTCCCTCATCTCTGTTGGGGAGTGAGAGAGAAGCTGATTGAGGCTAAGGTGCCAGCTGGGATTTAACCATGACACTGGACAATGAAAACCATCTACAGCTATTGATCTTGCAGCAGAAGAAGGGGAAAATATGGCAAGTAATTCTTATGATTCCTTTAGCCATGTCAACTAAAAAAAGTTCAGGGAACCACGTTCCTCACCTTCAGTCTTTCCCTCTTTAAGCTATTTGCCTTCAGAGGCTCCATCAAGAGTGGGGAGTACAGTCCAGAAGAATTACAGCATCTATGTGAAAAAAGCAATTTCTCCAGGGACCTCAGTTCTGAAAATAACATTCTCAGGAGCCTAAATGTGCTCCTTAAAAAAGTTCATAAGGCACCCCTGATGTATGAATGTATGAATGTATGTATGTATATATATATGTGAATGGACAATATTCCAGCCTTCACACTGAGAAGTGATGAGTTCAGGAGAAGATGGTTTGTGCTATAAACAGTCTGTGGGGAGAGATGAATATATACCTGTTCCTGGGGTGCTAAGGAAGCCATACACCTTGTCCACTTCCATCAGACAATAAAAATGCAGGTAATTTTAACTGAGTAACACTGATCAGTAGCACTGATACAGTATATGCAAAATCAATTTGTTATGATGGAATAGTTAGTATCATAATTTAGATTAATGCATTTTATCCCTAGACAGTGCTTTTATGTCCATCTAATGTAACCTACATATCACCTATCAATTTCTGTAACTTCATGACTAATGGCTAAACTACAGCATACCTTTTAGAGAGACACCACATCTTGATATAGAGCCTTCAAGTCACAAAAAATATAATGCTTTCCTTGTAAATTGTTCCCAAGGCTCATTACTCTTCCTGCTAAAATTTGCACCTTATCTTTAGTTTGAATCTGTCTGGCTTGGACTTCCATTTAGTGGATCTTGTCCTCTTTGAGGGATGAAGAAGCTCTATTCTATTGAAAGCTGTCTTCCTGTGTATGTGCTTACAGTGTCAGCAAGTCTCCTCTCAACCCTCTTTCCACAAGCTAAATAGTGTCGAAATTATTCTTTCTTGGGGTGAGAAGACTGATGGTACCAAACTCAGGCAACTACCTGTACTTACCTGTCTGAGCATCCCTATCTGATCAGTGGAGGCTCCTCCAGAGGAGAGTAAAGCTAAATTCAAATATAAATATGCCCTGAAGGTGTCTATCTCTCTTAGTATCTATTTAACTATTCTAGTGCAAATATGGCTCTCACTTGCATGCCTCATTTAAACAACTGAAGTTTGGTGAATTTTCCAGCCTTTAAATAATTTTTATCTCTTTCTGATATCCTCTTTATTTTCTCAACAACTTTTTGGAAGGATAGACATGAGAAATGGAGACTCATGCTAGCCCCAGCTTCTCTCAGTAAAATAATATGTGGTTAGTGATGCCTCCATTGTCCTGTTCAAATTTGACCAAGAGCAAAATCGGCCTTGTCTTTTAGCCATCAGCTCCACACTCACAGTTCATATTCAGTACATTGTCTGCAATGACCTTTCCGTATTTTTTCAGAGCTTCTGCTTTCCCTGAATATAGTCCCACATTCCCTAAGGCTCAGAGATACAGAATTTTCAATTTGGGGTTATATTAAAATAGATTTGTAGTGTACTTGGAGCTGCCAATCAGGATCAGGACCTCACTGTGCAAACAAACAGTGAGAGGCAGTCCCTGCCCTGAAGAATTTACACTCTAAATTAGAAAAGACAGACAGAAGTAGTGTGTGTGGGTGGTTAAATGGAGACACTGAGAAGTGAAGGCCACAGAGAGGTTTGAGGTTTCCCAGGCCTTTCCACCCTCACTAGCTTATCAGAGGGATGTATGAGGCTTGTTTTCCTGGTGCTCACTGAACTGCTCCATCTTAATATCCTTTCTGGTGCAACCCCACAGGGCTGCAGGTGCAAGGCTGCTACCACATGACCAGTTCTGTCTGACTCATATCCCACAGGAGGTTAAAGATGTTTTGTCAGAAGTATGCACTGGATGCGTAAACTCTGTGCTGCAGGAGGTTCCAGGGACAGAACCATCACTGAGCTGAAGCTTCCTGCCAAATCTTCTTCCAGGCACAGACACTGTTTGTGATTGTGGCCACGACCAAATTAGGGCTGAGACATTCCCAGAGACGATGCCTAGTTTTTCGTTGGCTGGACCAAACTAAGGTTAAAGTGGCTGGGTTTTTTCTTTGTTAGTGTTAATTTATCTCTGGGGATCAAAACAGATGTACAACATGAAGCTCTGCCTGTCTCCTTATCATCACACCCTTCTTCTCACATGTTTCAGGGTGACAACTCAGGTTTTCTTAGGACTTTTTTTATTCCAAATCTTTGCAAAAGGAAGGATTTGAAATATATTTTAGAGATCTAATCGAGCTTTCAATGTTTTTGAGAACATTTAAGTTATCTCGGTCAGCACAGACTTTCCAGCTGAGTAGTTTGAAGCCCTATGGCCAGAGGTGCAGCCACAGAACAACTGCTGTGAATGGGAGGGTGACATGTGGAGCACTTTTTTTCATGAGTTTTTGAGCCATCCTCTTGCTTTGGGCAGCTGTGCAGCTTGTGGATACGTGAGCAAGCTGGAGATAGGATTTGCATGGTACAGATTTCCATAGGTCCATTCTGCTTCAGTTGAAGTCCACGTAACCTCTTTTGTTCTTAGCGGCAAAAGGAGGATTTGATCCTTATTTTAATCTTACTTTTTCTGTCATTGCCCAGTTTTTGTTCCTTTGTAGGTTTTCAACATGACATATGATAAATTGCCTAAGTGTTTCCAAAACAGTCTGCAAGGTAAAGCCGGACTTTCTTTTGTAATAATTATACTTTCTTTTGTAATAATTATCCTCAGTTACTCCAAGCTGGAATCAGGAACTATGTTGTTTCTGACCCCATGTCATCATCAGAGCTGCAAGGCCAAAATGCAAAATGGGAAAAATCCAAACCAGAACAAAGTAAAGCAGAAAACTGAAAGAGGGGCCTGGTGGGGCTGGGGTAGGTGATGGCAAGAGCAAACAGGGACTGACAAAAGTAGAAGGGAAGAATCTGAACCCTATTGTATGGTATGCCTTGAAACACCAGCACTGTAAAGGAAAATGGGAGCTAATGCCTCTCCCTTACCTTACTGAAAGATATAAATATCAGTTAATTAACTTTCCTCAAGGACAACAGGAAAAATTGCTGAACACCTCTAAAAGGAACATAGGTAAATCAAACTCTTTGCTTGTAGTCTATTAGCCACAAAAAGGTGGAAATTATATATACATGCATAATATGTTTGTTATAATTACATACACATATAAGAATTAAAATAATAAAGATAAAACCAACTAATCACTCTCCACCTATGGTGCTGCAGGAAATAAGGAGTCAAAAAAAATACCCTACCAACAAAAATTGTGTATTTAATGAATACTAAATAAATGAGACAATAAACATTTCACAGGCAACCTTCACTTTGGATTTTCTGTTTTTCAGTGTTTGACATTGAAACATTAGCAACATTTGTCCAGGCTGGCTTGGGATACATTCTTGTTTTTGGTAGCAATGTCATCTTTCTCTGTAAAGTACCTCTTTGCCCTGTGCTGCTGTTAGGAAGACAAAGAAAAAAGAGAGATAAAACCAGATGTGCTGGGTACTAATCTGATTGCTTAACATGTTTTTCTGAAAGATGCTCTGATACTGTGATGATTCAAGCTAAATGAGAACTTGCAGATAAGTGGAACTGAGCCCCAGGTTGTCAGTAATGAACTTCAACTAAGTCACACTGGGTGTAAGCCCAGTAGCACTGGGCACTTTTACCTATCACAGAAGGCAATGATAAGACATGAGTATGCTGGTCTCCCTGCAGATTCAAGATATTATACCACTTGCAGGCAAAATTACATTAGCTTCTTACTGTGCTGCAAATTTTAATGGTTTATAAGCAAGAAGAAATTACCACATTGTAAATTTGGGGTAGATGACACAAATCAGACAGACTTACAGGGGATGCTCCCTTTGCTCTCAGCTGAGTTATACTTAATTAATATCCTGCTTTCTCTTTGTTTACAGCACTGATTCGTTTTATGAGTGGGTGAAGTGCATTTTGCTCAATTTGTTTTTGTTAACATAGGGAAATGAGAAAAAGAAAAGAAGGAGAAAAGAGGATCACTCTTGCAGCTCTCC
>VZTN01021150.1:68670-81011 GCA_013400515.1 Erpornis zantholeuca
TAATCTGTACCTATCTTCTTCTAGATAAAAACCTCTAGCCCTTGTCCTGTTGCAACAGTCCCTGCTAAAACCATTGTCCCCATCTTTCTTATAGACCCACTTTAGGTATAAAAAGGCTGTGATAGGGTCACATGGGACTTTAGCTGGCTGCCATGACTGTTTTCTTTAACACTGGATTTTAACTCTTCCTCTGAGACCTGAGAAGTCAGATTCACCCCACCCACACCAGAGCATGCAGCCCGAAGAGAGGACAAAAAGCGAGTATGCTTATGCACAGGACTGTTTCTCAAATGCATTTACCTCTAAGTGAGTGGGGTTAAGGTGTAATGAATTGCATCCAGAGCAATCCATTTTCCTCTGTCTCACTGCCGAGCTCCATGCTCGGAGACACAGAAATATTGTATGCACAACTTACGAGATGCGCACGCTAATATTACAGCTGCCACTTAGAAGGCCAGCGAGGAGAGAGTAACAAATGCTGCATTGTCAGTTTGCAACAATAAAGAATCATTTTCATTCCTTGTGCACAAGAGCTCCAATTATAATCTAATTCAATTCAGATTAACTATGCTTTGATGGCATTTCCATTGCATAAAAAATAAATTTATTAGCCAAGTATAATATGTTTTGTCTATAGTTCCAGTGCTAATAAGGAGACTGTTTAACTGCTTTAATACTGCATTTTAACCACATTTATAAGCTATTTCATCAAAATTTATAATCAGGGTGTGCAAATATTACACTGGAAACTCACAGAAAGAAAATTATCAGAATTTACAGGTGAGCTGCTAATAAAGGCTTATAATCCATTTGGTTTAAATCCCAACCATTAAGAATTTTCATAAGGCTTTCATCAAAGATTCTTTCCAGGTGCTTCATCCTATGCTAATTGCATGGTCTGGTGAAAGGTGGCAAACATGATGGGAGCAAATTAATGCTGCTTTATCTAAGGATTGTAAATGACTCATTGCAGATATGTCTAAACTACAGACACCTAATCTTATTATAGCATCAGAGCTGAGTCTTTATGTTCTCTAAATGATCTTGATGGCTTCTGTGCCACCAGCCTCTCCAGCAATCCTCAGCCTGTCCCTGAGTTCCTGATGGGTTTGTATCCTGCTATTTTAAGTGCTGTTCTGGGATCTTAAGCACAGGCTGCTCACTCATGCCCTCTTTGCCCAATGCACAAATGGATGGAGGCTCATTACTAATTAGGCATTCTGATTAGTGGAGCACATATTTATGTTTCCACCCAGGGCTGTAAGGCATGTATTTGGTTTATTACAAATGAGAACCCAAAGCAATCCTCCGTCCTGCACAAAGGAATCACAAAGTTGGATCAGCATTTGCATCACTTTGCTGGTCCTCAAGCAATCATTTGCCTTTTGGCAGACTGTGCACGGGATGCTGGCATGGAGCTCAGAGGCTGACAGTTCTGCTCTGTGCCAAAACACGAGGGGCTTTACAGAGTTAGAACAAACTATGAAACTGTATACTCTGAGAAAACACACTCAGCCCAAACTCAACCCATTTATTGCAGTAAAGACCTGCCCTGGCAATCCATCTCAAAGTATATGATAATTTTTGTGTAATGTGCATTTGAACTGAAATGGCCACTGCTTGGGCAGCTTGCTTTAGTCAAGAAACAGTTGTCTTGGAAGAAGCTAGATCCTACAGCTCTGGAACCAGTCAAGATGGATGCAGTAACAGATGGAACGTTCTGATTACTCCAGATTGATATCTATGGAAACTCTGTTTTAATTACTTTTTGCAGTGACAGAAAACCAGACCCCTGCTGTACTTATGAATTACTTTCTATTCCAATTTACTTATCATGGATGCCATTAGTTTATGGGAACAGATATTAACATTTGCTTTCTTTTTCTCTTTTACAATTTCTTTTCAGAACAAAAACACTTTCATTGGAATGTCATTATGGAATCAAATTGTATCTGGTGGGAAATAAAAAACCAAAATAACAAAACACCATAAATAGCCCCCCAAAGTTCTGAAGTAATATCTTCCAAAAGCAACAGGAAAACAGAAATGCCCAAGGCAATTTGGTCCATTAGTCAGCCTTCTCCAGTTATTTATGATGAGCAATTTATCCAATCTTATTAATAGTGTTATGGGGAAAATTCATTTTCCACAAACAGATCAACAAGTTAATTCTTACTTTTTTTCCCTCAGCTTAAATCTTCTTTTTATTCCTTAACAAACATCTGTAGACAATATATCTAAGCTTCTGAGTTTGTCATTTCCTTTACAAGTGCAGTTGCTTACATGGGTAAGAGATTTATTATAGTAATCTAATAGATCAAGTAACAAGAAGATCTAATGACTGGACTCTAAAACTGAATTAATTGACTCTGGATATGCTGCATAATTTTTTAATTTTAATTTTTTTTGGAGGGACAGTTAGGGCAATTAGTCATTGGTATAACTTGTCTGGAGATAAGGCAGACTTCCTATGACTGCAAATCTCTAATACAAGACTTTCCAAAAAAATTTCAGCTAAACTGGAAGATGGGAGTTACCTGTCAAGCTCCATGGCCTTTTTCTTGTAGGATGTCAGGTTAGATGAGCATAATGTTCCCTTCTAGCCTTACAATTTATGAAGTATTTATTTCAGACATGATCTGTACTAGTCACCTAGGTCAAATAGTGGGTCAAACATTTATGAAAAACCAGACAAGCAGATACAAGCATCACCACGGGGCAGAAAGTGGTGAATTTCACCCTGTGAAGTGCTTCAGCCAGGTTCTCAAAATGATGACCAGAAAGCTGAGGGCAGCCTGCAGTTCTAATCCAGCAGCTCAAGTGACAATTTGAAGGGAAACAACTAACACTGAAATGAAATATCATCACCTTAGATGGCAGGATACAGCTGTTGAAAATGTGCTTGTGTCATTTAATAATTTCTAGCCTGTAAATTAAACATAAATTTAACAATTGATACATAAAGGGGAAAAAGAAGAAAACAAACCCCAACCCCCCCCACCAAACCCTATTAAGACTTTATTCCAGAGTGCATGAAAAGAATCACCACCATGCTTCTTACAACCTCTTCTTTGTGCCTAGTGCTGGGGACAACATCTGCAAAGGTGCTCACTGGAAACACCTCATAGTCACAAAGAGCTGGAGGCACTTCAGAGGCATCAGCTCCAACAATTAAAGGAGCAGAAGATCTGTGAGGAAACAGCCTCTAAGTAACTTGGGAAAGTGATGACTAAGGCACTAAGTTGGCTTTAGGTGACTTTTATTGGTGGTTTTCCTGTTTTGCATAGGCTTAAATAGGATCTTGATGAAGGACAAAGATATGCTAATTAATGTCAAATGCTCAAAATGTGTGAAAAAGAGGAGGAAACAGAATATTTAGCCACTGCACAGAGTAGAAATAAGATGGAATTAGAAATGACAAAATATAACTGAACATTTCTAAAATATCAGAATTAATAGTAGGTAAATGATAACAGAAAATGGATGGAAAAATCCAATAAAACAGAATATGTTTTATTATAGTTTTAACTAACTTTTCTCCTGGAAAATGCATTAGGAGTTGACTAGACTGGAAATTGAGATTTCCTAGTTCTGGGAGATGAACCTGGATAAGGCTTTGAAAAATTTTCAGTTGATTCTGTAAATTCAGGATTCCAGTTTTTTATCTTTATTGCATATAAAACCTTCTGACCTGAGTCTGTCCAAGACAAGAGGTTTTCAAAAACAGAGTCCTCTTTTGCAGTTCTTTCCCCATTAAATATTCAGAGCAAAACCATGTAACTAGGACCTACCGGGGACTACACCCTGATATTAGATTCAGCAAAAGAAAGAGGGATGCCTTTTTGACAAGATCCTGAATTTAAAGATAGATAGATAGATAGATAGATAGATAGATAGATAGATAGATAGATATAACTTCAGATCAGGTATTAGAGGTTTGTGGCTTATTGTCCATTAAGGAAAAGTCTGTCTTTCATTCATGGAGTTGAATTTAATATCTATTGAACAGTAAGCTGTCATGTATATAATCTTCTGACCTGTTCAGTGAAAAAGTACCTCAGTAGTTCTCATCTTTTGTCTTCCTATTACCCATTGTTTAAGTACTCCTATCCAAATATTTAAATTGTGAATAATGAGGATTCACAGGAAGGAAATATTTTTCAATATTTCTTTCCATTGAGATTAATTATTCTTATTTTTCCCTAGTTTGGGTTGTTGGATTTTTATGGTGTTTGTTTTGTTGTTGTTAGTTTTGATTTTTTTGACTGGAGGGTCAGCACTACAAGAAAAATCACCAATTCTAAGAAGAGACAGTTATCAGTTTAATGATCAGTGAGTAACCGGATCCTGCAATGACTCGAGGGCTCTTGGTGCAAAAAGAGTCAATGACTACTGAAGATACACAACCTTTCTCAGCATTGATCCTTATTTATACATTTCAGAAAAACACTGAGAGCAGGAGGAATCATGTTGGTGGCAATAAGGGATTTATGTCCTGGAGAAGCTGCTGTTCTCTGGCCACCTGTAAGAAAAACCTCAAATTTTCTCCTGACTCTGAAGCTGCTACAAGTGATACGAAATGTTGTTGTTGGATACAGAAATATCTTAATAGCTTTAATTACAATATACAAATATGTAGAGCTCATTTTGCGTGCATCCTCCCCCTTTCTGCAGTTGGCCTTCCCTTTGCTTTTTGTGGAGGTGCTGGATATTGTGTGGAAAGGCAGCCCTTTCCAAAGACAGATGTGAAGCACAGTGCACGAGGAGGAAAAAAAATGGTGAGGCATGAAAAAGTACTAAGTGAAGAACTGAAAAATAAATTGCAAGATTCTTCAAACAATATTTTATAGGAAGAAAGAGGTAGCTGTCTCCAGACGGATCCCAAAGCAGCCAATCTCTTTGGTTTGCATGGAAGCAGTCCCCAAGCAAGGAGTGATGATTAAGGAATTAGTCTGCAAAGGTAACAGACCCCACTCCAAGTTAGCAGAGCTGCTGGAGACCTCTCTCTGTTTCATGTCAGCCAAAAAAACCAGACTTATTGCCATGTTTACACCAGAGACACACCATCCTCTTTGCTATAAACCTGGTGTGGTCTTCTCTAGGTGTGATTCTCTAAAACTGGAAAGTCCTTAACCCTACTCTGCACTACCTACATGTCCTACTGGATTCATCACAGCATCTACACTGTCCAAGCTCTCCCAGAAAAACGTACTGCATGTGCTGGTGAGACCTTCTATGATGCAATAGGTAGGAGACTGTAAATGATGACCAGCCACAGTGTCTATCCTGGTCTTCTGGAAACTCTGGTGCATCATCCTCAGTACATTCCTCTGTTCCTGAAGGCAAGGACTGGCTTCAGACAGAGCAAAGATGGGGTTTTCTTTTGAAAGCACTAGCTGTGCAGAAACTGCATGCACAGAGGAGAAAAAAACCCTGACATTCCTCTAGACTCAGGTGCCAGCATGAACAGCCACTCCATAGGCCAGGAAAGTACTGAGTAGATGGCTTGTGCCAGGCTTTATATTGACTGAAATGGGAGCTCCCAGAGCAGCCCAACAATGTGAGAAAAGGACTACGGAGAGACCAGAAGGAAGAATGGACTGGAGCATGCTGAACCAAGAGGAAATCACATAATCAGGGAGGAAATGTATGGCCCTTGGCAAGACCTCAGCTAGTAAAATCTATGTTAACCATATCACCTTGTAAATTTGTTGAATGTATATAACTATGTTTCCTCTGGATAATATTTTCATTGCAAAGAAAAGCCTTCCTCAAAAGATAAATATGTTTCAAAGGAAGTTTGAGTGGAGTTTTAACAGATCACATTTATGGTTTTGTAAAAGGAAAAGAATTGCAACATTCAAACAGCGCAAATCAGAAATTTGTGGCAAGCTGCAAATCTTGTGTTGGTTTTTGTTTGCTTTTTCTTTTTGTCCTCCAAATTAAAAATGAGGAGACCAGCTCAGTTTGCTTTCCTGACATTATAGGCAGTGAATGTTTCCTTTCAGGCAGGTTGGTTGTGGCTCAGAGGAATATTAAACTATTTGCATTAATAATAATCAAATAATATTGACCATCAAACCAAGTTGTAGACTGGATAGCCTGATTACATCATCTTTGGGAGAGGAAACGAAGTTTAGCATTCATTCGAACATAGTGAAATGAATTTAAGCAGTTAGTAAAAAACATTAAAACTCATCTATCCCTCGGATTCATTGGGGATAAAAATTAGTAGACAAGGAGAAAGGGAGGGTCTCATCTATTCTGATCCTTATAAGTATTTTGTTAAGAGCTATTAATTTAATAAAAAGTGCATTTTAATTCAGATTGACACAAAATCCTGGCACACAGAAACCAGTGATACAGACCATACTTAAAAGGCAGGGAGAGGCTATGGCCAGCAAGATCTAAAGCTTATTTGTGGATAACCAACTGGAAAAAAAACTAGTAAAAGCTATGAGTGCTATAACAAAGAATGCAAATAAAATCTTTGTATGCTTAGTCATTAAGTTGATAGGACTTGTGAGGGTTTTATTTTCCTGGATTGTTTCCAGCAATCACAGTTCCAAAAAAGATATTAATTAAGAAAAAATTTTGGAATTAGCTTAAAAGTATAATCTAGGATTGAGAAATATGCCTTTAAGGGGGAATCAGAGTTTCCTGATCTGTTTAGTATACTGGTAGATGATGCAGAGCTGACATGGTCATAGGTTATATGCATTGAGAGAAGAGAGAGCTTTCTGACTGTAAGTTCATCTTTAATCTCATAGAATCATAGAAACATTTAAGCTGGAAAAGACCTTTAAAGGCACCAAGTCCATCCATTAACCCATTCCTGCCAGGTGCTGAGCCCACCTCTGGCCCCAGGTGCCACATACACCTATCATTTAAACGACCTCCAGGGACGGTGACTTTACCACTTCCTTGGAGTTCCTTCCTTTTTCCAGTGCTTGAGAAACCTTTGGGTGAAGAAGTCTTCCCTAATATCCAACCTAAACCTCTCCTGGCACAAACTGAGGACATTTCCTCTTGTCTTATTGCTTGTTAATTGGAAGAAGAAACTGACCCCGACCTCACTTGAAACTCCTTTCAGGCAGTTGTAAAGAACTTATTTAGAACAAATAATACCAAACAAATTGTAGCAGCCCATGTTTGGAAGCAGACACAATATAAATTCAGACTAAACCATTAGCATGATTAGATCCTCAAAGAATGTATCTAGATTTCATGGTAGCCCTTCATCAGTTAAACTGTTTAATTCAAGCTACAGAACAGCCATTTGTAAAGCAAAACACACAGGCAGAGGTTGTAGAATTGACCCAGAGGTTACTGAGTAAGTGCTGTGCTATAGGATAACACAAAATTGAAGGAGAGATCTATCTATAGATCTATAACACAAAATTGAGCTGGAGCTCTCCCATGTCACACAGGAGCTATGTCACTGAAGGATGTAGCAGGGGGGTACTGAGTGTGTCCAACCTGCTGCTGAAGCTCTGGCAGCCCAACCATTCCCCAGCACTAAACTGGATTTTCTCCAAGTCCTTGACCCCAGACCTCCAGACACAGCCAGGTAATAATCCAAGAAAATAGCTGTCCCTGGTCTGTCCCTGATTCTCCTGCAATGGGTGAGAGACTGCTGCATTGAGCAAAAGCCAAGGGACTTGTGCCTCATTCTAACCCTGCCTTTGCTGTCTGCGCAGTGGCAGTTTCCTGTCCTGGTGCCTTGGCTGGAGCTCTCCCATGTCACACAGGCTTGGGGAGAAGATGCTCAGCCCTCGCACTCCCCACATGGTGGATGACTGCCCCATGTCTCCACACTCCTTGTTGGAAAGTGAGGGCAGGGGATCATATGGATTCTCATTCACAACTGTTTTGCGTCTGTAAAAATTACAGTTCCCATCCTTTTTCTTCTACTTGGATACAGACTGGTATATACTTAGTGATTCAGCCCACACTAGAAAAACACATCTATTCAGAAAAATGCCTGATATGTTAATGCTGACTTTTTAAAATCATCATCCATTTAACATTGACAAAGATTAGTACATCTTGAAAATGTATTTTTTAACTATAGCAGATAATACATTTTCAAATAATACAATTTTCATCTTTACTCTCTAAAAAGTGGTGATTAGAAATATGTTAATTATCTGCTACGTTCAACTTGTTTTTGTAGTCTTGAAGAAAACATATCTCAAGCTACATTTACAGAATGGACTTTTGAAAGCAAAAAGTTTATGTCAGTTTTATAATACCGTAATACATTACAGGCTGAGGTACCCCAAACAAATCCAGTTTTAGAATCATATAATTGTTTAAGATGAAAAGGACTTTTCAGATTATTGAGTCCAATGGTTAACCCAGCACTGCCAAGCCCACCCCTAAACCATGTCCACAGGTGCTACATCTCCAGGTGTTTTAAGCCCCTCCAGGGGTGATGATTCCATCACTTCCCCGGGAACCTATTGTCACATCTCTTTATCTAGCTGGAGTCAACTGCCCCAGCTGAGACTCCTCCCAGCTTGTGCCCCTCTGAAGTTTCCCCACAGATGAGATGATGTGAGAACCTGCAGTCTTTGACTCAATATAAATATAGCTAAAATTTTCTTCAAATAACATAGCTACTCTCAACAATTTTGGATACTTGCAGTTATGGGGTTTTCAATATTATCAGAAATATTTCAAGTATGATTTTTTTTTCCTCCACTATTTGTTTTTTTAAGATACAAAGCAAAATAAATATTTGTCTTGTGTATGTGTATGTACAAGCATATAAATATATATCTGTACACATATATGATTTAATTTTTTACTTATTTTCTTCCTACCTGTATCTGACTATTAGTAAACTTAAAATAATCTGTTACTCCATCCATCCATTGTGACAAAAACCAAATTTTACAAGTAGCAATGTATGATCCTTTTTTCTTGTTGAATACAAGGAAAATGCTCAGACAGAAACTTTTACAACTAAGTATGAATAAATTATTTTGCTATGGCATAATAAGTATATTGTGCAAAAAGTCCTTATCCACTTTAGTTTATCCTCAGTATTTCATTTGATTAGATTTATGTTTCCCTGTTTTGATTTGTTTAAAGCAGATTCAACAGTGATGAGTATCTTTTAAGAATAGCACAGCAATAAAAGGACTGGTGTGTATATAGACCCTGCTGTAGGAGTTTCAAATACTGCAAACAGGCTTTGGGTAGACCCATTGGAAACCCTTTTAAGAATGAAGAGATATGCTAATGCTTTTATTTTTTCTTTCAGCCATAAGCCACCACATTTAAATGAAATACTGTATTATTTTACAAGGTGAAAAGAGCACAAAAGATTTTGACTTTCCAGTGGATAAATCACCCTGGGATTTCCAGGTGAGCTGCAACTAGATTCCTCTCAGTGACTCAAGGTGATACAATCTTTATCTCTGTGACTTTTACCTACATCTGCAGTTCAAAAAAAATGATGTCCTGTCAGCTTTCTGCTCAGTCAAATAAGCTGATTGGGGTTTGCATTCTTTCATGGCTGGCTCTGAATGGAAAAACTGTTCTGCTTCAATACCTGCTATGTATTTTACAAGTAATTACTATGTTTATTCCTTTTTGTAGAACGTGCATATACAGACCTGCTGTGGCACTGTGAGTAGATGTGTACATGCCTGAGCCATCACATTCATGTAGGTAACCAAAGGTTCCTTCTGCTTCTGCCAGCTGCCTGAAAGGACTGTGTGTAGTTAAAGAAGTCTAGGCAGTCATCAAAAGAGGATGGGGAAAGATCACAGTTTTAAACCACCCTGTGAAGTTTAAACCACCAAGGACATATAACTAGGTAGAGTCAAGTAGAAAACTTCGCTGCAACAAATATCTTGCATAAAGGAAAAAAGCCTACCAATAGAGGGGAATCTAAAATGAAAGCCTCTGGGCAGACTGGCCATTCCCAGCATTACTGAGTAGCTACAGCTGCTGTGTCAGAGCCTTAGGGCAGAGCCTGACAGGGTTCCAAATAAAAAAATTGGGATGTTTGCTATGACTTGGTTCTCTTGTTGATACCATTCACCACGTATTCCTTAATTTCATACACTGACACTGCTGCTTCCATAAATTATCACATTTTATGGTTTTATTGCTAGCAAAATAAACTTTGATGACATATTTAAAAGGCATCAAGGCTATGAAAATGAGTTTGTATTTGCAGAATATTTTTAAGTTGTATTATTTTCAATATATTATAGTCAAAGGTGGAAAAAAAAAGTGTTTAAATAAAAGTGACACAGTGAAGGTTATTCTGGCCACATATACTCACAGACACATGTAAAAATGACTTGAAAGATGTCCCATCTGCCAGGTCTCTCCATCTGACTGAAGCAGGGAGTTGTTTTGCAGCCAACCCATGATAAATAGAATGAATTCAACAAAAAATGTGGCAGGCAGCTTCTTGTCAGTCTTACTAATTAAAAAAAAGCAAACAGATGGACAAGCAATGATTCTTATTCAACAGGAATTTGGGCTCTTTAAGTGAGAAGGCACTCTCAGAATTTTCCTAAGATGTAAAAAGGAGTGTCCTTATAGAAGAGTTTCCAAATTCCAGATCTTAGGGCTTGACACTGTGTTTTGGATTGTCCTCCTGCAGCATCCCCCACCATGCACACTGGTATGGCTTTTATGTAGAGTTTTGCCCTGCCATGAAGGAGCAGGGCTGAGTGGTTCTTAGAGAAATGGGAGAGGAAAGGATAAGACAAATGAGAAATCACAGGTTTGATTTTATTATGCTGCTATTCTTAGTACTTTTTAATCTTCAATTTATTATATATATAATATATTAGCACATAATTACACATTGTGATTTTTGTTTCTTGTTATTAATAATGCAATATATATTAGATATATATTATAATATAATATAGTCACCTTTTGCACTAGTGAATTATTACCACATCAACAGTGTCTGAGGGAGGATTACTAAGAGGGAGGGCAATTGCTTCTGAGAAGCAGCAAGCCTGAAAGCAAACAAATAAAAGAGTAGAGAGAGATGCAGTGCTCTGAGATAGGAGTGAAACAAGATGCAAGGACAGCACACATGAAATAACATGAGCTGAAGTGAGACACTGCCAGGGAGGGTTATGTGGGCTCATGAACAACGTGCTTCGAATCAGTGCAAATCAACCACATTCTGCAGATGATTATAAAAGTGAAAAAAGGGGGAAGAAAGGGGATAGCCAGTACCAGGCAGAAATGAGGATGGCTTTATTTGCAGCAGCTTGGACAGAGCTAAGGGGGACTAAAAGTGAAGCAGAAGTGACAGGAGACAAACTGGAAAGGTGCTGGTTGAGTGGTAACCACCCAGGCAATGAGACATGGTTATTACTTTTTCACAGGAGAATGAGTCCTGATTCCTCTACATTAATGTCACGAGAATCAGACACAACCACGGATAGAAAAGTCCTACATAAATAGAATCACGGAATCATAAAATCTTAGGATGGTTTGGGTTGGAAAGGGTCTTAAAAATCATCTAGGATCAGTGCCCTTCCCATGGACAGGGACAGTGTAACGACTGAAATAGTGGAAAAATATGATTAAAAATGCATTTTTTCCTTTGGTTTTCTGTCAATGTAAACATATAAACAAATTATCTCATTTGATCTTTTGGCACTTCTGCTAAAGACATTATAGTGTAAGACTTCATTTCTTCAAAGACTCACAGACATTTTTAAGTCTATACATGGTAAAATGTTTGTAGGGCTTTATCCAGTGCTCAGTACTGACTATGTATTTAAGCTTTTCCAGGGCAGGAAGAATACCAATCTCAAGAACTCCAGAACTGATGAGCTGAGCTGCCAAAGCCGTGAGATTTAGCCTGGAAGTTATTAAAATTTCCTGTGTTAGCCTCCAAAATTTTGCTTTTTGAACAGCCTCTTTTGACTTTGAGCATATCAGCCAACTCACAACAGTTTCAAGTGAGCAGGGCCAGCTTTCCAGTCTCTTTGGGAGCCTCACTAGAAGAACCAGCTGGGACTAAATCACAAAAAGCTGCCAGCTGGTGTAGCCACCTTTCCCCCTCCAACCAAAATGCCCAATGAGAAATAATTATGTGCTTCTCTAGCCTTCTATCTGCCAGCTCCCTGTATAGCCCTCTTCTCTCCACCACTTCTCGTTCAGTCTTCATCATTCAGTATGTCAATTAATTTTCCATTCTTCCCTGTAACACATTTTAAACCTGCTGTCAGTGATACTGAGTTAAGTCACGTGCCCTGGAAGGAGTTGGAGGACCAGAACCATGGGCTATACCCTGGGGTCCTGGCTGCATCCAACACATGCCTCTTTTTCTGTGCCAATACCAT
>VZTN01021152.1:2238-47478 GCA_013400515.1 Erpornis zantholeuca
CAGCCTTTAAGTACTTCACTTTCAGCAAAACGTGACAAAGACTTCTATATTTCAAATCTCTTACATGCCATGGGGTTTTCTGCAAATAAAACTGATGCCTGGAAGGACAGAAAACCAATTTAGTACTCCTAGTAAACAAGCGTAAAGTGTGTGTAACTCACCAGAAAGCCCACAGAGTGAGCTGTGGAAAACCAGACAGAAATAGTTAAAAGTGTAGCAGAACATAAGATTTTAACTGCACTTCCTTCCTAATAGAACAACAACAAAACCAATAGAAATTATGACAAATCCTAGACTTTTTTCAAGGTGTCACAATGAATTGTATGAAAGCAGCTAACGGTAGTCACTGCTCTGCTTCCAAACTCTTCAAAGGACGTCAAGTTCCTTCAGCTTGTGGAAGATGCTGGCAAAGATATAGCCTGGGAGCACCAAAACTTGTTTCAGAGAGAGTACTATATTCTGAAGGGTAGGAAAGTATGTTCTTCAGCATTTTGTTTTATTCAACTACTTGCCTTACATACTGTGAGTAAAATTTTGATTGAAACTTCTTAAGTAGAAAAAGTGTTCTCTTCTTCTATCACACAAAGATAGATCAGGGTGAGACACAAGGTCTCAAATAATGAACAAAACAAATCAGGATAAATAGTTCAGTTCACTGCCTATGGATAGTAAAATGTGATTATTAAACAAGAAGTTCAAGACAGAACTAAGTTTCAACAAACTTTATTATAGTAATTACAACTAGATGAAAAAATAAATGTTCTTTTTATACTTTTTTATAATGGAAGCTAAATTTCACAAATTTCAACAGACAGCTATTAAGCATACATTACTTGTCATTTCCTACCAAAAGGAAAAGAACTATCTAAATAGGAGCATGTTAATAGGCAACAGTTTGAGAGTGTATAGCTAATGCATAAACACCTTGAGTTCCAAGTGAATCTCTCCTCGCAGGCAGATAAACTAACTTAGATGTTAAGAGTAATTAAATATTTATTTTGAGACTTCTTACAAGATTTTTATAAATAGTGACTTAACCCATATATTTGTAACTCTAAATGATCATCATAGGGATATAAAACTCATTTTTCAGGTGTTAGGGGAGCCATGTCTCTGTTCCTTGGGCAGGCATTTTAAAACACGCTACAGGAAACTGAAGACTTCTTTGACCACTTGCTTATTTAAACCACACAGCCCTTATCCTTCTCCCTTCTATCTTATTTTGCTATACTTTCCCAGAGGCACCATCTATGTGCTCAAACAATTGCCAAATGGGCTAATTCAGAGCAGAGGAAATACCTGGAAATCAAGTGATGAAAAAGCTACTCAAGTGTTATAAACAACAAGGAGTTTTCATTTGAAAAAGTTAGTGGCAACACTGAACTCTTCCAGCATTACAACTCTTAGTTTGAGAGGTGTCATGGAGAACTGCAGAGTACCACCCGAGAAAATTTGCCCATATTGTTCTAAAAAAAGTACACAGATGCACAAAACATACCCAAAACTGTAAGAAACATAAGGAAAAAGAATAAGGATACTTATCACCATAACTGAAAATATTCCTCTACAATGAGCAAGATGATTAGGTTATAGAACTTTAAAAAAAAAAACCCTCTGAACTTTGTTCTTCACTTCTCCTTCCTAAACTTGCTTTAGCTGGTTAGTGACCCTGAGTTCATTAATGCCCTCTAGATCCAAAATCTTCGAATAAAGGAAAATACATGAAGAATATCGAGAATAATAAGTATAACAGAAAAAAAAAGAAAAATCGGTAAGTAGGAGCAGAAGATAGGAAAAAATGGGAAGAAATGCAGAAAGAACAGATGGCACTAAAACCAATACCTGGGAAATGCATTAAGACCTCAAGAGTATCATTATTTGTTATGTGAGCATGCAGACTGCAAACTTCAATAGGACTTTTCCCATATACAAGCTTGCCAGGTTAGTTCTAAAATTGTGGCTATGAACCTCTATCTTACCACTACCATGAGCATTTTCCTATTTACACTCCTATTTTCTGTTTCTTTAACATTTACTGATTAGACAGCATAAACATGTACTCAGTTATTAGAACAACTCTGCTAATTGAATAGTGTAAAAACCAAAAAAATCAAAACTCAAATCTATTTTATGCTTTCATTAATGAAGCTTGCTGAACAGCTGAAATCAATTTTTGTTAACATAAACCAAAATGACAATGTTATTGAAATGAAACCATTGTTGAGATAAGGTAAAAATTACATCTGAACTACTTTGCTTACATGAGCACAATGAGATGGAATTTGATGACACNTCTTCCTTGTCATGGGAAACCCTCTCTGCAAACTGCCATCCACTATTCCAATTTCACTTTGTGAGCTGAATTTGCATACAAGTTATTTGATATCAATTCCTGTCCAAGCAATAGGAAATGTTCCTCCAAAGGTTTAACCTTTGTCAAGCCTCCTCATTACTTCTGAGTCCAGAAAAAGGACACGAACTCTTTGTTTCTCTACAGGCAGACATCAGATATACTTTTTCAGGCACAAGCTCATACTCCAGTGAAGTGATTAGTCTGGGATATTTTACTGGTGCCACAGTGTGCCACAAACTTGTCTGCACACCCAGAGCCTGAGGGATGAATTCTCCTGTTATACACACTTTGACACCCTGGAAGGTTTTAATAGGTTTACCAGGCACCAGCTGTGAGCCAATCTATCTTGCTGGCAGCCACAAGTACCAGACTGCTTTATGCTTTCCTTTTCTTCAATGTCCAGGTAATCTTTGGTTTTGGAACTTTTTGTGAATGTTAACAGCATCAATCATGCATTAACGGCACAGGCATGTGGCAACAAGAGTGCAGAGCTGCCAAATGCAAATAATTTCCCTCCAAAGAAATTCTTCTTACCAAGCCATCTATTAAGAAAGAAAAAGAGAGAAAGAAAAGAAATAAAACCCATAAAGTCACCCCCACACTATGACCCCTACAAGCCCCATAGCTGCTGGGGATCTGATCCCTTACCAAGCCTTTTCACATTTCTAATCCTCAACACTATCTTTGGACCTGGTAATTTCTCCTTTGTGTAGTTATTTTTAGCTGTGTACAGAGATGGAGAAGCACTATCACAGTCTTCTTATTTTCTAAAGATTTGCTCTATTTAGAATAACTTTGCATTGAGAAGTTACATGTGAACCCTCCCAGGCTGCTTTTCACTGTGAAATACAGACAAGTGCTAATCCTGTTGCAATCCCTACTAGAGGTGTTTTCCTTATACAGTATCTCCACTTCATGCTTTACTAGGAGATACTAAGGTGCCTAAAAAAATCTTGCCCTTTATCTTATCTTCTACAGTTCACAAATCTATGTATGAAGAGCCATTTTCCTCTCAGACAGAGCTTTACACACATGATCATAGGTAGCAACCTCCTGACTGAGAGCCCATGAGTTAGAAATAAAAATCTACTCCTGACCACGTGTATTTTTTCACTGGAGACTGGACTAAGTTCAAAATAAGCATGTGATAGAAATGGAGGGAAAAAAAAAAAAGAGACTTAAAGGATAATGCAAAAACTTTATCTTCAGCTACTGTTTCAATCTGTCGATCTAAAATAAAGGAAATTAAGAACAGAATTAGATCACCAGATGTGCAATGAGACAAACTAGACAAAGGATGAAGAGATCACTTTTTTTATTTAAGTCAAGCCATCAACTTCAGAATAAGAAAAATCAGTGAAAAAGTGATTGGGATGGATTTGTCCCTTTCAGTGTAATTGACAGTCTGCTCACAACACTTATTTTCAGCCTATGAAAAATCTCTGTTCAAAAGACATGCTGAGATGGCAACAAGAAAAAAAATGGAGAGGTTTAGGAAACTCATTTCAGCAAAAAGTAGAAAAGCCATCCTTCAAACTCGTTAGTTATTGCCTTGTATTAAAACTCCTTTGTTTGATGGAAAGATTCAGGATGGCTTTTTCTGGTACTATTATTCTTGTTAAAGTCAGTTTGTTTTAAAATTATTTATGTCACTGTGTTGCCATACTTCAGATTAAACACATCTCTCTCCATGTATTCTGAAACATATATACACATCTATTCTCTTTACTCATTATTTATGTCACAATGTAAGCGCTGCTGCAGAGGAAAATACTTCTGTAATTGAAAGCCTCAGCATTTTTTTTAAAGAAAATTTACCTATATTTTCTATAAAACTGCAATTATTGTAATGCAGAAATCCAGATTCTTGACAGGATCACAAACACCAAAATGAGTTTTGGAGGAATAAAGTTACCCTTGCAGCAATCATGACTTGACTAGTAAGAGTCTGTTATATACATGCATAATACTTCAAAGAAAACAGTTAATTCTTGGAGTATTATTTTTGTATGGCAATTCAGATCATCTTCTAATCCTAATTATTAAAAAAATTAATGCATTTATCTCTGTTAAAACATTTCAAGAGTTTTTTAGCCATTGATAAAACTTAAATTACAGAAATCCAAAGTAGAACCTAGGATATTGCAGAAAGTGATGTATGAAGCTGTTTTCATCCCACGTTTATCCTTCAAGTCTAATTTTAGACTCTTATAAAATTCCAGTCTCTGTATGTAAACATTTTCTTCTGTGAATTCTATATACAGCTGATCTCATGATTAGCAGTGAAGTTAATGTGTTGCTTGGTGGTATTGGGTAACTGAACACAATGGGAACACATTCACCACAAATTAAATACAGTGCCAATTAGTCATAATTCATTTTAGTTCAATGAATTAGATCATACATGTATATATCTGTTCCTGTTCCCATCTCTTTTTTTCTCAGTTCCCTTCTCTTTCTCCACAGTTCTAAGCTGTTGCCATTCATTTGTAGAGATATAATATGACTGAGCTGAAGATATTTAGATATTCCACCCTCCCTCTACTCTGCCTCCCCCAAATCATTAGTTTATTTTTCACTGAAGAGATTGACCTAGAGAATTCAGTATGGTCCCAAGTTTCTCCAAGAAAGGAGATAACCCCAAGGCATTTTTCAGAACACAGGAAGTTTGCCCTGCCTGTATACAGGGATGTCGCATGTTAGACAGCTACAAGCCAAAAGTTTTTAGCCACGTTTTTGCACATTCCAGCTCCCCTGCATTTAAATAGGAAGAATAAGGCACTATGACGCACACATTTTGCCCACAGTTTTCACTTGGACATTTTCTCATAAGGGACAGTGGACAGCAGAGTGATTTAGTCAAAATAGCTGCTAAAGCTACATTTAAGAAGAGTTTGAAAAGGAAGCTTCAATCATGATGAGACCAGACATGTAAATCAGGTAGATAAAAACTGCATTTATAAGCAGAGATGACAACAGTCTACCATTTAGCAAGCAAGAGAGAATGGCAGGATTCAGAGCCCAAGCCAATTAAGCACCATGACTTCCTTCCATCTGGCAGAGAGACTGCAAAATCACTTAATTAAGGAATTTGACCTCTCTGTCACATCTAAAACAATTCAAACTTTCAGCAGTTTGACTATAAGGCGGTCACCCAAACAAACAGGCTACATTGTATCAGCTCAGTGCTACACTGGCACTGGTGTAATGCACTGCAACACTGAAACATATGGATTGATCCCAGAGATTCCTGTGCTGCATGGTTTGATGGAGTTACATGCAATTATGGTGAATTAAAACTGTGAATTATTTGAAATATGACCTGACCTTTTATATAATAGAGACCTGATATATGCCAGAAACATACACAGCCATATTTCTTTTCAAATATACAACTTTAAGTTGGAGTAAGTAAGTCGATTCTAATACTTCTCCAGGAGAAAATGAAATGCCTATGGGGGAGGGGGAGCATATAAAAATGAGTGCAAAAAGCATCTAGTTTTTTTACCTTCAAACAATCCTACATATTTCAGTGCTGCAGTATAAAAGTTATGAGTGACTAACCAAAAGAGAGATTGCTGATATATGGCCATTTCTTACATGAGATTTTACCAGTGGTGAGTTATCTCTGTACTGGAACAAAAATTAACTATATTCACAAAACCTTCTTATTTGGTAGCAATGTATTTTGGTTTTTGTTGTGGTTGTAATTTAGGAGCAAGAGGAAATGTAACTTCTAATATGCCTTTTCAGTTGAGTAATTTCTAGGCAAAATCAAAGCTGAGACTCAAAACTGCCTGTAAGCCCCAGAAGCCCCAGCAGCAGGTTAACATTCCACCATCAAAATTAAAACAGGAACCTTTTAGCAAGAAGTAAGGACAATTTTCAGGGATGTTTTTCAAGAACATAAAAATGCCAGAAAACCACTGAATTAATAAGCATACTTCACATATCTGTTGGCCATATATATTCAAGCCACTATTATAAACCTAACCCCTCCAGCTCAAAATAGATCAGCCTTTCCAAATGAGACAGAAAAGGGAAAAAAAAGTGACCAAAGGAGAACATTTTAGCATGATAACACAGCCTGACTCTGGAAAGAGTTTACCAAATTTGGGCTTACCTTTACTTGGTGCTGATTTTCTCACAGAAGCTACATGGTCTTCAGAGATAGCAAGACGCCTTAGCACGTCAGCCAACGCTGCTTTTAGCACGGTGATTTCATCTTCTTGTTGCTGCACTCTCAGCTCCAGGGCTGAAAGACGGTCCTGGACATCGGAGGTGCTTGCAGCTGAGATGCTGTCATCTGTATAGAGGCAAAGAAGAGCAGAAAGAGGCATTTAAATGCTTTATTCTGAATCAAAAGCCACAGAAAGATGCTTTTCTGTGTATGTACAGCACGAGTACGTCTGTCCCATCATTTTGAAATACTGAAGACATTCTAACAAACATGTTCAGGCAAATAAGGAATGGATATTATGGCAAACATCGAATTAATGCTTCAAGACAGAAATCATTACTAAACATTAGCTAAGACAAGGCTTAAGGAGCATGGCCCTATTAAAATCACAAGAGGGAATGTGCTTCCTGTGGAAAAAATAGAAGGAAGAGTGAAATTCATCTTATTTAACACCCAATTGAATTAACGAAAAAGGTATAAAACTGTGGTAAAATTCAGCAATATATTCTTGTGGAACTGTTGAAGAATTTTAACTGTGACCCTTAATATTAAAGCAAGTTTTAAAGTTAAAAAAAAAAGTCCACAGTTGAACATACAAGTACTGCTAACAATGACCTAATTGCATCAAGGGGCAATCTCAATTTAAATGGTCTAGATCAGAGTTCTTAATTTCAATTCCTTCTCTTTAACTTTATTCACATCACCACCCTGTATGTGCCAAAAAACATACAACTTTATAACATTTGGCCTGAAGCGTAGAGAAAATAAATGCACTACAAAAAGGTTCCAAAAATCTGTTTGGCCACACAGAGCTAGATTAGCACTGAAGGCCTAACCCAGCCAAATCTATTCTTCAGTGGTAAAAAGGAAATTACAGCTTCTGCTCACTCCTTGCCTTTGACAGTTCTTTGCATTATTTCTGTCAAGCCAAAATAACACATAACAGATTTTTGTATTTGGCTGTTCTAATAAATCATATGCCAATCACTTAAAAAAAAAAAAATCTGTAAAATAATCATGTTGCTTAATCACAAGGTACTGAATTCCTTATCCATCCTGTTTAAGGCTTCCTAAAAACTCAGTAAGGAACTTCTAATACAGGTTTACAAAACTTCACCTGTATTATACAGTCCATTTAAGTTCATATTCTACAAAATATATACAGAAAATTTAAACTGAGTAAACAGTAAGAGTAAATAGCTGGTATTATTACTGTGATTCTATTCAATCTAAAATTTTGTTTTCACTAATCTTAGGAAGACTTATCACAGAAAAAACGTTAACATAAGCCACAACCCTAAAACTCTGATTTTCCCTAAAAAGAAAGCCTTAAGCTTTGAAATACGTGCATTGGGACACTTTCAAAATACATGCAAACAAGAAATACTGAGCCAAATTCCTCCAGTGAATTCGCTGTGAAGGAGATTAAGGAGTTCAATGCCAGCTTCCATTCAGTTAAAACGTGATACTCACTACTGAAGGACCAAGAATTGAACCAACCAAAATAAAGCATGATAATTAATACTTTCACAACACAAAATTCCTACAATGAATTAGTAAACAAAACCCCAAAAACCATTTAATAATGAAATGTATCCACACTGACTATTGAACTGAAAGGAACAGTTAAGGTTACAATACCAAAACAACCCCTAGGTGACAGTTTTGCATACTGTTTTAATTCACTATTGGGTTAAAGCAAAAGCAGAAGTGTACACTTCATGGTTAGTACTACATTCATTCAGGCTGATAAAACAAACTGCAGGGGAATTATTTAATTAATTACTAAGACATGTAATCAAATTGAGATCCAGAGACAAGAGATTAGAACTCAACAAAAATACCTTTAATACCACCATCCATAACTGTATCTCCCTATATGCAGAAAATTTATTTTAATAACTCCACAGCCCAGTACATCCAATGCTCCCACAGTAGTACTTTAAAAACCCAGACCTACCCTGGGTTGGGAAGGACTGTGTAAGATTCTTCTATTAAAACCCTCGTATTTGAAACATAAACCCCCATCTGTTTTAAGGACCTAGTAAAAGTTCCTACATGCACAGGTAGCTATGCAGCATACAAAAAGGAACCAAGGTAAATGTACATTAATCCATGAAGAAAGGTTTTTACTTCAGGAAAGTAAAAGGACTTAAAGTACTATAATTCATATTTCTACTACCCTTAAAATATTAGCCTTTAAATAGATGCAGTGGACCACTCAGAATGAACACTCCAGAAAATAATTATTTTCAAAATATTATGTACTTGGGAACTTCTCTTACACTGGGTAGCAGTCCAAACAGAAAAAAACCAGTTTGACATCTCCTTAAAAAAGAAAGAAAAAAGGGGGGACACCCTGAACTTATTTTTTTTGCTTTTTGTTTGCCAAAGTCTTCAATTAATAGATATTATCCATTATAATGGATAAAATTATGGATACATTCCCAGGCTGCATAAATATACAGCTGATCACTATAAAACATTTGTAAAAGGAATAAGTAGCTATGTCAAATCATCATTTTAGAAGCCAGATATTACTGTGTTCCCTGTGTAGAGTCCAAGTAAGTGTAATTACCAAACCAGGAAAGGCTCCACTGTTGATCAGTCCATCTGATGAGCACAGAAGCAACTGCTCTGCACATCTGTAAACATCTTTACTTCCCATGAACTACTAACATTGACCAGCACCCCAAAATTGGGGCACATTAGCTGGCTGCTGCAGCTCCCAAATCCAGAATGATGGCACTAATTAGAAACTTCAAAGAACAACAGGAGAGCAAATCTTCCTGCCCTGTAAGAGTGAGCTGCAAGGCTGTGACCCCCTCAGCGTGGCCGATGGGATGGCAGAGGAGGTGATCGGTGGTCTCTCTGAGCTGTGCCACAGAGGTTCAAGCTCTGACACAGGGCAGAAAGGAAGATGGACCCTCAAACTCTACTTCAACCCAACAGCTTGTCAGAGGGCACAACAGAGAAGCTGGATTTGACCACTGGGAAATCAAGAATTATTTGGTTGATCAAAGAATACAGTAGCACACTGGGAAGACATTTCATTGTTCTTTATCATTCTACAGAAGGGGCATCTGTTTCAAGTGATGGCAATCGTATATTATCCTGGCAACTATTAGGGAATTAAATCCAATTATTCCCAACCCAAATACCTCACCCATTACAGCAAATATTCAACTGAATTCCAACATGCCCTTCTTGGCAGTATCTTGAAAAGTAACTCAACGGGGATTATCTCAAAAAAAGATGCCCTAAAAGTAAACAAAGCTGGAAGCCATGAGATCATTCCGAAAAATCTGCTCAATACAGAATTATACCATTTCTTCACAGAAGTTTTCAAAATCTCTTCCAGATTTCTTCTTTCATTTAAAATACATTTTATAATCTAAAGAACTATTTCACAAGAAGTTCAAACAAACAAAAAAAAACCCCTTCCTTCAAGGACATGCCCTCCCCCTTCAGAGAGGAAACAGCTCTTATGCAAGAACCAAGTCAGTCAATGTGAAGCAAAATTCCATCTCCTCCCTTCCTCACTCCTAAACATATGTCCTTTCCCTTATACTGACATATACATACATCTATCCAGGCCTTCCATAAGCTGCTCTTATTTTATTAAGCCAGAGGGAAATTTTTAAGTGCAGTTGACTATCGATTTGTACCATTCATTCTAAAAATACCTTTTTAGTTATTTGGTTATTCTTCTTATAACCTAACAGCCATTTCTAATGAGTTTTCCATGCTATTGATGACCTATGCCTTTAAGAGAGCCACTGGGAACAAGATCCATTGTGGAAAAAAGGCACCATCTGTAGTGCTCACTGGTAGTAATGAGGAGACATACACCCAAATGGGCATCTAAGGTATTTCAGTCTTAAAAACCAGTTTAAGGTAAGAGTACTGGTACTCAAATGACAGGAAAAACATGCTAGGTCTAACCATACAGTATGATAACTTTCAAAATAAAATGTTCTGTTATTTTTCATAGTTCATCAATTTGATTTTTAATTTTAGCCAGGAAAACAACAATTCTTCCCTTGCTTTTGGAGGAAGAAGAGATATACGTGGGATGCTTGTATTCAGTACTCAGGAGGCACAAGGATGACCCTAAAAATGAGGGTTCATTTCTCATTGTCAATAAACTTCATTGAACAGACAGGTTACTCTGTGTGGGACTCCTCACAGAGCCACAGGCATCAAACAACTCCTAGCAGATCAAACAAGGCAGCAATTCAAACTGTCCCTTACACTTGGGCCAAGAACCCCAAAAGGTGTATCCAGAATATAGTGACAGTACTTAAACTTCCCAAGCCACCTATCACTCCTCTCCCCACTTGTCATTTAACAGGCATGTGAGGCTTAACAGCATTTGAAAAGCTTCATCATTCTCTGCCTAGGAGAAATTTGAACTGGCTACATTTGAAAAAAAAATCTTACTACTGAACCATCTATTCTGAGCTCCCTCAACAAATCCAGAGCATCCATTATCACTCCTTTGAGTCAATTCCTCCCAACTTTGACGAAACCTAAGTAAGGAATTCATTTTTGACATAAGCAGCATTTCAGAAAAACAAATTCTAAAAACTCCAGCACATGGAACTTTAAACCACAGGGTGGAAAATCCTGTATTTTATCCAATAAAGCCACATAACCCACAGGTAATTTTAAACCCCTGGCTGTTAAGGCACCCACAGCATTTTCTGTATTTTCCTCAGAGTGGTAAGAGTCTTTAATTAGGGAAAAGCAACAGAAATTACTGGGACTGGTATAAAGACCAGGCTGACAACTTCAGAAGATAACTGTCCCCAAAGAACCCTTTCTCACCAGGACCACAATCTGCTCATGTGTGGAGGAAATTATGTATTTATATAACTTCCAATTTTTGTTCTAAAGAGCACTGAAACTTTTGACTCTGGATGAGGCTTGTATTTCCAGAGATACCTGACAAATTTTTTTCTCCTACCATGTTATAAGAAAACTCACCTTGTACTCATGAGACACAAGGATGACCCTAAAAATGAGGGTTCATTTCTCATTGTCAATAAACTTCATTGAACAGACAGGTTACTCTGTGTGGGACTCCTCACAGAGCCACAGGCATCAAACAACTCCTAGGAGATCAAACAAGGCAGATCTATTTTCTGCAGATCCCCTGTCCTAAGGGTAGCTTATAAAAGGTGCAAAGATCAAGAATTATGTTCTACATCTATAATTCATAATTTTCAACAACAACAAAAAAAGGAGAACTAAGACTCCATACTTTTGCTCACAGTATCTCCTCTGAATGACAGCACAGGCACAAGTTATCTCAGTTTTGTAAAGGATGTGTCATTGAAAGAACACGAATGAGAATTAAAGCACACAACATGAACACAGAGAATTCAAAGAGTTCCTCCCAACCCAAATGATACTTAATACTTAAGTTCTAATTTGCCCCTAGAACCTAGAGCTAGTGGCATGGAAGTGGAGTGGGAAGTTCTTCCCAAGCTCTCCCTTTCTGCAAGTGCAAGACTTTGGCCATTAATTATGTTAATTACCCCATATATCTTTGGCTTCCTTTGCTAGTTTTTCATTCTTTTCCCTAATCTTCCAATTTTTCTATACCAAATAAAACCAATACACTGCTTGATCTCACAAAAGTACAAGTTATACAAAAGTATAAGTTCTTTCTTTACTTTCATTTTAGAATAATAATGCAGATGTTCTGAAATAAGTACAGGTAAGTCACTGACTGTAGACAGTACAGTATATTAGCAGTATATTATATTAACATTTCCAACACTAGTTAAACCTTAAATTTGTCTCCTCCAAAGTCATCTCTTTAGGTTTTCAGGAAGAACACATTGTCACACACCACTCATTTGCTCAGGACTGATGGTGCATGAGGACCATCACATCAAACAGACTGTCTTCCTTGACAATCTCACAGCTCATGAGATTTTTTTAACGTTTCATAGACCTATCTAATTTTAGCCACCTACAAGGAGTTAATAATAAAATTACATATTACTCTACACTAGCCTTTCACAAACCATTTTGATCACAAGGCCACAGCAAGCAGTAGGTTTATTTGCATAGTCCACACTGCAGAATCAGACCATAATACGAGATTGTAATGTCTAGTGGATAGTGCCTTAAACATCAAAAGCCATCATCCCAATCACTCATCTGTATTTTTAATCATAAACCATGTAAAAAGACCACGTATTGTTCACTGTAAAATACAGCAGTGCAATCCACCATGTGATGGATACAGAACTTGGCATGAACAAACCCAAACAACAGCCCCCCACCCCACCAAAACAAAAGAATCTAAGCAAAAAATCCCACTAACCTTCACTCATGTCTGAAAACCCAAAAACCTCAGTCAAAACTCTGAGAGGAATATAATTTATGCTGTTTACAATTTATGTTTGACTTGAATAAATGTAAACTGGACCATCTGGAAAAGATTTATACCCATCTCTACATACCTGTATAGATAATCACACACTTGAAACCTCAATTTACAAAAAATAAAAGGGAGGGGACATAAAGCATAAATTTAAATCATTATAGCAGTGCATTACATTTCAAATGAACAACAAAAAAGTGTAACTACATTGGAAAAAGCTTCCTTAGAACTTTTAAATTAAGCATGTCATGTGTCATTAATGACACATATTCCTTTAACGACTGTAGTGGTTTGTCTGTAGATGATCCATGAGATGGTTTTGCTGAAGCCCATGAATATTCTGCAGTGCAACAGTTGCTACTGACCTTTGATACTGACTGCTTTATGCTCAATTTGAAGTAAGTTCATGTCTGTGAGCCTGCATCATTACATTATAAAGAACATGACCTGTGTTTTCAAGCAACTTTATTTGAAAGGGTTGTTCCAACATGCAAGATGATTTACCACCTCATGCCTAATAATAAGTAGCTCTATTTGTACATGCTAAACAGATTTGTGCATATAGGTTTTCATTTATTTTTTTCCTGACATGAAAAAGCAAAGGAAGGAGAAAGATTAAAAGATGACACAAAAACATTGTGACAAAAAATAACCAAATAATAACCACAAATTACAGAAAATATTTTTGTAATAAGCTTGTGTATCTGCTGTTGTAACCACTCAGTTTTAATGCAGATAATTGAAATACATCAGCATGAGATTCACAGGGCACAGCTCCGCCCATGCTGTATTTCACTGACATGAGTGTTCTGCTTGCCTAAGTTTCCAGTAACTGTACAACTTATTGGGCACAAAAATTTTGTATTTCATACTTGCTGATACTAGCTTTGATAGGCAGACTGCAAAACCAGAACAAACACTTACAGACACTTCTCATATTTGACATTGGTATCCATATGATTATTTGAGGAGACAGACAATTATGCAGTCTCATATCCTTCCCCAACTGCATACTTCCCATCAGCTCCATCTCCACTGAGATGCATCTCAAGAGTTAGACCTTTCATGGCTTTCTCCCCACCCACTGCTTAAAAAGCCTTGTGGTTTTTAAGTACTTTTCTTCTCCCAACATTGCTTGGCTCTTAATGCTCCTGATAGTGTTGCTGATACTGCTCTTCAATGCTTGACCTTCAACCAGCAACACAAGCCCTTCCCCTTCCAAAATATAGTTTCTGCTACAAATCAGCAAACTCTACACTCCACAGACAGAATTCACAGTAGCTAAGGGCACCTACTTGGGAGCCCCCACATAACTGGCTCAGCAGCAATCCCAGCCCCCCAGGTTCTTATCAATATCTGGTGCCACCCCATTTTCATGTCAGTAAGGAGAGGGCAGGGAGCATGTTTTCCAATACAGAGGCTTGGAAATTCACACAGCAACCAGAGACAGCTGCAATAAACTGCTCTACTGTAAGTTACACCTGCATTAACACTTCAGCAGGTATAGATTCGTATTCCTTTGCTGGAACTATTTTATGTTTTCATGCTAAAATACTAATTTAAAAGTAACAAATTAAGCAAGCATGAAACCATGTAGGTTAATCCCCTGTCCTTCCCAATGTCCAAATCGATCTAGCTAAAATTTTCTAAGGAAACAACTTTTCCCATGCTGAAGTGAGGTTTTCCTCTCCACTGAGAGCTCAGCCAGCACTCACCTCCCTCCACCAAAAGCAGAGGGCACCCAAGCCACCCTATGGAGAAACTCAACAGGCTTTAGCTCTGCACGACAGAGGCAAAGCCATGCTGCCTGGGGCTCCAGGGCAGCCACAGGAGGACACCCAGAGCAGAAAGCATCTCTCCCACACTCCCAAAGCCTCAATGAGGAGGAGCTTGCATGCTGTGCCTAACCCAGAACACCAGACATCAGTGTGGAAAAGGGCTTAGCTCTCACAGGTACCCCACCAGAAGCCATCAGGCTTTTGACATGTACAGGGCAGTCCTTCCCACGCACTTTGACAATCAAACCTTTCTAGTTTCAAATTAAGCAACTGCTTAATTAGAAAATTAGGTAATTAGCAGATGCTTGTGACCTTAATCTCTTTCTAACTTCACTCTTCATCTGTTAAATGAAATGAAATTCATCATCCCACACTGCATAAAGGTTAATTAATACTTGTGGGCTATCAATGAACTACCTAAGTGCTGCAGCAAGGTCAGTGTTTAAATGCATGCATTTTCTTGAGAAGCAAGATTAAAAGGCTTCCCATAAAAATAACACAGAGATACACAAAGAAAATAAAGGTAACCTAAAATCCCAACCAACTGCTTTATAGGAAGAATCACCTTTTCACAGCTCTAACTTGAAGGAGACTATGACCAAGTAATCAAAAGCTGCATCTTCACACCTACATGACCTAGAAGGTTCAACAGAGTTTTGAAGGACAGCCCCAATTCTGGCTTTTGAGTTCAGTCTGACTTCCCACTTAGAACACTCTTCTTTAACCTTGTGTCTTTAATGCACAAATCTACAAAACAACAGCAGCATTAATCATCGCTGATCTGCTCAACACAATGAATGATGATAACCACGGTCAGGCTCCCACAAAAGTAATGCTATCCAAAACATCATAAAGTCCAGAGAACACACAGAGTTCACGGAGAAACATGGGACTATCTACACTGGTTTTCCTGGAGTATTCTGCAAACTCATTTGCACAGACAGGCACCAGCAGTTATGCGGCAGGCAAGGAAGTTGATGTGGAGGCTTATAAATGGAAAGTGGGGGAGAGGAAGTAGGGGAGAAGAGAAAAAAAAAAAAAGAGCACTCACAGTAATCTCTCAATCTCTCTGCAACCCTCCCCCCACCCAGGACCACTTATTTTTTTATTGTTCTTGCCACAGTGATGGTGCTAATTCATGCTCAAAGAAGTGTCCATATACTTAGATAATTTTTTTTTTCAGAATTTAAGCCCCAGTTCATACAGGTTACCTCTGGTTATCCAAGCTCTATTTCCAAAACATATTTCCAAAATATATACTTTTGTAGTCACACATGAATGAAATCCAAGTTTGCAAAACATTCAATTTTTAGATAGCAACAACACAGGGAAAGTCCAACATTCCCCATCACTGGCAGTGCCTCTCCTCTGCTGCAAAGCACATGAATTCAGTAGTACCAACACACTTCCAATCTGACACTTAAGGAAACCTTCCAATACCTTAAATATTTATTGCTTATTTGGGCAACTAACTTAGCTGGGTTTTTGTTCGTGGTATACTTTTAACAAGTATGTTTTTGCCCTAGAGGAAGGAGGTTTCTACTCTGAGATTGCTATAGTTTCATCAATTCGAGAACATCATTTCAGCAACAAAACAGAAAAGAACTGAAATCATTAAGTGAGATACAATCAGGCAAAGCAAAACAGCCTTTTCTTTTATGGATACATTTTATTTTGTACCATGCAATGTTTACTTACAAAATTCTACTCATCTCAAATCCTGGCACACAAATGAATAATCTCTAGTTTCTGTATCTAACGATCAAGTTAGACATTATCTCTGTAGATAAGTGTTGGAACATTTCTGAAATATTTTGTATGGGCTGCTTCATTGTGCTGCACACTTCTTTCCCCCAGGACTCAAAAATACCTAATTTGTTACATTAAAAATACTACTTTACAAACCAAGTTTCTTTGATCTCATTCTGTGCTATTCTAAGCCAATCTATTGTAAATGCCACTATGCAAAACTCCATCAAGGAAAACAGAATCCTGGCCTATAGTATTCATTTTTTTCCCCAATGAAATATGGACCTCTTTCTCCCAAAAAGACTCATCTACCCTGCAGGGAAAGCCTTTTCTTTCAGCTCTGTTGGAAAAAGCAGGATCTGAGCATTTTTGTGCTCAGCAGAAACGTGCTTACAGCAGGCAGGGGGAGGCAGCAGCGCTGGCGTACACAGCGTGTATTTCACGGCTCTTATCGCGCCAAGTCACAGGACACGGCGATTTCAGATAAAGGGGAAACCTGTTTTGAAACAGACTGACCGACTCACTGCCTTATCTTAGTTTTCTGGTATTTCAGGTATAGGAATTCCTTCCACATACTCAGAGCCCTATGTGGCCACTGCTTTATTACTTCTCTATACCAGAGCCCATTCAGTAAATGCCAACTTTCAACTTCCTCTCTGACAAGCTAAAGTGACCTTGAGGAATTACTGTCCTTCTTCACATCTTCTCATCCAAAACCTAAGGATGCCAATACGCTCTCTCCCTTGTAAAAAATAACCTCTAGAGACAATACTCCCTTCTGGTGGGAGTATTCACTCCAGTGTTAGTTTTTCTCTCCTGACCATCCACTCACAGCTCTGCCACAGCAGGGCCAGAGCAGCTGGCTGTGCCTGCAAGCCCATCATGCTGCATCCATCCCACTGGGCAGCATCTCCTGCAGAAGGCACCCCTTATCCCAGCTCTGCAATACAAACGTTACCCTTACTGCTGCAGGGTATACCATCTCACACTCCTTCAATCTGCCTTGTGTCTTGTAAGCAAGAACAGACATAAGATTTGGTATTTTCAAAAGTCCACTGTTTCCTGGGAATGCGAGATGAAAGTTCTCTAATCACAAGCTCGCTCCAACTCAACACTTGCAACAGCAGCAGTCAAATTCCTACTTTTATTTACCTCCACCAATATGCTTCCCCACCTTCTGCAACTGCTTGCAGCTTTGGTACTATAGGAACACCACTACAACAGCTCATGTTTACTCCAGGTGGAACCAAATCCACAGCAGTTTTGGTTGGTTGGGGTATTTTTGCATGGAAAAAAAATGAACCTGTCTCCATACCAATCATACTGTAGACACAGCTAAGCTATCTTCTTGATTACAAGGATAAAGCACATGGCTCCCACACAGCCAACCTGGAAGGTGGTATCTGCAACTACTCATCACACATTAGTCACAATCTCCAATTCGGTTACTACAGGAGGCAGTACTGAGAAATAAATGGAATATGTGTCACAGAAAACACAGAGAGCAATAAGAAGTATCTATGCTGCTGAAAGCCAACAGCCACCCACAAAAACAGGGACTGAGTATAAATACAATTAAACTGACTGGTTCTTTAGCTAAGCTCTTTTAGTTTTGTTACGTTAGCAGTTAAACAGCTTCGGTGAAGCAACAGCTGTAAACAAGGTGTGGGTGGAAAGCATTGCTCACACCTTTCCTGCTGCTGTGGCTGCTGCTGCCTGACAGGAGGCTGACTGTCCTGCAACACGCTGCTTCTCGAGAGCTGTAGAAACATTTAATACTAAAATTTGTTATTTTATAGTCTTTTAAACGATTCAGACTGCAGATCTATCATCAAGTGCTGTCACGCTTTCCTTAGCAAGGACACTATCAACGAGTCTCCACAAATGCTCTAAAAACAAATGAGGTAATTGTGAAATGAAACAGATTTAATTAATGAAAAGGAAGAACTCTTGAACAGTATGGCAGACATCTGTATGTGTGATTGCACATATATTTTATAAAGCTGCAGCTAGGCTGCTTCCACAGAAATGAATGCATAAAAATGTTTCAATCATAATTTCAGTTACTAATCCTGGCACTATTACACTTAAAATGGAAAACTCCCCAGAAAAAGGAGGAATTAGGTATCACCTTTATTTAGGCCAAACCACAAAGCAGGTTTCAGAATTGATGCCAAAAAACACAAACACTCAGAAACAGTGTTACATGATGCTACAGCTTCCCAGAGAAAAATCAATCACTGAACAGAACACTTCGGTTGACAGACAAGGTAATCTTCTAATACTTTACCTTGAATGTATTTTCTATATAGAAAGTAAAAGTCCTACACAAAACTGAATTATCACAATCATTGTTGATCAATCACATGAATATGTGCATGGAATTTACTTGCATGGGAAAAACACCTTTTCATAGGGGCACTTTTTCCTTTCTTCTCAAAGGATCCCATAGGAAAACACATTTCTGTCTGGAACATTTGCCAGATTTTGCCTACTCAAAAGGGATATGCCTATCAAAGTTGCCTAAATATAATCACATTTTGTGTCATAACCTGATTACTTAATCTGATCTTTCTACAGATAGGGTCTCTGAAGCATAAAAAATCTTCAGCTTTCTTTTTCCACTATCTGCTACAAAGCAACAGTTTTTAGGTAAAAAACATAGCCCTGCAAATAGCAAGGAAGATGTGAGTGATCATGGATACACCATGTAGTATTAGAAATACTACAAGTGCTACAAATACTTGATAGGAAAACAAGACTTGAATACGGTTGCGATGAAGTAACAGCAGTGTCACAAACTACAAATAAGTTGCTTTTTCCCCAATTTACTTCCTTCTTCCTCAAAATTAAGGCATTAATTAATCAAGAACTGATAATAACCAAAGCCTCCTAGGGAAGAGAAATTTTTATTTGCTAAATTACATGATTTCAAAAAAAAAAAGCAGGAATGTTTTGCTGGAAAAATACAGGAGCACCAATGCAACCAGAAAGCCTCCGAACTGCCATTAACCCACCACGGCCACATCAGGCGTTGGTCCCTTGCAGACCCAAAGCTTTTCTCTGGCTATCACTGGGTAACACTTCCACCTTTTCATAACAGATCAGGAACAGCAATGCTAGGTTAGGCCTGTCTGAACCCACAGAAATAAAGTTTACAGATTTTTTACTAATATACTCCCCACCCCAAAAGTAGAAAGTATACTGGAAAAGCTACATACAGTCTCCAGTGTTTGTAATTCAGTTTTATTCTGTTTTTTAAATCCTGGAGATTTCTATTTGTTTGATAATTGGAGGGGGGGGGGGACAATCTAAAGCCGAAAAGATAATAGTTACTCTGAAAGCAGCTATTATCTTAAACCAGTGAATTATCTAGTTTATTCCACTAATGCTTATGTTTTAGAACTGATTAATTCCACATACACTTACTAAGCATTAGCTATGCTAATTCAGCGATTTATACATATAAAAGAACCATCCAGGAGCATACTATTTCTGCATAATACTGCCAGCCAGAATAACAGAATCCTTCATGCATGAAAAGTATTCCTCCCACCACAACACATCAACAGGAACAAAAATATTTTGTAACTTTTCAGCATCTTCTAACCTTTCCAATAATCTTATTTGACGACTTTTATTTTTAACAAAACGTGGTTTTTGGGCTGCAACTTGGGGTATGGCCACATAAACCAGCAGGGAGCAAGCCCAAGAGAGGGTTAACAGCATCACAGCTTCCGTGCAGTAACTACTCAAGCACACTGCTCTTACTCAAGACGAAATGCCAGCTTGTTTAACCTACTAATCCACATTTACTAACCCACTGTGTCAACATGCTCGAAGTTTCCGCCTTCACTTAGCCTCTGCAACTCCTGTGCAAGCCCACACTCTGACTAGGTGTGACCATTCCTGCAGCCTGCAAGTAGCACGGGACAAAGTTCTCATGCTGGAGCGCTCCGTGACACGCAACCTGTACACCTGGGAGAGCTGGGGAAGGCCTCCCAGAAAGGTGGAGATGACAAGTGACCCTGCCACAGCAGGGCCAGGAGCACAGCTCTGTCCCCACCAGCCCCTGCCAAACCCCTGCCCAGCCTCTGGGCCACTCTGGCACCTCCTGCACAACGTAGCCCCAGTAGAGAAACTGCACACCATCAGTGCAAGCCACTCAGGGTGACACTTGCAGCTCTGATTTTTTCGCCTCTTTCATCTAAGAAAAGCAAACTCAAAAAATACCTTGACATTCAAGACATTGTGCCATTTATTTACCAAGTAAGTAAAATCATGCAAAAACCTGAAGGGTCAACTCAAACCAGGTTCTTGTGGAAGGGAATGCGTTTCATAGGTATTAGAAATTAAGACCGTAGGTATTACATGTGGTTTTAATTGCTTCTGAAGAACTTCACAGGCAATAAGGGCTAACTTCAATGAATTCATGCATTTTTAGAACATAAAAGGAATAGAAAAGGTCCTGGAAGAGAAGAGCAAAGCAAGAAGACATGTCACCTAAATCCTGTTTTTATGATGCATAAGGGCATCTTCTCATCACACAATAAAGAACTGTGACTAATGGTTGTCATGTCTGATTATTTCTTCTTCCCTGCTCACAGGACAGGACCTGCATGTCCAGCACTTTTTCTGTATTTCTTTGCAAGTTCTGCTCTCAAAGCTGCTCTGGCTCTTTGCAGAAGGAGCAGGTTGAAGAAGCCTTTTAGCTGTGCAAGCTGCAAGAGGGAAGTTTCCGATGCCATCTCTTTCCTGCTGAATTTACTTCTCTGTGTGAAGCAGGAGCGCAAGGGAGGGTTCATAAAAATACTTTCTTCACTGGGGCATTACTCAAAATTTGAGAGCAAAGACTCGGCGCTGAGAAAGCGTGTGCAGTCTGAACCTTTCCATCTGACCTTTAATGACAAGTTTGCTGTGTCAACTCCACCTCTGACATTTCACCAATTTTGATACTTCAGCAACTTCAAGTGTGGCTTGCAGTTGCTTCAACTTGCAATTACTTTCTGCAACTGCTGAAAAACACTAACCATTACCTCGCACAAGTCACTATTATCTCCTCAACCCCCTTCTGATGACTAATACATGTTCCTAGAACTGTTAGGAGCCAGCTAGAGACCTGAACTGGCAAAACAGAAAAAAAGTTACCCGAAAATGATACTACAGTTTTAAAAGGTAACTATGACGCTAAAGAAAGGAGACTTCCACTGAGTCACCTAACAGTGTAAGATGAAAATCCGTCCTGACCTTTACAGAATATGCAATTTTATGTTGCATACACACAGCACTACATGCACTAGAAACAAAAAGGCTCTAGTAACACCCAGATACTTACAGCACAGTCCCTTATGTCAGATACTAATTCAAATTAAGTACTTTTGCACCAGCACCTGTGCAGGGAAGCCAGGCAGCAGGAACTGCAGTATGTGCCAGCCACTGTCACTGCCTGCCAGCAAGGCAGGTGGCAAAGCCACTGCTGGCCGAGGTGCCCCCCACGGCACAGTGACAGCCCCTTGCCAGAGGCACCAAGCCCAAGGCAGACTCAGTGGCAGCCCCAGAGAAACCCTGCAGAGCCACAGCCACAACTCCACCTTTATCATCAACGTCTCCAGCAACTGGCAAACCCCCACTGTGAAAAAACCCTAAGCAAACTCTCTGCTAGTCTCAACACTAAAGACAAATGCATACAAATCAAGAGTATGAAGGAAATCAAGCTTAAAAGTACCGAGTTTGGGGATTTTTGTTTGGTTTTTTTCCCCATTTATAAATACCAATTTCAACGCCAAGTGTCTCTGGAGGTAAATATTTAATATAGAAGCATGCAAACTGAACATTTGTTTGCAGGTAAATATTTCCCCTGGTCAAACTCAAAATTTCTATCCTGATCTGTATTGTTTGAGATAAATTTTAGTCTATATCCAATATGATAGCTATGCTCTTCCTATGGGACATGCCCTTGCCTTAGCTTTAATTATAAAAGGCTAAGTAGAAAAAGTAGAAAAAAAGAATTCTTTCCTACTGACAGCAGACAAACTTTTTCAAAGATCTGTTTAAGCTGCCTATCAGCACTTGTACCCCATAAGTTAAAAGGAGATGCTAGTGTTTTACTGCTGAATTAGGAATTAATTTTTAGCTTTGACAAGAAATGGGTGATTAGAGGTATGTACAATGACACCTGTGCACAAAACAAATCACAATTAAAGGTAGAAAAGTATATCACTTCAGGATACTTAATTCTTTAAAAATTAAGTTATACCCAAAACCCTCATCTGAAATACTTTAGTATAAAGCCTTAAGCTCCTTTAAATAAAGCAAGAATGAGCATGTATAGCCCAACAAAAAGAAGAAAAAAAAAAAAACTTTCTACAACTTAATCTCAGGCTTTTCCATACTTGTTACCAGTGCAAAGTTGCTAAAAGCCCTCAAGGCTGAAGTTGGAAATTTCAGAGGAACAAAGCATTTGTTGATTCTCCATCATACTAGTTTCTTATCACTCTAACTTTACACGCAAGCCAACACAGAGTCATTGAAAAACTTGATATAAAGGTATAGTAGGTTTAACTGTACAAGTAGGAATCAAGTTTTAAAGCAACAAAACACACTACCCTGCTAAGAATATCCAAAGCCATATTTTCTTCTAATTATGCTAACTAAAATGCTAGAGCTAGAGCATTATGCTTCTAAAATGCTAACTCTTATCCAGCAAAATACTTAGTCTTTTACCAAGATTTTGTTCAAATTAATTTCCTAAGACATAGAAAAAAATTAAAATAGAACATATGCATTGAGAAAAGAATGCATTTATTGCATCCTATTTTCTTGTATTTCTATACAAACCTCAAAGGTAAGTCCATTAAGTCACACTCACTTTAGAACGTCAAGATACGCCTCAAGCTGAAGTTTGAGACACTGCTACATTTCTTACAGACAATCACAGAAACTCTTGTGAAAAGCCATTAAAGTCAGTGGAAATGCTGTTTACATAAACCTTTGCATATTGGTAACAAAGCTCCAAGCTACAGCCATAAAAACTGCTGTTCTTTTGAATTTTGTTCTAAAGACAAACAGCTAAACATTAGCTTTTCTTTTCCTACAGTAAAAATCCTTGCAAGACTGCAAAAAAATCCTACAAAGCACTTACAGCGTTAACATTTTCAATTTACCCTCCCCTTTTTCCTGAGAGTTGCAACATCTTGAATTCTAAACCAAATGCTTTGAATTCTGAAGCAGATAAAGTACAGTGAGAATTGCTCACTTTAACAAAGTACACTATACAGCCAGAGCCAGGTCATTTCTTACTTCCACTACATGCCCACAGAAATCTATGCATTAAGCACTTGCTTTTTTTTTTTTTTTTAGCAAACTTTCCTGTGGACCGTCGTATTTTCGGCCACAACTGTAAGGTTTTACATGCGGGATGCTGCATTTGTATCCGAGCTGCACGGCATGAATCAGCAAACAAAGAACGGGTGCTCGGTGACGTCTGCTGCATTCGCAGTAAAACACTTCCACACCGTGCACAAGAGGAACAGCATTATCCCTGACAGCATTTCTTGGTAAGGGTTATTTGGCTGGTCGGTCTTTTTGAGACCATATACTTTTGATAGCTACAGTCAGAATGCTGCAATTAATTACCTAATTCGCACTCGAGAGAGCCCGTTTTGACAGCGGCTGTTTAAAAAGAAAGGAAATACGCACTGAAATGTTTTACTTTTACTATGAAACTGGTAAAAAAGAGAGAGAGAAGGGGAAAAAAACCCGTACTTCTGAAGGGCAAGTACAGGTTCCCCAGGCAGAGAAAGCTGCAGCAGACGCAGTTCTGACCTCCCCACGCTGAACGAGCCTTTACTGCCGCCTGCCTGAGGCCCCACGAGTCCCACCGGGGCTTCCTCCGACTTTTCCTTCGGAGAGCGTCAAACCGAGAGGTCCAAAGGAAAGGCTGGACACGCAAGAGCCGTCCTTCCACGAGGGCTGCGAAAGGTCCCTTGCACGAAACGCTTCCCTCTCCCAGCCCCGGCCCGTGGACCCACGCTGCTCCGCCTTCTGTCCAGCGAGCATTAACTTCATCATTATCGCCGCTATCCACACACCTCCCGATTTTATTTAGTTATCCTTTTTTTGTTGTTAATTTTGTGGCGGTGCAGATGCCCCTCAGCCCGTGGGCAGGCACACCTTGCGGGCTGCTGACGGGGACGCGGAGCCACCCTCACACCTCGCAGGGCAGAGCCTACCCCGGCACCGACAGGCTCGCCCTTCTGCCCTCCAGGGATGGGAAATGCGGAGCGGAGAGCGCCGGGGTCACTCCGAGCGAGCCCTCCCGGCGCGGGGCAGCGCGGTACTTTACCCGTGCAGAAGGTGGCGAGCGCCGAGGGGTCGCAGGCTGCGGCCAGGCAGGACAAGCCTTCCTCCATCCCCGCGGCCGCCAGNNGGCACCGGCCGGGGCCGCGGCCCCCCGGGCCTGCTCGGGAGGGAAGCGGAGCTGCTCCCCAACGGGAAAGCGGCAGCTGCTCGCACACGGGCAGGGTGCTGCACCCTCCCCCTAGGGAAGCGCAGCAATCGGGAACCGACGCCCCCGCGCCTCTGCCACCGCGCCGCACGGTGCTCACGGCCGGGGCACAAGGTGGCACGGGCTACAAACGGCCCACAGCCACAGGCGTCTGTCAGCGCTCCGGGCACACAGAACCACCACAAACGACTAACGACAATACCCTCGGTCGATGCAGATAAACCATTAGTGTTTCAAAGCATGTCTGTCTGTCTGTCTGTCTGTCAGTCAGGAACGGCACCGATCTATCGTCAGTCCCAGCGCGACATGAGGAGTGACAGGAGCAGTGACGGAGAGTTCACACGAGGGGGAAGAAGGAGGCAGCAGTTTGCTCAGTATTATACTGGAATATTTTTCACATGACGTCGTTTCGAGACGAAAAAGCAATGACATCACTGGCAATATACTCATATCCATTATATGAAAACTAAGCAAAATATCATGGCTTAAAAGCAGCAGCTTTGCAAAGCTCTCATTCTGTTCAGAAGAAGGGAACTCGTATTACAAATGCATTACAATCTATTTAATGTGATCATGATTTTGTCTGTCTTGCAAGACGAAGCACAGCCAGATGAGAACTAATGAATGCAACATGTGTTCATTCTTTTGGTAGCCGTGCCTGAAGCCAATTGGCAGAATGACTACAGCAAGATAAATGTCAAAACAAAACTATTTGTGAATATGTACTTCATGTATTTTGACTCTGCTATCATACTTGAAATAGTTTATTACTTTCAAGATTTGCAAGCATATTAAATAACTATTAAAGTTTAGATTTCCAGACAATAGTGGGATAGTAAAAAATTAAAAGGGGGGGGGGGGAGAGGAGAAGTCCATATCTCCATTCAAAAAACAATGAGGGGCAGCACTTTTTTTCCACCATCAGAAATGGTTGATAAAAAGGTTAATAGGTTCATAAGAATGCATATATTTAAGACACCATACAACTAGTTTTGTGCGTTGTCCCCAGTATTAACAATCTACATAACTACTGTAGTATATTTCTTTTCCAGCAGCTCCTGATCGACTGGAGAAATCGACCTCTGCAGTGATCTAAAAAAAGAGATGGCAGTCAGCTGAACACAGCTCTGCAGCATGAAGTCAGCCAGACAACTACTGTGATTAATAAAAGGACTAGGAAACTGACTGGTGGAAGATGATAAAGTGTAAAAGGCAAGTACATACAATCAAGCACCCTAATGAATTCACAGGCTTCAACACACAGCTGTGGCATGGGGATTGACCAAGAACCCATGTTCCCAATTTGTCCCATCCCCTATGTTGCATCATGTCATTAAACAATCTTAATTGCAAGATGAAACACTGAGTCTTATCTTGGGTGGGTTGGGCAGACAGAATAATTTAACACACACGCTTTGGTATCCTTTCAAACTGAACATTCTCCCCAAAACAACTGTGAAGCCTTGGAAGAAATGACAAGCAAAATGCCTCATGAGGCCGAAGAGACATTGTATGTGCTGGTTAGATCAGTGCCAAGAGCAGAAAGAAGCTTGATTTGCAATCTTAAGCAGCCATTAGTGCTCTGAAAAATGACAGATTACATGCAACTGGCAAGAAGCACACAATGTAGTTCACATCAATAAATTTCTTTTTGAATATATCAATTTTAAAGTAAGTAAAGCACATCAAATTAAAAAAGTTAACTCTGTCCTACGGTAAAATGAGTATGAAACGCTGCTATTTCTGGGCATCTTAAACAGAGCTTAGTGTCTGCTCAATCAAAAGCACACAGCATGAGGCAGAAGGAACCAAAGAAAATGTTAGAGCAACATTAGAATGATCCTCCAACTTTTGAAAGAAGACTGGCCCAATGTATACAGCTCACCCTGAAAAAGGCAGAGGCCCTCTCAACCCACCCATCTCCTGTTCCCTGCTCAGCTGAAGACTTGATCAAAATTCCTCGAGTTGCCTTTAAATCTCTCACGAACACCTTACCTCCTCATTAGGATTTTTCACTCTTCTATCTCTGGCCCTTCTATCATGTCCTTCTAAGCAACCTACCTTCAATAGTTGCCTACCCTTACACTTTTCAAGCTTGAAAACCATCTCAGCTCCCTCTTTCCTGCTGTTATTTAACACAAATGGTGGGTGATGAGGAGGCAAGCTTTTTAAGTAATTTAGATAGGCACAAATAATGAAAAAATACTTAAAATATGGTACAGACCAAAATAAAACACATATACAATATAAGTCTTTCCGTAGGAAAAAGCGACACCATTAAAAATCCTAACAAACACTCTTCAATCTAACAAAATAAAGCCTGTTAAAGATCAGGAATGGAGCTCTGCACTCTGTACAAGTACAGATTCATTCACTGCTTGTTTATCCTCAATATAGATATTTAGGAACACCACACATCTGGTGGTGTCCAGAACAGTGAATGTCTCAAAGACTGCAGCAGCATCAGATTATGACTGTACAAAACAAATTATTTTAGAAATACTTCAGATTTTTGTGAGTCGAAAGCACTCCAATGTGCCTTTTCTTCAGAGGTGGGAGCAAACAGCTCCTCCAGCTTTTGAAGACAGCCATAGGAAGGCATGAACTCTTTGGAATCACCACTTCCATGTGAAGAGGAGGATGAAGCAGGTTCCCATGCCCCTTACCTGAAAAATTGCCTTCTAAAAAGAGCTAACTGAGGAAAGTGCCTCCACCAAAGTCACCATGTCCCCCAGCTGCAAAACACACACTTGTTCCCAGGACATCTTTAGTATTATAAAAAAATAAAAAAAAAAAAAAAAAGAGGAAGATTATTTATCGAGCTTCCTTGGCAAGTGACACTGCTCCTAAGAAAATAACTGCCATATGAAATTGGTTTACACATAACTAGGGTTTCTTAATTTCCTTCAGATTTAGGAGATTTCAGATGCAAGAGCTGCTGCATGAGGCAATCACAGTATTATATTCCATCCAGAAGATTACTGGAAACTGTCCCTACCTTTTCTTCATGAAACCTGTAACTGTACCTAAACATCACAAAGTGGTAACTGTACTGACACTAGGTTAATGTCTGTCTTGCTGTTGAACTGCAAGAGGGCAGCACTAGTTAATTTTGTCTCCTCATATATATGAAATCAATCATGTTTCCACTAGCAAATGATCCTTCAATTATTTTGCTTTCTTCTTTCTGAAAAGAAACTGCAGCCATGTTTCAGTTGGCAATTAACCTCACTACCAAACAGTATTACCCTTCAGCAGCTGCATTCATTAGCTTTACCCCATAGAAAAGAGAGAATAAAAGTAATTTCTTTAATAACTACCCAATTCCTAAAGACCTAAAGCCTTTTATTACTTTTTCTTTAGGGGAAAAAATTTCTTTCAGTTTGTTTTTAAATCCATGTTATATCTGCCATCACCTAGCAAGCACAACAGACCAAAACCATTGCATCAGGTGAGAAAAAGTAATTAAACAGAGTTTTAAAAGATACACTTTGGTTGAGGATGCTCATTGCATCAAGCCTGTTTTCAGCAGGACTTGTGAGGTGTACAGAGGTTAGTGAGCGATGAAGGACAAGGACAGTCCACGAGGATCCAGTCTCCCACTAACACCTGTGGGATCTGGCAGCCTCTGCTTGTTCCTCTTCCCTTCAGGTGCTGGGCACTATAATCAACCCTAATAAAGTCCCATTCTCTGAAGGATTAATTCCAAGAGTGATGAAAGGCAGGACCTTTGACTAGGATTAAGGTCACTTAGAGTTGGCATATGACAGCACTACTGCTAAAATAAGCAGTATTTCTTCTGCTTATTCTTCTGCCCTTCTCCTGCACCCTTCCCATTCTCATCCTGCTCCTGCCTACACAGCTCGTGGGCTGCACAAGGAAGTACACTGGGAGGCTGAACAGTGTGAAACTTAACCCATCAATATCAAAACAGGGAAATTCACCAGGCCAGTCTTATGCTGCAGCAGCAGGGAGGTGGCAGCAGCCTCTGGAAAGCGTGGTGGGAATCGTGTCTGTCAACAGCAGCTCAGCCTGACTTAAGCAGGTTGGGAAACAGCTACATTTGTAAGTCACATTTCATTGCCAGAAAACCCGAGTAAAATAAGAACCAATACAGAACAGAGTGAAGTCCCCAGGCAAGCAGTGCCAGGGCAGGATGCAGCAGAACACGCAGCAGTGCCTGAGGCCCTTCCCTTATCACCCTGCTCCTAAGACCCCAAACTGAACTCCTTCATCCTAATGGCATTTTTCTCAAATGGGGACAGCACACAGAGAACCTGAGAAACAAGAGGTGTACACTGGATCTTAAAAATTGCCCTGAGGCTGTCCTCCACAACTAAACTATACCCAGGTTTGAACTAAACCATACTAAACCCAGGTCAACCAGCCTAGGCAAGTGATCTGAATAGAAAAATTTATCTTATTTATTGTCCAAAAACACATTGCCTAATTTGAAAAAGAAAGCCTGCAAACGATACAAAGCCCTCCACATGCAAATGCGTATTTTAAGAGTAACCACAGGAAAGCCTATTTTTGTCAGGTGGGTTTTCTGCTGCAGCAGCTGCACCAACATGATGGAGGTGGCAGCAAGCTGATGTGGAGTGTAGGAAGGGTGGCAATGGGTAAGGCTGGTATTTCACTGAGCATAACATCAAACCACAGCTGTAGCATGCCTTCCGCTGCCTGCCTGGAGCGCTTGCACAGCAGCCTGCTTGCAGCTGCCTTCCTGCCCATCCAGTAGATAAGATGAAAAACTGTTAAATCTAAAATGCAGACACAAAAAGGTTTTTCTCCTAAAAATTTCATATTGGGCATATGCTCCCAACCACAGTCCAGACCACATAACCTAGGTGGTGGCCCATGAAAATGTGCAACCTTGTCTGTGAGGAAAGGAAGAGTCTGAACAGCAGCATCCTTGTTAGATGCAGTCTGTATCTTTATGGAGATAATCACAGCTTCATCTCTGATCAAGAAATGAGCTTCAAATGCACAAGATTTGCATAAGTGGTGTTTTTAAAAGTACAGGTAAATTGTACAAGGTTGTTCAATATGAAACGTTTCCGTTCGATTATTAATAACGACAATTAACCAGTGGTCTTAGTCAAATCTATGGTTACAGACTAGCTATGGAGAAATGACTGCTGTCTAATTATTTAGCTCATGCCAACAGAAAGAAAAACAATTGCTTTTGCCAAGCAGAAGTGGGGAAACAGCATTGCAGAGGCCATCTACAAACTGTTCTTTAATAAAGCAGTTTCAAAATAAAATATCTACTTCTAGAAATACGACACTGCCTAAGAGTTGTGTATTCTTTCAGAAAATGATTAAATGTCATTCTTGCATGTCAAAACATCTCCAGATGTTGGCTGTTTCCATTAACGTATTGGTGAAGTGGTGAGCGTTTTTAGTACTTTAAAAAGTAATAAAAAAATAAATAAACTAAGAGTAAAAATCCCAAGAGAATTTGAAAAAGCACACTATTTTTGACAGAGACAAGTTTCTCATTTACTATCCACCTTGAGATGCAGAGGAGGCAGAAAAGCCTTTACCAAAACACCCCCACCAAAAAGCACAATCCTTCCCTCACAACTAGTTCTTTTTGAGGACATCCAGCACCAGACTTGTGCATGCACAGAGGGCTTGCACAGTGGGTGACCAGCCCAGCTGTGCACTGGGGCACTGCAATCACCCCACCCCATCCCAAAGGGTGGCTCAGACACAAGACAGGCCATGTGGATGAGGAACAAACCTCACAGCTGCCAGTCTGGCTTCATCTAGGCAGAGAGGAACATCTTTTGGTTTCCAGACTTCTGCATATGCCAGCATAACCCAAATCTTCCACCCGAGGGGTGGGGTGATCATCTCCATTTGTGACCACACAGCAGAAACAGCATCTCCGATTTAAATATGATTTAAATATCACCTAGCACACGCAAATGTGATGTAGGTGTCAGACCTTATGCTATTAACTCCACTTCAGAGTCTGACCTTATCGAAAGATCATTCATGGCCACACAGTTTTGACATATTATATATAACAGCTGTACAGTCCATAAATTAATTACCCTTCTGATGGCACAGGCTACTAAACAAAGTGGCTTAAAGAGAATCTGTAGGAACAGTTTTATATCCATGTCATTCCTTTAAATTTAATTGACAATAGATTTTTGTAGTTTTAAGGAAAATGGGTCACAATAAATAAAATCATGGTTTATTTACAAATATAAGATTGAACAATTGTGAAATCCTCAGGCAGGGTTTAGGACCCGTGCTATTTGAAAAACACACAAGATACACATTTGTGCTTTTTAAAAAGACAAATATGGAAATTCCTGTTTACTTCTCTTATTTTTCAATAGTGTTCTCAGTATCCTAAAACTTGGTGAATATAAAATGGGAAGAACAAGCCATACTATTTCCACAAATTGCTTGATAAAAAACTTTCTTTAGAAGGAATCACCTTGATTCACACGCAGAAGTCAAAAGAGACCTTTCAACTAAGTTAAAAATAATATCTGCCAGACTAGAAGCAATGCTTATTTGAAAGTCTGAGTGACATTATGGACATTAACATATGGACATTAACATTTTTTTCTTCCTGTAGGAATAGCAGTATTTCAAAAAACCTGGCACAACTGATACCTTTGCCAGCCTCTCTCTCTGGAGAATAACCAAAGGACAGTAAGAGACAACCACCTCACCAGTTTAACTGGTGGCTCTTTCACAAGAGTTGAGACCAAAGTCAACTTTTGACTAGAGAAATGTGTTGGTATTGCCAGAAAATAAACATTCCATAGGTCAGAAAAAATAATTTCTTCCTCTGCATCACCAATCCTGTTATGACAGCTAAAGGTCAAAGTAAGGAGCAAACAGGCTAATTTGAAAGAGGGAGAAAGAGAGAGAGGGGACTGTGATGTGCAGTAGAGCTCTAAGGGAACTGACAGACTAAACAGCTGTGTGAAGACAAGGACACACCATTCCACGGGGGAAAAACACCACACACAAAAAATGGAGAAGATCCTCGGTGGCTTTAAGAAATGCAGTTGTATTTTTCAAGAATCCAGCTTACCAAAGATTCAGAGACTGACTAAAGGTCAGAAGCAGCAGGAGTTTGATGGTATCACCTTACCTAAGAGGCATTTCCATACACTGTGGAACCATCAGCCCTAAGAGGTGGGGATGGTTATTGCAACTTATGATCAAGCTCACTATGTCCTTACTTCACCACAAGAAACTCCTGTACTCCAGGTCTGCCTAGTTATCTTCAAATAATAAGAGCTGAATAACAAGGGAACAATCTAGAACATACTGAAATCACAAGTTTTAAAGGAATGAAATCAAGCCTCAAATGAAGGGTTTATCCTTCTCAAGGAACAAATGGGTAAAGTCCATGAGCTAAGTGAACAAAATGCCAGGGGTGACAGGGCTACTACTAAAAGCAACTTCTTCTCTAGCAAAAGACACAATAGTACTGACTGCTCTAAGCTCTCAGCATCTTAGGATAAGATACTTGCACACAAAGTAAACTAAAATAAGAAAAACTATGTTCATGTCTTGTCTTTTTTTTTTTTTAAATGCTGACTACAGAAGCATTTGTATTTTATTTAATACACAAGGGTATGAAGTTAGCAGGCTTTGTCTAACTAGCTGCTAACACGCCGGTTTACACAATGGACCACAGAATGGCCTGGGCTGGAAGGGACTTTAAAGTTAATTTAGTTCCAACCCCCCTGCCACGGGCAGGGACACCTTCCACTAGACCTGACTCCTCAGAGCTCCATCCAACCCAGCCTTGAACACTTCCAGGGATGGGCCATCCACAGCTTCTCTGGGCAACCTGTGCCAGTGCCTCACCACCCTCAGAGTGAAAAATTTCTTCCTAATATTGAATCTATACCTACTCTCAATTTGAATCCATTGCCCCTCATCCTGTCACTACATGCTCTTGTAAAAAGTCTCTCTATCCTTCTTGTAGGCTCCCTTCAGTTACTGGATGGCCACAATTAGATCACCCCAAAAATTTCTCATTTCCACGCTGAACAATCCCAAATCACTTAGCCTTTTCTCATAGAGGAGTATTGATCACAATTCCACCACAAGATTTTTAGGCAGAAACTTGACAAACACCTTTACACAAAGCTCCTTTTAAGGTTTGGGGATTGTGTGTGTGTGTTACTTCTTTAACATTAGGTTCTGAATATACAGCTTGCCTTTGAAATACATATTAGTTATGACATGGACTGCAAACTCTCTCCTATCAGCTTGTACCATGTTTAAAGCACTTCACAAAGCCAAATGGGGAATTACAGAACTCTTGAATGCAGATGGTTACACAGATTTTAAATTATGCACATAATAAAGCATCATTACATTTACAGTCTGTGATGCTCTCTGGTATTTCAAATTTTTAAAGTAAGTGACACTTAATCTCAAGACAATCTTGAGATATGAACATCTTTTATATCTTAGTAAAGTGATTTAAATTAGTTAAGAGAAATATTTTTCTAAAAATCACACACGCCAGAGCTTATATCTGACCATTGAAATAGTCAGTCCAATATACAAGTTCACAAAAAACCCGCATTCCTCCTTTTTCTACCCTCAGACCAAAAGAATTTTTAGCATGTTCAAGAAGTTTTAGTCAAAACAAGACAAGAAGACAAACAGTAACAATGATTTATTTATCTGTAAGTCTGTAATCACCACAGAAGCTTATAGGACACTGAGCACCAGACAATGCTACCATTGCAGTGTAAGTTTTATTTAGTAGCAATGTTTTGCTTGCTATCTCTATAAACAGGAAGACTCAGCTACTTCCTTCAACCAGCTGCTAATGACTTACTATGTTAACACAGCCCACAGGAAAATCCACTTGAAAGTGACAAACCTGGAATGCTGGACATTTTATTTTATTTCTCCATGGGCTGTATTTACAGCATGAATATGTGTTGTTTTGTTGGTTGTTTTTAAGGGGTTTTTTCCAACATTAATGAAGGCTTCTATAGGAAAGCATGCACTACCAAATTATATTAAAGGACATCAGAACAAAAGGAATGGTATTGGATAGCAGTGACAAGACTGGCTTAAATACCAAGAAAATTCCAGTCCCTGTTTCTGAAGTTTTCACTAAATGCTGCATGTTTCTTCAAGCATCATTTGAGGAAGTATCCCACTGGCAATGTAACAGATTTGAAGCAGCATTAACCTTGTTCATCCCCATGAGAAGCACAGTTGTCACTATTCTGTCAAATTGCTCAATATTCTGCCACCCCTTACAAAAATAAAGTGTAAAATTTTACTACCGCAATCAGGAAGTAATGAATTGTTGCAAGTCCCTTGTGCAGCTTTCCTACACTTACACGGCTTACATATTAACAAATTTACATAGACACATTTGTATTGCAAAACTAACCCTCAAAACCACCTTGTTGAAAGTCTGTCACCCTGCAAGGTGGCTCACAAGGCAGCAGCTCCTCCCAGCTCCTTTAAAACAAAGTTAAGAAAGAGCAGTTGAGGACTGAAAATTACTATATTTCATATTTTTCAAGGTTTTCTTAACAGAAGATATATACCTCAGTATTTTTCTTTGCTATGCTCTTGATAGAATTCAAATCACTCATTTTGTCTCACCACAGGAAAATTACTGGATTTAATGAGCAACTCATTTGATGGGTAATCAGGCAACTGATTTTATCTGCTTCATTGCTATCAAGAGGTCAGCACTACCTTCCATTAAGGCAAATTACAGGTTTTCAAGCATACCTGCAATCAGATGAAATCAAGTTTGTTCTTGCAGCATCCTCAAAGCCCACAGAGGATATGTGCATTGGAGGAACGTGGGGAGAAATGGAAAGAGGAGAATTAAATTAAACAACAATTTGGAGGAAGCATCTTAGTGTTTTCACTGGTGCAATCAGATCTATGGCATTAAAAAAAGGACATGAGAGATCATGGCTTATTTGCATTGTCTCCTTCCTTTTCTCATTTATAAGCCAATTGCTAATCTTAGGCAGGATATACATTGGAAGGAAGGTAGTAGCAAACAGTAAACTGAGTTTGTAATCCAATCTTAATCACCCATCTCAAGAGCCATACAAAATGGTCTGGAATTATGCTACATCTGAGACCACCGAGCAAGGGCATCACATGTAAACATCAACACACAATGAGCATTTGGCCTACTTTAATTTTTTTTTTTTTTTTAATAAAATTGTGTTAATTTATAGTCACAATAACTTTTAAATGTCGAATAGCTATTTATTTCCGCGAAGCCCACCGGCCTGCAGGCACACAACTCAAAGCAATACCTGGGGCTGCCTGTACCCCACACACACATATGTGGTGTGGAGCACCCTGATGCAGCTGGGGACAGCAGAGAAGCTTTTCAGCACAGGATGGAGTCAGGCAGTGGCTGTGGGAATGGAGCTGGCCATTCCTGAAAACAGGCCAGAAAACACTTGCAGATAACTGCTTGCAAGGTACCACTCTCCACTAAAAGGATTAAGAGTGGAAATAGCACGTACTTGGCACAAACCTCTGAGTCAGGAGTTTGGTTTAGATCATTAGCAAATTAGCAGTTTAAACTGGAATCACTGCTGGAAGATTTGATTTGGTAAGAAAGTTTTAGATCCTGCTGCACAATTTAGCAGGGTGGCTGGCAGCTGTGCACTGGGAGGAAGGGGGACACAGCTCTGAACATGGACCACCTCATCAGTGAGGTAATGGGCAGGCTAAAATCCTGGGGGAAGCTCCAGATGACTGGAAGCGGAACCAGGACTCCCCTCCAGACTTATATTGCTGATACAATTTAACATAACGTGGCAAATTTCAACAAGATATTACAATAAGTTATTCTTATAGATACACAAGTCTTTTGAAAAACAACATTTTATCAAAAATACACCCTAATACCATTTGGACAACTTGGGCTATATTAAATGATACTGTCACTTCTTCATATAAGGCATCATGTTCCCAGTGACTGAGTGTCAGAGCCACTTTTGTCAAAAGAATGGCTATTAATATTGTTACTCTGTCAGTTAAAAAAATTGCTTCTGCAAATTATTCAAGTACTTTGATTTCCCACACTGTTTTGCTAGGGGGAAAAAAAGTTTAATAAAGATGACAAAACCAGTAGTATGCTGATTTAATTGAATTACAGACAAAAAATCTGCTTTAGAGTACAGTATAGGAGACTGTAAACCTGAGAAGTAGTCTTATTAAAATCTGAAACACTACGTACTAAGAGACATTTTCCTCAGAAAGACAATGACACTGATTTGCCATTTGTGTTTTGGCTTCAACAGAAAAAGACATTGTAATTGTAGCCTGAAAAATAACTACCTTTATAGGTAATAACAGTCATCTTTTCCCCTACAGGTTGCTGCCCCAGTACTGTTGTAGATACTACCCCTCGTGCTATGAAATAATATAAATTCACTCCCTAAGCAAGGCACTCCATTTTTAAATTTCATTTTTTTTCAAATGTTCCATTGCTTGCCGTTCCTTTGCGATCTAACCTCGAGCAGCACAGGCAAGACAGGGCAGCATCCCACAGAGATCAGTAACTGACTCAAAGCCTTCTGCTGCCTCCCCAAAGCCTGGAAGTGCTGCAGGAGAATCAGTGTTTTAGGTTCACCTGAACTGAACACAGCCACATAAATCATTGACACATCACTGCTCTGGATTTGCTTTTGAAATGATCTGATGGTAAAAGGGGTAGGGGAGCCTCCTTCTGAAAGGTGGGGATGGGAGTTTATTCTACAATTGCACAAGCATTTGTCAATATTTGGGGTGCCCAGAGGAGAGTGAAGGTTGTCTGCCAGGCAGAGCCACTAGGCAGCAGGATCTGTTCACAGAGATGCAGTTTGAACAGGACAGACACAGCATCAGATTAAATTAACTACCTTTGTTTAACCTGTGTTCTGAGGCCAATCTCAGAACTTACTGGCAGAAGGGCAATTTTTTTGATCTTGTGTCAGTTAATTAAGGATTACTTCCCCTCACCCGCTGTACCTCACAGATTGTCATACTTTTTTTCCTTTTGCAACTTTGAGGGCTGCTAAATTTCCAGTTTTGTTAAACACAGAAATTATCTTCCTTATACTTTACAGCTTCATCAAGCATGGCCTTAAAGAAAACAAAACTCTTAAACTATTCCTGATGAAATCATATCCATTAGCAGTAGAGTTGATGATGTTAAAAAAAAAACCAAACCCCAAACCAATAAAACCACCCCCAACATATCTGGAGCTGTACAAAGCTCTACCAGGAGGATTGCAGAGTTCAGTTCCTGGATATGTATCTCTTGGTAATGTTCACTTCACTTTGGCTTAACTGAGCATTCATGACAAAAATTAACAAAAGCCTCTTATTTTTATGGGCCATATCGATTGTTCCAATGCATGCAGATCCTATCTTCTACAAACAAAGCCAGGATTTAATTGCACTGAAGCATTAAGTAGAAAGCCTTTAAAACTCTTTTCTGTTTAACCAATCTGAATTGCACACGGCTGTATCAGAAAAAACTGAAGCATGTGCCATTCTGAAAAATAACCTGCAGTGATATAAATGGGCAGGTGTGGTACCAAAGTCACTTCAAAACATACAAGCGATAAAAAGGAATTATGAGCTTGCCTTTCCAACCTTCCCAGACACAATTTTAGGTTCATAAAAAAATAACCACATACTGTGCTTTAGGCACTGCTGACCTTATCCCCAGCACATTTTGGAGGGGCTGCACAATGACAGCAAATCCACACGTCTGAATTATCAATGCAAAATTCCTAAAGTTCCAGTTTAGGCCAGAGAAGACTGTTTCTTGCTTCTATTCATTCTTCTAGATGTAAGCTGAAATTCCGTGGCCATTAGTTTTATAATTCCTTTGTAGATTATGAAAACAAAGCAGTAAAGCATATCAATGAAAACAAACTCATGTTTTTTCCATACTAAGAGTCAAATTTCCAATCTGCTGGAAAATCCAGCAAAGTAGCAATTTATTAGCCACGCTGAACAAATCAGAGGTACACAACAGGACTTGAGACACACAAAGAGAAAATTAAAACACAAGCCACATGAACACAGACCACCTTGCAAACCCTCCCAGTGATGGGATGGATTCCTTTACTTCAGCCAGTATTTTATTTCCCAAACCTTGCACTGAACAAAGTCCTTCCTATGGAACCCTTGTCTTATTATGACTGGAAAATCAATGCAGCCAAGAGCTGCTTCCATCTCTGTGCCAGACATGACACACCAGCCCGATGGTGTCTCCAAAGCAAGGATGATCTCCTGGGGGAGCCATGGAAGGAGAAGCCACAAATTCCCAGCAGTGCTTGCATAAAAAGTCTGTTTCCAAACTCCTCCAGGGATTGCCTTTAAAAAATGGCATTAAAACTGTCTGCTCCTCTTTGATAATATGCACAAATGTGCTAATTCCACAGGTCTGGGAAAAGAGAAGGTGTAATATTGGCATATCTGACACTAAGGACCAAGCAGGAAATAAAATTGAAGGGATGTTAGCAGAGAGGGGAGAACAGATAGCGAACAAAATGCCTTTATTTCCTTTAAATATTTCCTTTTATCCTGTTTTTTGCTTTTCTTGCCTATTTAAAGCATGAATTGTTGATGACAGGAACTGTTTTGTTCTTACTCTGCTAAAAGAGGTGCTTAGATGTTTTATGAAAGGGTATTTCTTACTTTTCAATCTAATAAGTTTCTCCTAGTTTTTCTGTCTAGAAACAAATAACCTTAGTCCAGGATTTTTCACAACATACACAATTCTAGTCCCATCTGCACATCAAAAGGACAGAAAAAACAGATTTACAATTTACACTTCATTTCACTCTCCAAAAGAACCTTGACAAAAACGAAACCTGCCCCTAGAAGTGCAAAGATTAAAAACACTTATTTCAAATCCTCATTACTTGTTTTCCCCCCTCTTCCTTAGTCTAAAACCAGAGTTGAAAGATCTGGCTACTAATCCTGCTTTTGTTGAGTGGCAAATAATAGAACTCAACAAGATTTGCACTTCTCCAGATAAAGGCTAAAGGCTCCCTTTCCTGACAAAACAGGACAGGGATTGCAATACTCCCTGTACCTCAACATGGACTCACCTTACAAACAATCTGCTTGTGGGGTTAAGCAGGTTCCTCGGTGATAGGAGCAAACAAGATCCCACCTGCACACAGGACCAAAAAGTGGCCTTGAAGATTGATTTGTTTGTATGCAAACCTGCACCTGGGACCCACAGAGCCAGGCACTGGCCCCTCCGAGCAGCTCACTGAAGGTCATAAAGGACAAAGGAACACCAAGGTAGAAGGTGATTACTGTAAAATTCAACAGAGTTACAACACATGCCACACCTATTCAGTGACCCTAAAGGAAAGGAATGACTGTCAAGTGAGACGACAAAATGATATTTATTAATGAGTTGGTTTGGGTTGAAAACTCTCTCTGGCATAGAGATATTACATTAACATTAAAAACATGCTCACCTGTTATGGGAGCAGCAGCAACAATATGTCTGGGGCTACTTGAACCTTGATCACTTAAGTCTACAGACAGTGTTAGGCAGAAGTCTCAACAGTTGACAGTACTGAACATTTTTTCACATAGAAAATAATCTGAAAAGTCTTATTGCACATGCTGCAAAGATAAATCGTGGAAAATTAAAAGAAGTTGTTAGACAGGATGCGTCCCACTTCCTCTTCCTTCTCATTGAAAACTAAACAACATAAATCACAACTAGTTATTTCAAACGTAATCAAACCCTGCCAGGCATCACTACTTGCTAATGCTTTCCCTCTGCTCATCTCTCCTCACCATTAACTCAGAAGAATAAAAAACCAAAATCATGCCAAAAAAAAATCCCCCACCCTCTACACACCCTCGCCTACAGACGCATTACCAGCAGACATGATGATGTCTTCCCCTTCTGGAGCTCAAGAAAAGCTAAACAAAAAACAACCCAAACAAAAATTAGAGGGGGGGAAAAAAAAACAAAAATGGAAAAAAGTGGGGGGAAAAGCAAGAAGAAAAGGGGAAAAAAGGAAGCAAACACACACAACAAAGTCACAAAAACCCAGCCAGCATGGAAGAGGGTCTGGACAATTAAATGAAGGGAGCACTCTCAACAGTACAACAATATATGTAGCAGATCCAGACATACAATTAAAATTTAACCATTCGATGCTTACACAGTTTCACATCACCATTAACATCTGTCATCCCACTTTCACAGGGAGGAGCCACTTGCCTATACAGCACAAGCACCTCCAAGCAGATTATTGTGCACATGGAATTAGAAAACAACCTGAGTCAATAACTGGTGTCATCAGACATTTTATATCAGTCTTTCCATTCCTAAACCTTCTGAAATCCTAAAATTGCAATTAAAGGTAAAGGGATCACATCTGGAAAAAGAATCGTACAACTTCTTGCTTTTAGACAGCCACATTTCTCTTATGGCAGTTAAAAACCTGCCAGAATTTCCCCAATAAACATGTTTCCAGCAATTTCAGCTCTCCCACGCAGTATTCAGCCCTAAAGTAACAGTCTCCTGCAGAAAAAGGTTGTTTTTCATAAACACACACACACAAATAATTTGGCCACACATTTCTTTTGCATGATGCATTGTTTTTCCACACGCTAGCACCAGAGTGTCCTACCACAGCAGACAATTAAGAGACTCAAAAGAAAAAGCATTAGCCTCACAAGGAAATAAGTCTTCACCACATTGTGAAACACAAGAAGTAGGTTAAGAGAAACACAACCTTTGAGAGGTGGCCAATACTTACACACAAAGGCCATAATTGCCAGGTAGGACAGAGGAGAAAGAAAGAAAGGAAGAAAAATATTGAAACGTAGCAGACTAGTGACAATTATCACTTTGGATAGCAACTGGGATCCTACAGAGATTTACATCTGTGGTCCACAGGTTCTCTCCCAAAAAACATCCAAGGGAAGGATGAACTCCTGAGAAACAAACATATTTTATTTTTTAAGAAATCCAAACAAACTTGAATGATAGCAGTGGCATAGACAAAGGAGCATAAGGACTCCTTTGGTCAGTGGTCACGATCTGTCACAGGTCAGTAGGGATGCTGCCAGAGTCAGTTCATGCTGTTGGACAGGACAATGACAGGCAGCTGAGGCAATCACAACCCAATCCCAACCATTTCTGATCACTTCCCAGAGACAGTCTGGCAGAGACTATTCAGTTTCTTTTCCAAACTGAAGAACAAATTTGTTGAGTAACCCAGACTACCTGGATGAATAAAAATCTGACCTGTCATGCTAAAAATAAGCAGGAAAGCTTTTTTTCCATAAAGTGAAAAAAAGCTTAAGAAAGAAAAGCATGTTTTAGAGGTTACAGGGCACCAACAGAAGAGTAAAACCAACTGGGAGCCTGCTTGAGCTGAACCATGCAGAAGAAACACTGGGGCATTGTTGTTACTATGCACTGCAGCTTCAAAGGAGGGAGAGAAACACAGCTACTACACACTGAGGTGTGAGAGATTATCTAGGAAAAAAACAAGCGGGAACAAACACCAAAGAAAATGTTATGTCTTCCATTTCAATAAAGATAACAAAATGACACACTGAAAATGAGGATAGGCTAATGGCTATTGCCACATACAGTGTGGAAACAAAATTAGACCATTTACAATAAAGAAATAAGGGGATCTGGATAATCACCAGAAATAATTATTTCTTATTCCACAGAAATAACTGGTACTTGCAACAGTGACAGATACGCCAAAAATCACTACAAGAGGGAGGGGGAAATGAAGTAGTTTGGGAGAGAAGGAAGAGTAACCTTGGTGCTACAAGAGCAAAAGCATGACCTTGATAATGAGAAGATCTGAACAAAAGAGATGGGACAAATTTAATTGAGCAGTGAAATGAAGACAAGGCAGATTTGATTATACCTGAGTAATGACTCCTCAAAAAAGAGCCAAAGAACTTACACCAGTGAACTTAATCCAGAATTTAAAAAGAATTGATGTGATAAACTGTAGTATTTAAGGTATAGACATAAAATATTTTAGAGATGAAAAAAGCACTGGTTTACAGACAGGCAACAGACAGATAAGATACCCAAATGAAGAGAAGATGTGTGTTCCTCAGGTTTTGTGACATCAGGGCTATGCCTAAGTTACACAGTGACCATACAAAAAAAGCATATAATTTGTTATATAATAACAAATTCTGGGAGATCTGAGTTTGGAGAATTAGCTGTTCCCAAAGGGATCTCTCAGAAGGTGGACAGTCTTTTGGGCTAGCTGGGGCAACGGTAGTGCCATGAAATTTAAACACAGAAAGGGAAAGGCAACTCTGAATAATAACTTCTGCTGTGATCCAGTAACAGGAGGCGAAGGTGAGAAGGGAGCCAAGAGAGCATTGACTGCTGTTAGAGACTGGTGCTGTGCAGTAGCTCTGCACACTCACAGTCAATGGGTGTTTTCCACAGAAAACCAGAATGATCAGTTATATAAGGTGTTAGCAAACCACTGGTTGTAGTTTCATAGTCACAGCTGTGGCTACCAAGTCAGAAGTGAAACAAAACCAAACCATTTGCCTTTCTCGACACCAGTTTAACTGAAAGACATGCAGAGAAGACAACTCGGAAGACAGAGCACAGAAAAAAAATCTGCTTTACAAGGGAAGCTAAAGCACTTGGGATCCTCTAGCTTAGCAATCAAGTGCTGAAAGCAACAGAGCTCTGTAGGTATGCTTATGTAGGGCAGGATGGACCTCATAGAAGAGGAAGGCTTGTTCTGGGGGTGGGGGGAAGCACGGGCTGCTGGAAGGACTCCCACTGCCCCAAATACTGAGGTATTACTCCATCTGGACTGGCATGATCTACTTCAACAAACTTGAAAACAAACTTCAGCAGGGTCTGCACAGCACCTCGTTTATATATTCACTATTGTCTGAGTGAATTTTTCCTGGGGGGACTTCTGTAGCTTAGGAATGATGTGTTCCCCCACTCAGCCTGGCATTTACATTTAGTAAATTCCCTGCTGTAACAGAGATGAAGGAAAAATGTCTCTGAACTTCTCTGCTGCCTCCCTAGAGCACAATATGCTTTATTCACGCTTTGTCATTTTATAAAGGCTTTAAATGTGTTAGAACACACGGGAATGGGAGCAACAGGCACAACTAGGTTTAAACTTTTCTTCTTTACATGATTGTTTAGGGAAATTGTCCTCTTCAGCCCTCCATTCCCAAGTCAGCTGTACTTTAATAGTCCATTACAAGAGAAGAAACAAATCTCAATATTTACTTTTTGTTGAACTATCAGATAAACGCTGGGTCTATTTCTGTTCTATTCACATTCTCCCACAATTTCCATTACAAGGTATGCACTAAGCATTTTGACAAGTTCCCCACTGCTAAAAATCTCAGTACTAAAAGAAAACGGAAAAGTTTATTTAGGTTTTTGTTTCAAACTCAAATAAATTTTCAAAATTAAACTGAAATTTGCACTGCAAAACAGTCTAAGAACTCACAGACACAAGCTCTAAAAATTGGAAAGTGAATTTCAATCTCATTTTACTGGCAACATCCTTTGGTTTGTTTAGCTGTCCAGGAATACCAACAAAATGCACACATTTTTTTGTATTCCTTTAATTAGAAATGCCTCACGATGCCTTTTGTTCTCTTCCCAAGTTTGCAAGGCATCCAGCAAGCAGGACTGCCTGCACTGGGTGTAACATGAAATACAGCACCATTCAAAATTCATTAAATTATTAGGATGTGCATATATGCTGTTACTTGCTTTAACATTCTGGATAAGGCAGGCATTAAAACCTAAATAGGATATCTGTATGATACTTCAACAGAAATCATATTCATGCACAAAATAATTTGTTTTCAGCAAATTTACATTTTCCTTTGCATTCATCATACCTCAAGTCTCTCCCTTTACTTGAAAAACTTGATGCTATTCTGGCAAACCAGCCATCTTTCCCCCAGTCCCCCTTCTACAGTCTTTCTTCACCTTTATTTTTTTTAAACACAACATCAGCTTGCCATACCCTATAATGTTTTGGAAGTTGCCTTCTCCAACAGGTAACCATGCCCCATTTAAAAAGCAGCAGCCTACCTCCAAATCTGAGGCAGCAAGGTGAGCTATGAGAGGAAAGTGCTCCTGATTTGAACAACCTACTTCAGCTTTTTTTAAATTTTCTTATTCTTTCCTACATATGAATGATGAGGTCTAAACCTCTCTGAACAGCTCTGGCAAGACTGGTATATAAGAAATGACAGCATGTGCATACAAGAACCTGAAACTACAGTCCTAGAGTTAACATCCTCTTGTATTTCAGTTTATGTTCAAGTATTGCTGTTTGCAGGTCATCTACCTCTATGTCATATTTCTACTGTTCAAAACCTGATAAAGTAAGCAAAGACACAAAGAAAAGTAGTTGTGCAGCACACACAGCTCAAAAAAAACCATCAAGACCTTCTGACTGCAGGAATTAGTTTTTTCTTTTTACCTTGCCTTTTAGTAGAAGCACTAGAAATGTTTCACAGAACTTTACTGGCAGAGCAGTGGTGCTACTTTGCTGGTTTTTTATTAGGAAAAGCATAAATAAGCCCAATATACAACCTAATCAAAACTCTTCCAAGTATTTAATATTTTTCTCTAACCAGCTTTCTCTGCATTCTAAGAAAGCAGTTAGTCCTGCTAACAAGAACTTGGTCCTTTACTTTCTTTTCTTTCTTCAAAGAAATACGTGGTTATTTTGGAGAGCATGTTAACATGTTCTGTCTGCTATAAACCAGCTTTGAAAATATGCTACAATAAGTTAATTTAGTTTGAAGATTATATGTAGGCAAAAGCAAATGTGACAATTACATAAACCCCAACCTCCTTATCCCCCAGAAAGACTTGTCCTAAATAAAGCTGTTAGTTTCACATAGCAGTAGGAAGAGAAAAAAAAAATCACTTGATACTCTGAAAGCTTTTACAGAAAACCAGTATATAAATTGTCTTGCTTGAATGCAAGGGGCTAAATATGGAGTTTATTACTAACACTGTTTAGGTATCAGTGACATCTGAAACTCACTCTAAGCCAGCATTTCCACCATTTCTTCCACCAATATAATGAAGCATCCTTCAACTGATGGATTTGGCAGGCAGAGGTTCAAAAAGCACCACCTCAAACCCAGAAACCTCACTGAGGATCCTCTGCCTTCCAGCCTGAACCCTGGAGGATGCACAGGTCCTTGGCTCCTTGTCAAAGGTCTGGGCCCCCTGTCCTC